>LPNX010162662.1:549553-636087 GCA_001517045.1 Pseudotsuga menziesii
TTCCAAAGGTGAGGTGTCATTCTCTGTGGTTTTAATGCAGTCTCTTGCTTCCCATTGAAAAGTTTTTTTTTCATTTTTTCTATTCCTGTGATTCTTAGAGATAAAATGACTTTACTCATGAAACACCTCCTTTCCTAAGCTTTTTGAGCAACGAGATTTGATCTTAGGACCACAAACTGGACATGCAAATTTACCCTTTGTCTGAAGACCTACAATATATAGATATAAGATATCTATGTCAATTATAATTATATATAAACTATATTAACTACTTCATATAATTAAATGCAATTAAAGTGGAACTTAAAAATACAAACCATAAAAATGGGTTAACTCCAGAGCATCGTGTATTGTCCATACAACCATTACATGGAATTGAATTTTCCTTTGTTGTATTGGTCTAGATATGTCATTCATAGTGATGCCATTCCATAACTTCAGTATCTCGTCTATAAGAGGTTCGATATATACATCCATATATTTGACTTGGAACTTACCTGATTGAATTGAAGTACATATAAAATATATAATTATGATAACCATTAAGATATATAAACCATGCACAAGAGTATATATATATATGACATTATGAAATATAATACGACAAATGAGATGCCACAACTACATTAGAAATAAAATAGTTGTAGACTCAAAATACCTGGAATAATCATCGACAACATTATGTGCTTCATCTTTATTGACAACCATGGAGGAATGTTATTGTTGATAACAAAAATAGGCCACACTGTGTAAATGGATTTTATCTATGTAAATGGATTAACACCATCTTCTGCCAAAGAAATCCTAAGATTACGGGGTTCTTCTTTAAAGTGAGGCCACTTTTCCTCCATATCTCTAAATTCAGAACCATTTGTAGGCATTCAAATAACATCATCTTAACTTATGTTCCTGGAATGGTAATCCATAAATTACGCTATGTTATTGCACTTGAACAGTTGTTGCAAGCGTGGAATGATGGTAATATAACAAAGAACCTTGTGATGCACCTTGTTTGTTACTTGATCTGTTCAATATCTACTTATAAGACATTTCGAACATTCTAGTGCAAATTCATGTTGATTATGATATATAACATGGTCATCGGGGCATGCATGAATTGCTTCATAATGCATTCCAATCTCTTTCATGATGGAAGATAAATCTCGATATGTGTGAGGTAAAATATTTGATGGTGGTAACAAAAATTCATCTATCAAGCTACATCAAATAAAAATAAAAATAGAGTTAATATAATATATAAATAATATTAACGAAACACACTTCATTCATATTAATTTGAATTATGAATTAACAATACAATTATTAGAGGAATAAAGATAAAATTTATCATGATCATATATATGTGATGGATTATTTTACATACCTTAGCATCTGTGTGATTGATATGTTTGAAAGACCGTTCATAACATTCAATTTCATTATCAATAATATAGCAGAGAGAAGATTTGTTTTGGAGCCTTCACAAAGGGGTCCATATGCCTTATCAAGAAGAGGTATATCATGAACATCATAAAAGTCATAAATATTTTCATTATCATCGTAATCATCATCATCCATTCTAACATTAAATGAATCATGGATCAATTTATGGGAACCATAATCTTCAACTACATTATTAGTATGATCATCTTCTTCAATATGATCATTCACTTGGTCTCCATTAAACATAGATGCTCCATGATCCTCCAGTACTTGTTCTGAAAGCACTTCCTCTGGACGATATGTTGTAGGATGTATTTGCTTTATAAATACATGAATACATCAATAGATATAAGTTAATATAGGAAATATTAAAATAATATATACATTTACCAAAGCAGAAAATATAAAAAACTTTATAATGCTAAACCTACAAATAGACGTTATTCATTCCCCCCCACAGTGTGTCCATGTTCCCTACAATATCTTGTGGTTTTTGCAATCAATATTATTCTCCTCTTAAATCCCATGCATTGACTACATGGACAAAAACATTTCCCAGAACCCCTTCGTTTCACTGCATCCCATAGTCTAGCAAGCAATTGTCGATTTTGTTCGTTTGGAACAGGAATATTGCTATTTGACATTTTGTCACAAACTTCGTGACTGAATACTATTGACAATATTGAAAAATCAAGTTCCACGCATCACAATTTTCTCAAATGGTGGTTTTTCAAAGAATATAAAAATTCCCGCAAAATGTCTGTCAAAGAAAAAAAATCCCCTAACCGATTATTGAAGAATAAAACAATTCCTCAAACCGTCCATCGATGAATAAATAATTTCCGCAAACCATCCTTCACTTCTATAGAAAACATGTTGGTATGCTTAAAAATGTTTATATTTATAATTTCATAGTCGTTGAATATCCGATGATATGAGCCTACTTACTATTGGAAATATTCCTTTATATTATTTGGAAAAAATAGCCTAAGATCATCGAAATTTCCATGACCCTCCCTTTACTATTCATCTCCAAACTGACGATGCTCCCTTCACTATTAATCGCATATCCAATGGCCTATCATTGCTTAACCGACAATAAGCCTCATAAAAAAATTACGAGGATGAAAGTCGAAAAACCGATGATGGTGCAAGACAACAAAAAGAAATCGGAAGGTACAGTAATTTTCATCATTGCAATTCGACAAAAATGTACTTAACGTCGGATGTCGTCGGATTTTGGGCTCAAATATTGTTGTGGAGGAACCCAAGCTGTATGTGGGTTAGCCTTTGGTCATTTTAGCTCTTAGAGAATTATCACATAGTCAAATTGCTTCGATCCATGAGTTAGCTTATGTAAGTTGTATTGTTTGTTAGTGTGTTGAGTCATGGAGAGGAGCCAAATAAAATGCAACTGAGTGCACAAGAGTGTAGAATATATTGATTCAATCTAATCTATGTGCGAATTGATAGTAGATTCATAGAGAAATTTGAGTCGATCTAGGTTGTGTGTAGGTCATCAGTAGAGTTAAGTAGAGAAGGAATAGAGACAGAAGATCAGAGAGCATGAGAGGAGAAATAAGTCTGTATAAATAAGAAAGAAATATCTAGAACATAGTATGTAGTTTAGTTTGCATACAAAAGGGTGTTGTATATTTCTCATGCCATATGAAGAGCGCCTTTGTGATTTTTCTTGGATGGGTTTCCATATTAGATATTATGTTAAATGTATGAATTATGAATGTGTTTGAGTCACATATTTATGTTGTTGTGAATAAGTGCTTATGTATTTGCTTATGAATGAGTTTATTTGTATCTGTCACATTATTATTGTTGAATGTATCTATTTTACATCAGGTTTATTGTGACAATACCAGTTGAAGGATGATTTGTTTCAAAACTTAACTGGGAATAATAATTATAGAGACCCCAGCCACCATATTTGGTTGACATCCTTGGTAGAATACCAAGGGACGATAATTCCCCCACCCAAATGCGGAAACCTATTCTAGAAGTTATCCATAGAAAGATATCTTGGGTGAGACTGCATCTACATCATAGGTGATGTCGATTTCACCTTTCTCTGTCGGGTCGATATCTTGGTATTTTTTGCACACAAAGGAGGGACTGAACCTAGGTCCATTAGAGGAAAAATCCAACAAATTGTTCTATTGTCATGACCCGTGAATAATTTTGGTGAGGGATATGTTGTGGCATTCGACGAATGATGAAATCAAAGACTAGGTGGATTTCTAAATGGGTGGATTTTAAAGCATTAGAGTTTGCACAAGAAGAAAGTAAAGGATCTCGGTTAAATCCAACATAGTGGCTTAGAAAATATCTTTACAAGGATATTCATGATATTTTCTTTTCGAATTTCCTATTGCGTTTCATGAGTGGTTGTTGAAGTTGACAACCCATCAAAGAAATTTTCAAGGAGGAGAACCAACGAAGTGGAATCCTTAGTTGGTTCAATGGCTGAAAAGTGTTAGCAACCTTGTGTTGAGGGTTGTTGAGTTCTTGATAGATATTATTTTGGAGTGATACATTACTGAGTTTGTTGTTGACACAATAACCTCATATAGTGAGGCCGAAAGGAATTTTTTCCAAGGACTATGAGTAAGATAACTATAATATTTGACAACTTGGATAAAGATGCTCGTATTTGAAAAAGGAATCCTACAACTGTGATAGTTGAGAACTATGTACATAAGTTTGGATATGTTGCAGCAAAACTACGTAAAAAATGGTGCAAACTAAGCTGAGATGTTCCGCAGTGAGTGCAGAACTAAACTAGAGGCTGGATATTTGAGAAATGGAAGAAAATTTTGGTCGGGAAAGAGAAAAAAGACTATCACAGGAAGAAGAATTTGCATATGACTAGAGGAGAAGACTACAATCTTGTGTCGCATGTGGAAAAAGGTTCTTGTGACAAAGAAGAGGAATATCAGGCGATATATGAAGGAGAAGAAGAATTAGCAGAAGCCCCAAACCCATAGCATGAGTATGATACCCCTACAAACCTGCACACATTGCCAGAGGTAAGATCTAGAAACTCATCTCCAAGTGGGTTTGTAACTACAAATAGTACTAATGCTATGAATAACAAACAAGGGAGTCTGGCTACTCAAAATATTTGCCCAAGAATTCTAGCAGTTAACATAATGGATGGAACTGACTTTAAGTTGTTGATATTTAATGGAAATGGGTTGGAAGACCGAGAGAAACATTGCTTTCTCTGTGAAGTGGTATGGACTGTGCAACAGGTCCAAAATGAATACATAAATAAAGCATAGATGGTCACAACTCGGCGAGGTCCTGTGCTAGACTAGTACTGAAGTGTTCTATAGTTCCAGTAGGAGTTACACCAAAAATGATCGATAAGATTCGACTTGGAATGATATATGAGTTCAGAAATATGGAATATGAGTCGCGATGCATTACAGAGATTAAAGAAATCAAGTAGTTACCTAAATATTTTGTTTGGGACTTTGACCAGAGATTCAAAACTTTAATGGACAAAGTAAGCTTCCATATTTCAGGCATACAACATAAGGAATGGTTCATTGCTGCATTGTTACCGTGCATCCGGGTTCCATTGATGCAACCGAATATTGTGTCATGGAAATAAGCTCTGGAAATAGCATTGAATCTAGAATCCTCATCAATTGGAGAAATCGGTGCAGGAATGATGGGGATTCAGTCACAACTAGATAACCTTACACTACAACTCCAGGACATCGAGCAAGGAAAATAAGTTCAAGAAGAGTTATGGTGTACAAGATGTAGAACAGAAGGACACCATAAAGATATTTTCTCAACACTCGTGAACTATGTCGCAGCAAGAGTGTTGAACTTGATAAATACCAAAGGGATTCCTTGGTGTAGAATATGCCAGACTAGAGGCCATTAGTTAGAAGAATGTTTATATTTGCAAAAGATTGTAAGTACACCAACTAGTATGTATTGTAAATTTTGTAAATCTGTAGGACATGATGAGAAAGATTGCAGAGAATTTCAGCTACTACAAGAGAAGACGGTGGATTCCTACTTGATGAGGAATGGTGAGCAGATGCAAGTTGAATGAATACAAGCTCAATACTAGCCTACTCAATATCCACCGGTATAATTTCACCAACCGCAATATCAGCAAAATCAGTATCTTCCATAGCAAAACTACCCTCAACCTAGGGGGGTGGAAATTTATAGGGATGAGGACAGCAACAACAAGGAGTAGGAGGATTTGGTCGAGGAAGAGGCCAAGTCATATGTTATATCTATGGAAAACCAGGACACTTTTCTCGATATTGTGCAAGTCCTACAAAGACACGTTTGTATTGTAAACAATTTCATCATGTTTTTGAATAGTTTCGACAATTGATTGCGAAGTGGCATGATCGAACTATGGGAAATCACAACCCTGTGTAGAATCCAAATCCGAACCCAAACCAGAACATCCAGATGATTTTTGTCGAGCTAAGAGAAGAAAAAAAAATCATCACAAGGGGAGGTGTTGCGACTGGAGAATACCAAGGCACACATCATGGACAACTGCAGGTGCGACCAAAGACACAAAAGAAAGTATCGTTTGACGTTCATAAAGAGATGAAAGTTTTCTTAGACCTTCAACCAAAATTTTTTGACACAAATAAAGCGTCAACATCTAGAAAAGTAAGAGAAATGTCTAAAAGGTTTGATCAAATAATCAGGAAGCAACCGATGAGAAAGGTTAGTAAGCTCCAAAAAAATTTCAAAAGTTGCTTAACGCTAATCCATGATAAAGATGATGTTGCAGAATTGATAGCACTCATGTAAGAAAATCCATAATAGTTGCAACCCGAACAAAGAGTTAACCATGTTAGGAAAAGATTAAAAAATGGTCACGAGTTGCAAATGACTGCACAGATAGGAGACTATCATATTGATTATATCATCTTATATCAGGGCTCTGATGTCAATATCTTGACAAGGCAGACATGGGAAAGAATGAACAAGCCACGACTGGATTGGTATCCCATTCAACTAAGGCTAGCAAATTAGTCAAAGATTCTACCCATTGGTCGACTGACTCAAGTACCTGTTGAGGTAGAAGGTCTGAGAACATATGCATACTTTGAAGTGATCGAAATCATCGATGATACAAACCCATATCTTGCACTTTTATGGATTGACTGGTTGATAGATAATCAAACCATCATTAATTTTAAGAGAAGAATATTGTCGTTTGAAGACTCAGAGATAAGGGTGGTTGTGCCAATTGATCCACTCGAAGGACAGAGATATGTTGAGCCAGCTAATAGTGAAGGACAAGCTGATTACCTAGATCACATATATAACGTCATGTCTTTGAAAAAGGACTATATAAACCCAACAACTGATGGAAATATAAGTTGGAGGGGTTTTAGCTCATGTACATTTGATTCAGGTGAAGCAATAGAAAATTGGTAGAATCATATGCATGAATTTTCCATGAGAAGATGCACAAGAATTACAAGATATGTGCGACGGGTAGGATCTGAGGCAAGTGAGCTACCTACATATGAAGGCTTTCCTAACCTTGCATCCTTTTTTATAGAATTCAAAGAAAAATTTATAGAATCACTGTGATTATCTACCTTGGACTTTGTGCTAAAATCTACGCCTTCCAGATGGTGGGGTACACATAAATAATCTATCTCTGAATGGCTGCAATGTAGAAGATTGCTGGAGATCAGATTTAGAGAAGAGATCAATTACATTGATTGTAAGTATACATGATTGACAAATCATGTCAAACATATTGAGAATTTTTGCATGACATGTCAAGAATATCCGCGACGAGAATGGGTTCATCACTTCATACATACATTGGACACAATATAAAGGAATTGGTATACATCTGTTGAACTGGGATGAGGAACTCTTGAGTGGGAATAATTAGGCACTATTTTCACACATACATTCAAGTTCACAGATGATCACCCAACAATTGATGTTGCACTAAAAGTAATGAAAGAGAAGATATTTGAAGAAATCCCCATCGCAACGACAAATTTCCATCAATGTAGCACACCAATAAACCATTGGATGGAATGATACAATGTGACAGGAGAACCAGATGATGATGAACCGCTCGACATAAACATACCTAAGTCGAAAGGTATGCGCATAGTGGAGGGATTTGGTATTTATAGTGACCAATTTTTGAGTCCACTCAAAGTCAATAAATTTAATATTGGTTCGCCTGAAAATCCAAAGTTCGCCGATATTGGAGATTATTGGGATGAAGAAATTGTAGGAAAGGTCATTGATTTATTTCATGATTTTTTGGATTTGCTCCCTACCAAATTTTCATAAATGAATGGAATAGTCAGAGATCTCGAGGAAATGAAAATACCTTTGAGTCTCAACGCAAAATCGATCAAGCAGCAACCATACTGATTAAATCCACGATACAAATAAAAGGTTAAGGTTGAATTGGATCGAATGTTAGAGGTAGGTGTTATAGAACCTGTTGAGGAATCGGAATGGACAAATAAGAATGGATTATTCCAATAGTAGTCCAAGACAAAAAGACCTCAAACGATTGAAGAATTTGTGTCAACCTAAGAAAGCTGAATGATGCTTGCTTACATGACCCGTTTCCGATTCCATTTACATATGAAGTACTGGAGAGTGTCAAGGGGAAGGAAATGTACTTGTTCACTGATGGATTTTCTGGTTACCATCAAATTGGGATCGCAAAGGAGGACCGACACAATACTACCTTTACGAAATAGTGGGGATGTTTCCAATATATGGTAATGCCCCTTGTACTTAATAATTCTCCTGCGATTTTTTCCAACATTGTAGTAGACGCCTTTAAATATTTTATACACATTTATTGAAGTCAACTTCGATGATTGGATAGTATTTGGGATCATAAAATACCATATTGAGATCCTTAAAATGATGTTGGAACGTTGTCGTCATTATCAAAGTTCACTAAATTTGAACAAATGTGTCTTTCGCACCCCGTTTGGAGCTCTGTTGGGCCATGTGGTCTGTCACGATGGAATTTTGGTCGACATGACTAAAGTTGCGATCATTCTCGACCTACCACCACCTAATATAGTTAAATAGTTGAGAGAGACATTAGGACACACTAGATAATACAGAAAATTTATCAAAGGATATGCAAAGGTGACTGCTCCGATGGAAAATATTTTGAAAAAATATGTTAAGTTTCAATGGACAGAAAGTTTCCAAGAGAGTCTCGACACACTAAAAAACAAGATGGCTACTATGCCAATACTTATATTTCTACACTAGAAAAGAGAGTTTCATGTTCATGTCAACGCATCGTCTATTGTGCTCGACATGATACTAAAGCATCTTGGTGAATGATCGATCAATAATCCTATTTCCTTCACCAGCAGAAAGTTATCGACTGTAGAAAAAAATTATACCATGACAGAAAGAGAAGGTTTAGTGATGGTATATATGCGTTGCATAAATTCAGAAATTATTTATAGGGTGGACATTTTAAGATGTACACTGACCATTCCACATTGAAATACTTGGTAAATAAGCCAGTGTTGGCAAGGAAGATCTGTTAGTGGCTTCTCCTCTTCTAGAAATTTGATTTTGAAATATTTCTTAAACCCCATCAATTGAATTTGGGACCAGACTATCTTTCAAGGATAGAAAGTGGTGAAGAGAGTAATAACCTAGACGATAATCTCCTTGATGCACAAATGTTTATGATAACCATGTTTGATGATAATTATAGAGATATCATACAATTTTTTACTACAGGTTATACACCAGTTGAGTTCACCATTGTGCAGAAGAAACAATTGGTTTTGTGTGCTACGGATTTCGAGTTGATCGCTAAACAATTTTATAAAATGGGTCTTGATGAGATTCTTTGTCGTTGCGTCTTGGAGCACGAGCAACCATTGATATTAAATGAAGCACATGATGGTGTTGCAGGAAGTCACTACATGGGAAAATCTACATTGCGCAATATTTTGCAAGTAGGATTATGGTGGTCCACCATGCATGTTGATGCTCGGGATCATTGTCGTAGCTGTAATGTCTTCCAAAGGATTGAAAAGTCACCATGACGTGACAAAATTCCATTAGTACCTCAAATAACTTTGTAGGAATTTAATAAATGGGCCATTGATTTTGTGGGTCCTATCAAACCGACAAGAAAACGTACCGATGCACACTATATTATTACTACGATTGGTTACCTAACCAGATGGGATGAAGCAGTTCCAGTGAAGGATTGTACTATTGCGACCACTATGAATTTTTAATTTGAGAATGTTGTGACATGATTTGGATTCCCAAATATTTTAATAAGTGATCAAGGTACGCACTTTTTCAACCAGTTGATTGCAGAACTCACAGAGGAATTCCATATTTAGCATAGAAGGACAACACCTTATCACCCTCAAGAAAATGGAGTTGTTAAAGCCTTTAACAAAATGATCGAGAATGCATTGACAAATATTTGCAACGCTCAAAGATATTACTAGGATAAAAAAATTCCATAGTATTATGGGCATATCACACGACTTGTAAGAAGTTGACATGCCACACTCCATTTCGTTTGGTTTATGGATAGGAATTTGTGATGCCTATGGAGTATATTTTCTCGAGCTTAAGAATCGATGTGATCACAAAAATGAAAGATGTTGATGCTTTCGAATAAATATTACCGGAACTTGTGCAACTAGAAGAAGAACATTTTGTCGCAAGATTTCATCAAAACATTGAAAAACAAAGAAAAAAAGCATGGCATCATCGACACATTAAGAACAAGCAATTTAAGGTCATAGGACTTGTTCTTATGTATGCATTGGTTGGGACCGTATATCGTTGACATGATCACTAGCGGAGGAGTAGTGAAATTGCAAAACTTAGATGGAATAGAAGTCAAAGGAATGGTGAATGGAATTCGGTTGAAGCCGTATCACGATAGCAGTGACCTAGTCGCATAAAAATAAATAAATAAATAAAGAGAGGAAAATTTTGTTTACGGAGAGGGAAAAAAAGAGAGGAAAATTTGTGTTTGCAAACTGCTAGTCTACTGCAGAAGGAAGTGAAGTCTCATAGACTCGATGTCTAGCGAAGAAAAAAAATACATGGAAAATAAATTTAGTCTATCACAAGAAAAGGACAATGTCAAAGGCAGAAAACATGTCACAAGGAGTGTGATGATGTTGCAAGAAACATGAGAGTCACAGATATGACAATTGGATGTCATTAATTTCAAACTTCTGAGAGAATTTGGTGGCGTGATTTTTGGTCACTTATTTCTTTATGGAAATAAATATCCTTTGATTCCTTAATTATTCATACGATACACCCATGTGACTTAAGGGACAGATTCCTTTATATTTATTTCCCACGCATGTGAAGCACAGTCATGGACAACTATTGTATACTACCAACCTTCATGCCCAAATTCATTTCATTATGTTTGCATGAGAAAAGAGTGATTATTGTCTTTGACTTCAAGAGTCGAAGAAAATTGTTTAGAGCATGGTCATTTCCATTTCCAGCACAAGTACAACTGTTGAATCTGAGGTTGTGACTACATCACCTACGTTTTTCATGGAATATACTGCTCGATATATCCACCAAAAGAAGAGGTTCCACCAGTTGCTGAGAATACCTCTCCATTTGTTGAGCCAGCTCTTGTTAGGCCTTTAGTAAAATCACATGCAGACATACCAGGTCCATCTGGAAATACATGGGGGAAGATCTCTGGAAACAATAAGAGGAAAGGAAAAGCAACAACCCCACCAATGCGACCTCGTCAAGAGGATGGAGAATATGAAACCAAAAACTTGTTGCCATCATACATCCCTCCAAGACATTGTAATGCACCAAAGGTTAGAATTCCAAAGAAGTCAGGGGCTCCGCTGATTGCACCATTCATTTCGAAAGGAGTTAAGGTGTTAACAGATATTTTTCCAAACCTGCAGAAGTTATCCTTCCCTGACCACGACACTAAGAAATAAAAATGTTTGGACCGTGAGAACTACATTTTCACTACAGAAGATACACCATATGGGCTGAAGTGTTTGGTTCCAATGGAATGGGATAGAGGACTTGACCAATCAGGTATACTATCACTTCTGTATATGCAACGTTTTGGCCAAAGTACAAAAATAAATACATGTTTCAAGAAAATACTAATATTTGTTCATGCTGGTTACCTATGGCTCAGCAAACCAATCTCTATGGATGTCAAACTCATTTCATTCATTACAGGCCTACCATTAGCAAGAATAGATCCAACACCCTTTTTAAGGAAAGATCAAGAAACTTTGATATCTGCAAGGATGAAAGAAAAATATGATGTGATGAGAGATAACAAAGGATTCCTAATATCAGTGATTAAATCCCATATCGTTCGCTTTGTTGTGAAGGTACTAGATTCTAAATTGTTGCGCAAGGTGTGACCAAACCAATGTACTTTGGGTACCGTTGTGCTAGATGAACTCTGCACGGAGGGAGTTCAAATCAATTGGTCGCAATTCCTATTGAGTGAATTGTTGCAAGATGTTGTTAAGTCGCGGTAGGAGGGTAATCCATCCCACTACTCCTGGTTGTTGATTTTATATTCATTCATCGCATGGTCCAACCCACTGAACTACCAAGGGGTATATCTTCTAGTTCCATGTAGAGGAGCTCGATACTAGAATCTATGTTTCGAAAAGGATAGAAAAACAAGGCAAAAATAAAATAATAGAGAATTCTTTATGCATGGAGAGGCCCTAAGGGATTAGATAAAGGACCAACACACACTTACAGACGAAATCAACTGATGGTTTCATCAAATTATCAAATTCGATATTAGTGCACATCATGTCAAGATACATCCGTGACAGGACCCACATTACCAATGGTTGGAGACTCATTTTTTACTGACTTGTTCTAAGTACAACAGATCTCATGTCATTTTTATTAATGGGAGCCCAATTACACATACAAAGGTAAATGATTGAAATTTTTTTATCCATTTCATGGCTTCTGTTTTACTTATCTTGGTTTATGTAGTCTTCTAACTTGACCAAAAATTCCAAAATCCATGCTTGATTTGTGTGTTTTCAAGATGCGGGAAGCTAGTTTTGTTTGGATTTTCTTTAATCCTGTAGCCTGCAACCCACAAGTTGCGGGATCCAGGAAGTTGTACTCATATATTTGGAATTATCTCATCCCGCAACCCGCAACCCACAAATGCGAAATGTAGGATGCAGGAGAATTTTTGAAAGATATGCTTTGGTCTGTTAAGATTATTAATCCTCCCTTGTCCAAATTTGGTCATATGTCTAAATTGGGAGTCATGTCTAAATCGGGAGTCCATCCAGTCTATTTATAGTCATTCACACCATTGGGTCCACTTGTCCTAATTGGGGCACATGTTTCAGTTACTAAAGTGTGGGGAACACTAATTGAGGCTCACTGCCACTGATTACACTTGATTGCATCAGTTTAGGAGCCTCCTAGACCAATCCCTACAATTTAGGAAGCCACTGGGAGTGCCGAAACCAACCAAGGTCAGTTCACTTCAATTGATGACTAGTCAAGCTAAGTTAGGAGTCAGTTACATTCAGTTCTAGTCCTCTACATTCATTTAGTGCTAGGTTTACTTGACTGCACTCATGTGGGGTTCATTTCTCACCTACCACAGTCATTTAACCTTAGTCAACACTGAATGTAACACTTGATTTGTGTTTTAGAGCTCTAATGAGCTCCGGTTATGGTTTAGACAAGGTCAGTTAACTATTGAGTCCTCCGATAGTGATTTAGACAAGGTATTGGTTTCCTACAATCAAGTAGAGTCTAATCAATTCGAAATTCCTCATGTGGATTCGAATTGCTTGTGGCTATTAAATCCATTGTACTTCATTGTAATAATCTATCTAATTACTCTTTGATTAATGAAAAGCATTCACAGCTGCAAGCCATTTTTGCACTGTTTAATTCTTCAATAACTGAGTAAATTGTGTGATCTATCATGTGAGTTGTGTGTTTGTCCACAGATCTATGTGCTCAATTTAATATGGTATCAAAGCCTCAGCAGACAAGGCACTTCTCCTCCTCAGATCTCCTACTAGATCATTTTTTGAGAAAAAAATGCTCCTTCCAGCACTGCACCAGAAGCAGAGAATTTACCACTAAAAACCCGAAGCAAAGGAATTGTTGATCAAGCTTGCTTGATTAACTAAGCTGGGTGTGAAGAACATTACAAAAGTGCAGGCTGTCTGACCTTATGGTGCCCTTTTTATTTTGCAGGTACAACTTCGAATGGATTCATCAGTTTCTCTCACCCTGTCCTCAAACTATTCAGAATGGAAGAAGGAGATGATTTCATCTTTGATGAGACAAGGTCTTTGTCGGGTGTCTATTGGACTTGATAAAGAATATTTTAGTAATATTTACTGGCTGAATATAAGTGATAGATCTTTTCGAACAATAGCAATAGGACTTTCTCGTAGCTTGCGCTACCTCATTAGATCTATTGAAGACCCAAATGAATATATTGAAGACCCGAAGGAACTCTGGACAAGATTGGACAGAACCTTTGGAGTGATTGATGAGGATCATAATAGCATTTTGGAGAGAATATCCAGCACCATAATCACTCTTGATCCAAAAATCTCAGCCTCCACTCTCTCTGATGAAGTTGTTCAAGATGAAGAAGAAGCAGAAACTTCTACATAGTCAATTCGAATTGAAGACAGTCTCCATGCAGTGACTGCTTCTCCTCATGCTCCGGAAGTTCATGAGATCTCTGATATCTCATATTCTCATATTGATGAAATAGAAGAAGAAATTTGAATCTCTGATATTGAAGAAAAATTCTGCTGCACTTCCATGCAAACATTCACCAGTGATTTTCCTTTAAACTCTATGCAAAATTTACCAGTAATTGATTCCGAAAGTGAAGAGAAAATTGATTTTTCTCCCTCTAATGTTGTGCTGGTGTGAAAATATGTGATACCTTGGATATTTTGGAATAAATATCAGATTACCAGAGTGATCCATTCGCTCTCCATGATCTATATTTTCCAGCAAATTCCTGCAGGATTGCATGCACCAAAATTCAGAATTTTGAAGAAGAAGAAAGTTGTGCATCCACCGTCTCAGTTAACCATTTATTTGAATATGGTATTAAGCTTATTGGATCTGATATGATCTTATTTATATCTGATCTGATATTTCTTGGTTTAATATATCAAATTCATAATCTTTCAGTACCGCATGTAGCTGTTCTCATCAACGGTGTGAAGAAACAAGTACCGCAAGTCTCCTACAAAACTGTTGCTGGGGATTTGATTCCATTTCACAGTTTCGGATCTGTTTTGAACATATTTAGATCTGATTTACTTTCTGATATGATATTATTTGGTTCATATTTTAAAATAAAAAAGCCTTCATTCATTCTTGTAGCTTCTCTCACCAATTCTGGTGTGAAAAATCAAGTACCGCACTTTCTCTTCAAAACTGTTGATGGGGATTTGGTGTTAGTTTCCTCATATGAGGTTGCTGATATTTTATTATGTGATTCATCATCTATTTCAGAAGATATATCATACTATGGGGCTCAAGCATTTGCTCTCAATAGTCCTAGTGCTTCTCTACCATTGATCACATGCTCATCTCCTCACAGAACTAGTAAAGAGGAATATTTTCTACATCCGCCTAGACACCTGCTCCTAAAAATTGGGGCTGTTCTTACCACTCATGATTTGCTGTTCATGGCTGAAACATATCAGTTTCTTGAGTGTTCCTCACATTCTCTGAATTCTCAAGAACCTTTGCTCACTTTTCAGTTGACTTCAGTTGCTCTACATGGGTCCAGCCTTCATCCGGCAGCTGCCTATATTTCTAATTTAGTTGAGCATATCATTCTTCTTCCAAAGAGGAAGATTTCTCCAGACATAATGATGGATAGGTTCACATGCCAGGCCCCAGGATACCTTTGCACAGAAGAACTAGATTGATCCTGATTCTACCTGCTTAATTAGAGGGGGGGGGGGGATTTTTTCCATGTGGTTTTTCCCCAGCACCTTGTTTTTGAGCAATTACTTTACTTTAGTTGATGTAATGGGTGACCTATGGTATTATTTACCAGGGCCCACATATTTTCCAAGTTAGCATTCAGGGGGGTGTTAGGATTATTAATCCTCCCTTGTCCAAATTTGGTCATAAGTCTAAATCGGGAGTCATGTCTAAATCGGGAGTCCATCAAGTCTATTTATAGCCATTAACACCATTGGGTCCACTTGGCATAATTGGGGCACATGTTTTAGTTAATAAAGTGTGGGGAACACTAATTGAGGCTCACTGCTACTGATTTCACTTGATTGCATCAGTTTAGGAGCCTCCTAGACCAATCCCTACAATTTAGGAAGCCACTGGGAGTGTCGAAACCAACCAAGGTCAGTTCACTTTAGTTGATGACTAGTCAAGCTAAGTTAGGAGTCAGTTACATTCATTTCTAGCCCTCTACATTCAGTTAGGGCTAGGTTTACTTGAATGCACTCATGTGGGGCGCATTTCTCACCTACCACAATCAGTTAACCTTAGTCAACACTGAATGTAACACTTGAGTTGTGTTTTAGAGCTCCGATGAATTTCAGTTATGGTTTAGACAAGGTCAGTTAACTATTGAGTCCTCCGATAGTGATTTAGACAAGGTCTTGGTCACCTACAGTCAAGTAGAGTCTAATCAATTCGAAATTCCTTGTGTGGATTCAAATTGCTTGTGGCTATTAAAGCCATTGTACTTCATTGTAATAATCTATCTAATTACTCTTTGATTAATGAAAAGCATTCACAGCTGCAAGTCGTTTTTGCACTGTTTCATTCTTCAATAACTGAGTAAATTGTGTGATCTATCATATGAGTTGTGTGTTTGTCCACGGATCTATGTGCTCAATTTAATATGGTCAACCCTTAACCCGCATCCTGCATAATGCAGGAGTACCACCACCATCTCCTCACTCTTCTTTATCTTCCTCGGACGAATCGTCAAATTCTGGATCTTCGGCCTCATCAAAAGAATCTGTTCCCATGGCTAAGGAAAGACCTAACAGGCCTTGGTTGGATGGATATGTCGTGTTTTTTCTAGAAGATCAACATAAGCTGCCTAAAAACCCTGAGAAGTGGCTTCCAAAATTTAATCCAGATGACAAAATCCCCATGGAAGACCACATAAAATCTTTTATGCAAGCCATCAAACTTAGGAATGGCATACATGAAGACCTGGTTTGCAAACTGTTCCCTTACACTTTTGAGGGAAAAGCTTCTACTTGGTATTTTTCCTTAGAAGCTAGTTCCATCCCATCATGGGATGTGTTTTCTGAAATCTTCACTCAAAAATTTAGGGATGACAAGACCCTAGAGGAGTTAGTCATAGAGATTTCTTCCATGAAGACTAAGGGTAAAGAAAGGTTCAAAGATTACAATCACCAGTTTTTGTATTTAAAGAATAGGATCGCAAGTATGATACATTCTGTTGAGGAGTTACTGGTAGCATACTATATTAAGGGTCTCCCGGCCCAAATAGTCATGTGGGTTAAAAGGTCCCATAAGGAGTCCTTGCAAGACGCCTTCGCTTAAGCCATACAAGTTGAAAGGGACATGTTCTGTCTCAAGGACAACCTTGACACCACATCTGAACAAACGTCTACCTCGTGCAAGAAAAGTGGCAGTTCTCCTAAACCTACTGCTACCACCCAAGATCCGTTCAACATGAGTGAAGTGAGGAAGCTCCTCCGAATAGTTTCTAATGAGATGATAGATCTCAAGAAAAAAAACAATGAAAATCAATCAAACAATAGGGGATTTTATAGGCCACCTTTCAGGAGACCCAGCCAACCCCCTCAAAATCCACCACCTCCAAATCCTAGCGAGGGATTCAGGTCAAAAGAGATATTTTCTATCTTGAAATCCTTAGCTGCAGGAACACCAGACATTCTTGAATCCTCTGAATATCAGTCCATGCAAGATACACAACCTCCCCAAGAGGAAGAGGAAGATGATCAGCAGGCCGGCACTGTCATTTTTATTAATGGGAGCCTTATTACACATACAAAGGTAAATGATTGAAATTTTTTTATCCATTTCATGGCTTCTATTTTACTTATATTGATTTCTATAGTCTTCTAAATCGACCAAAACTTCCAAAATACATGCTTGATTTGTGTGTTTTCAAGATGCAGGAAGCTAGTTTTGTTTGGATTTGTTTTAATTCTGCATCCCGCACCTCACAACCCGCAAGTTGCGGGATACGGGAAGTTGTACTCATATATTTGGAATTATCTCATCCTGCAACCCACAAATTCAGAATGTGGGATGTGGGAGAATTTTTGAAAGATATGCTTTGGTCAACCCTTAACCCGTATCCCTCATAAGTGCGGAATGCGGGGTGTGGGATATCATTTTTTATGTCACTCAGTTTGCGTGTGTGCGCAACCTACATCCCATAAATTGCAGAATGCAGGCTATAGAGAGGTTTGAATAATTTTTTGTTGTTTTACCATCCCGCGTCTCGCAAATGTGGAATGCAGGTTACGGAACGATTAATAAAATTTGAATTTTGGGATTTAATCCTGCACCCCGCAAAGTCTGATCTTGATCGTCGATCTTATCCTCATCCTATGGTCTTAATTATCTCCCACGACTTATATATATATCGGTCTTGTTGACAATTTCTTTACTATTTTTACCACTATAATTTGCTGCGCTGCATGAATTTACTTTGAGGTTTTTTATCAAGCAACTTTTCCATCATTCGCTCTGGTTATAGGTCAGTTTTTGAGTTGCCTTTCCTAATTTGAATTACTTACTGTTTCTCCAAGATAAATTAGTTTTAATTTCCAGTTTATGCATCCAATAGAACATGTCAAACTCAAAAATGCCTCAAATTACTTGGTGCAAAAACCTGCAGAAAGACATGATGACCAAAGACCCGAATTTCGGTGTCTTCTCTGATACCAGTGGCTGAGTTAGTGAGACCTACCAGTTGGATTGGTCCCAAATCTATTCTATCTTTGACAACAATGACCTTTCATGCTTTCAAGATGACCAACCCATTTACGAGAGAATTAGGGATTCCAACATCCACATGATTGCTACAAGACCTGCCGTTCTCCCTTACAATGACGCGGTCAGATGAATTATTGATCATGCCAATCCAAAAGACCATCTTTTAATAATAATACAGGATTGTTTCTTGCCAATTTTCGTTCTGATACTTTTGTAAAAATTTATGCTCTCAAACCTTTTAGGCAGCTCCTTAATGCCAATTTTGTCAAAGCTGCTAAGTCTAGGTATAATTTTGACCAAATGTTGAAGTCTTGGATGACTAAACCATGTAAGTTTTCTTAGAGGAAGGATGACCTCTACCCAATTGAATGGTTTAAGGAACCCTATTCCCTACTTGCAGCGATGTTGTGCAGGCTCTATGGTCTCCCTAACTGTTTCTACTTCAAGGAAGAATGGGGTTTGATTGCCCATCATGTTATAACCATAGGAGAATCTCTCTCTTGGGCTTCAATTCTGTCTTTAGAACTCAAAACATCCATACAAGAATTTCAGAAAGCTACCGCAAGGAAGAAACCTAGTTTCTTTTTCTCTGCCTACATTGTTGACGTCTTTTGCGCTGAGTTTTGTTATCCAAATTTGGGATGGAGCTGGGTATTACCAGCCCCGCCTGTACACATTTATCATGCGGAGTTGTGGGACACCAACTATGTAAACATATTTTATGACATTTGTGAGAGCTTCCTTGGCCGAGTCTATTTCCAAATTTTCAACAATGAAGCTCCTGCTTTCACCCCTGAAGCTAAAACCCTTATAGCCACAATGGGGGATTGGTATGTCGGTGAATCATTTTCATACATTAGGGTCTATTGCATCAATACTACTCCTATGCTACCAAATTTCGTGCCTGACAGGTTGGTTCTTGAAGAAATGTCATTTCAGACAGTCACCGAAGGGATATATAAGAAGTTTGCAGCACCCAAAAGGAAAGTACGGCCCAAGTTTCCTCGAACCCTTGGATCCTTGAGAATACCAACCTCCACCTGGGCATCAGAACTCAGTGATGACATAGTGTTGCTAAAGATGGATTTTTCTAGTAAGAGACAGCATGATCCCAAGGGGATTGTTGATATTCACCTTAAGCAGAATCACTTCAAAGCAGGGTATGCTCATGAAGAAGTCCTAGATGACTTCATCTATCAGGGAGTTGATACTTTCTCTGAGGTGTTGACCAGGGCTAAAAGTAAAGAAGAACAAACTCAAATCTTGTTGTATCAAAAGAAAATATGGGACAGGGTTTGATAGTACAGGGAAATGGAATTAGATATTCAAGGAAAGATGGTGAAAGACAGAGAAGCAAAGGAGGATCAAGCAGCAAAAGACACATCCAGCCATAGATAAAGGGTAAAGTCCCATGGAAGAAATCCCACAAGCATCAGTTGATCAGCAGGTTAAAGCCTATTTACATACTTCAGAGTAGATTAAACACTAAGCTGAGCAGGATGACTTCGGCATTGGACACTCAAGAAATTACAACTTCTCAACTAGCTGAAGCTACTTAGGTGACTGCTATTATTGAGAAATCCCAATATGAAAAAACCCAGATTGAGGAGAAGCCACTCAAAAAATTGAAGGTTCAAGTTTCATCCATCCCTACTTCTACCTTAGATTTGACCAATTTGGAGGAGGAGGATGAAAGGATTTCCCCTGTGCCTGTTACTATGGAAGCTGGAAATGGTAATGATTTACAGGAGTTTAAGAATTTGTTTAATGGCATCAATGAGAGGTACTCATCGGATCTTCCACAATCACAACCTTCTTCTCAACCTTTCCCATCATCTTCTACTTTACTCCTTTTGTCAATCCTAGCCTTATCTTCCTTACCTATTGGTTCTGCCATGACACCTCTGATGTCTTAACTATATCAAGATGCCACATGTTTACCCCATTCTATTACACCTATTTCTTTACAAATGCCCATTCCATCATCCACTATACGTCCAGTTTTTAAAGTTCCACTGCATATTCCTTCTTTTAGTTCAGTGCCATCTCCTGTTTGTGAAAAAGCCTCAGCACTTTCACTATCGTCACTTCAAGCTACTACTGTGCAGGTTTCATCCATTGAAACTTCTATTTCAAATAATCCTTTAACCCCTAAAGTGACTGTTACCCAAAGTGGTACTTCCTCTTCACTCACTTCTCATATTGCAATGCCCATGCCTTCTCATACTATGACTCAGACCTCTTCTTTGATATCCACAGGTGTTAACATACCCCCATTGATGAGATGAGAGATGAATTCAATGAAGATTTTGTAATATCTCTGGGAGAGTATCGTTATAGCAAATCTGATAAATCAGTGGTGAAAAGATGGAAAAAGAGAAGTAGAGATCAGAGTAATGTGGATCCATCCCTTTCAAATGAAATTGTGTGGACTCAATGATCAGGTGATCCACAGGTGGATGCTACAAACGCTTCTTCTATCCTAGGGACTTTTACAGGTGCTAATTTTGATGCTGTCAATACTCTGAACAGGGAATTCGATAAGCAGAAGAAAGAAATTGTCAGATTAAAGGAGGAGATGGGACATGTTAAAAGACAACATGAGGACAGGTATGATGAATTAGAAGGAATGTTTCTCTTCATGATGAGTTACAGAGAGAAAAAAATACCAATGCTACTTTGGTACAGAAGGTAGTTTTGTTGGAAAAACAGTATGAAGATGCAACTGCAAGTGCAACTTCATCTTCGTTTTCTAATTTTTCTCAGGATGAATTCAAGGAGCTAGCTCTTCGGACCAATAGGGAGCATCATGATTTAGTCAGTGAATTGTTTAAAACTCTGGATAACATTTTTGAAACTCATGTGGCTTTTGATAAAATGTCTGTTGTTTTAGAAGATTTGGTTGAAAAAAGGAAACAAGCTTCAAAAGCATATGATGAAGTTACAGACTCGAAAAGGTATATGAAAGACAAGCCAAACAATTTCACCATTCTCACTAACTTCCAGTTTAAGAAAATCAGGACTATCCTAAGAGCCTAGGAGGATTTAGATGAAACGTCGCTAAAGCTATAAAGAAGGCACAAGCCATTTGTAGTAGAAGGGGGTATGCTGCAGACAATTGCATGGATGAATTATCTTTTCCTACAGTGGTACTCATTGAAAAAGCATGTCCACCAGGATTAATGATTGAACAGGTTGAACAGAGAAGAGATGAGGCAGAAGAGAAGATCAAGGAGCTTGATCATGTCAGTATAGATGATTTAGTTCGGTTAATCAAATGACCATTTACAGTGGAGGGGAAAATCCACATCTATATTCATTTTTGGCATAAGCTAGCTAAAAATGAAATTGAAGATCACAAATGCAATGCCCAACTTGGCATTGAATCTGCTAGCTATCCTGATATTGAGGAATTGTTACGCATATGGAAAATATGGAGGGATTTTCTGGGATATTAGTCTTGTTTAGGCTTTTTGATCCCCTTTTGAGGTAGATTCATTCTTTTGTAATAATTATTTAAGAGGTAGTTCTCGAATGTATCAGGGGACTTTCGGAGAAGGAAGGATTGGTATAGGAGACTTAAAAACACCTCTGTTTTTTCTGAGGTTTGTGTAATTTATTGCAAAACTTTGAATAAATAACAATACTGTTATTTCATATCTCTTGTCCATGATCTGATTGAATTTATTTAACAGATCTCAATTTTTGTTGTTTTCGAAAGGCTAGATGATGTTGTGATTTACTTGTGGTTGATAAATGTGTTCAATCATAACCTAGATTTCTCTTTGTTACTGATTAATGCATTGGCAAAGATTTAAGGAATGTATTCTTTAACTGTGTTTATCTATTTCTACAAGTGATTGAACAGTAAAAATTTACAGCAAGAAATGTTATTTTTTCAACTAACATGTGCTATCCAAGTTGACTCTGAATGATGTAATCTTAGGTTACTGTCGATTGATTTTTTCTAATTAATTGATTGTAAGTTAAGGAGATAAGTTCTTAATCTAATTCACATTTTTGTTGATTGGGTGAATTTACTTGTCTGTTTTTCACCTCTGGTTCACCTGCAAATCAATTCAACATATTCTTTAAATAGGTTAAATTTAGATCATGCTTTCTTTTACTAGTTAGATCTGAGTTTCCCTTTCCTCACATAACCTACCTTGTTTTACAACCTGGGAAAAATATCCTCTATGGATCAAATTCTCAAAAGCCAGCAGAGGCTATTGAAATATCCGTGGGAGCTCACTACCTTAAACAAATCGAGGATAAAGAAATACGTGTGTGGGATTGCTTGAAGCATTTGGCTAGGTTTTTGCCTTGTGTTGTAATATTTAGTCACCCTTTTTAGCCACATTCATAACTGAGGCTTCAACATGACTAAAGAAGAACTTGAAGCAATTGTTGACGAATGGTTGAAAGAATGGCAAGTTCCTATGCCAAAAGACCAATTAGAGATAGAAGAAGACCTGTGAAAGGACAGACCACCACCGCCAAATGATGGAAATGAGGAAGAAAACCCATGGGCATATCTCAACCCAATTCATAGCGGTTCGAATTCAAATCCAACAAAACCAGAGGTAGAAAAGAAAAGGAAGGAGGTTGATACGGAGCAGGAAGAGTCAAAATGAAAGAAAAAGAGAAAGGCTAATAAAACTGCAAATACTGTCAGCCTTGATGGTGATGATTTGGCACATGTGACTGGAGCAATAACAGAAGCTGCACAGACAATCTTCAATACAATAGAGGATCGACAGATGAAGATTACAGGTATTGTTACCAATCTTCTCAAAGTATTATGTAAAGTTATCGAAGAATTTAAAGTTGTAGTAGATTACTTGGCCCCAAGATCTGAGTCGCAGGATATAATTGAAACTTCTGAAGAGTGACCAACTGAAATACCAGTGTTAGTTCCACTGATCATAACGTAAGTGTAAGCATAAGTGCTTGATCTAGGAACCCCAGAATTCAATAATGTAGCCAAAAGTATAGGCCAAATAAAAATATATTTTTCATTGATGCAAATGGCTGAAGTATATGCGATACAGAATGCCGCAGTCGCATAAATGAAAGTAAGAGAAGGCGACTTGATTAAGTAGGCGAAAGTCACAAATAAAAGCGTTAATAAGATGAAGTAGGCAATGCAAGATGTTGCGCAAAAGAAAAATACTTGGAATAAAATACGCATAGGCTCTAAAAGGTTGTAGCTATTTCATGTACAAATTTTATGGATGAAGTCATAACAGAGGAAATGGTTCTAGAAGCTAAAGTTACTTCGCTCGGAAAGATAGCAGAATACCTTCAAAAGAAATTCACAGGTCTAGAAGCACAGATAAGACCAAGCACACGCCCAGAGGTGATGGAGAAGCAAGAATAAGCATAAACTAAATTTGTGAAGAAGATAGAGGAGGTAGAAGAACTATGTGCTAAGTTTGTCGACCAAGTCTCTCAGTCTTAGGAAGCATTGATAGATGACGCAGAATTAAAGAAATTCATAGAGGAGTTACACATAGTTGAGGCAGATATGAACCAAATGAAGAATACGATGAAAAACTTACCCTTAGAAGAAAAAATGGCTAAGGCGACAGAAATAAAGAAATTACACAGGTTACAGTGTTGTGCACGCAATAGCAGGAAAGAATTCAAAAAGTTGCAGAATTACAAACAGAAGCTGAAATAATTACCACCATTAGTCATCCTGTACATCAAAAGGTACGCCAAGCAGAAGAATCAACATAAAAGGTAACATCAAAACATTTTAATTTCGACCTTATGGATATGTTGAAGAAAACAAAGGAAGACATGTGACAGGAGGCAGAGAAACTAGTGAAAATATTACAAGCTTTTCAAAGCAAAGTTGGCAGAAGCCAAGAAATAGAAGAGTAACTTTGTGTGGCTCCAGATGAGCCACATGTGAGTGTTGGGGTCCAGTTGGGCCTAGGAAAAGATAGGATGAATTCACTTATAATTCTTACCAAGTATGAAAAGAGTCAGGTCACAAGAAATAAAAGGATCTACGACAGCAGTAGAGAAGGAACAACAAAAGAAGGAAAATAAGTAAAAGGAGTTGCGACAGAAGAAGTCATAGAAGGAAGGAAAAGGTAGAAGAAGTAGTAAGGAAGGAAGATGCGACAGAAGAGGAATAAAAGCATATGAAAAATGAATAGTTAAGGAAAGAAGCAGTCAAAGAGCAATCCATGATAGAAGAAGATTAGAGTTCGCAATAGAAGAGAAGTCATGACCGAAGCAAAGGATGCACAAGGAAATATGTGACAAAATAAACCATGTCAGAAGGCATGCAGTGGTGCAACGACTAGAAAGAGACTGCTCATAAATATCATAGGTACGAGGTCGGCTAGAGCCTACGAAAGCCGCACATATGAAAGCATCTTTGTAATTCACGTTGTTAGTTCCTACTGATATGTGTCGCTAGAATAGGAAATACAAGTTGTTGTCTAATTGTATGAAGTTGGCTAAGAGATACATGTAAGAGTCTATAAAAGGTGGAACCCAATATGTATGTGGGTTATCCTCTGGTCATTTTATATCCTATAGAATTAGATCCTATTTAGTTGGCTCCAGGCCATGAGTTAGCTTCTGTAATTTGTATTTTATGTTAGTGTGTTGATTCGTGGAGAGGAGTCAAAGAACCTGCAATTGAGTGCATAGGAGTATACAAGAGATCGAGTCGATCCAGGTTGTGTGCGGATTTACAGTAGAGTCATTAAGGAAGTTGATTCAATCCAGGTTGTTTGTGGATCATCAGTAAAGTTAAGTAGAGAAGGAAAAGTGGTAGAATACTAGAGAGCATGAGAGGAGAAAGAAGTTTGTATAAATAAGAATAAAATATCTAGAACATAGTCTATAACTTAGTGCCCAGACAAAAGGGTGTTGTATATTTCTCATGCTAGACGAAGAGCACCGTTGTGGTTTTCCTGGATGGGTTTCCACATTAGATACTGTGTTAAATGTATGAATGATGAATGTGTTTGAGTCACATATGTATGTTGTTGTGAATAAGTGGTTATGTATTTGCTTATGTATGAGTTTATATGTATCTGTCGCACTGTTATTGTTGAATGTATCTATGCTGCATCGGGTTTATTGTGATAATACCAATTCAAGGATGAGTTGTGATGCATCTTAACTAGGCATAATAAGTATAGAGACCCCACCCACCAGCTTCGGTTGAGCGCCTTGGTAGAATACCAAGGGACGAGAAATCCCCCACCTAACTGCAGAAACCTAGTTCTTGAAGTTACCCATAGAAAGATATCTCAGGTGAGACTGCATCTGCGTCGCATGTACTATTGACTGAGCCTCACTCTATTGGGCCAATATATTGGGCATTTTTGCATGCAAAGGAGGGACTGAACCTGGGTCCAAGAGAGGGAAAATCCAAGATAGGGAAAATCCAAGAGAGGGAAAAATATCCTCTGGAAGGAATTTTCCTTTTTACGTGAGGGATTACAATCAAAACCATTTAATAACCTAGGACAAAAATATGATTTATAATTTATCACTCTTATAAAATATCAATCCACAAGTCCACCGATGGGTCTCTTTTGAAACTTTTTTTGGATCTTTCCCAACTTCATCCTCAATTGTTGTATATGGAAAACAAGGATTAAGGGAAGACACCCTAGGAGAAGCATTGAAGGTGGAAAAATCATTGATTAGGAGTCATATGAAAAGTACAAGTCCCAACATGACAAACATAGAATTGAGAAGATATGTAAGGTACGAGCAAATTTTGGTTGTGTTTGAACAAAGAAAGGATACAAGGTTTTAGTAACAATATCAAGGCTCTATGGTATGGTCCTTTTTAAGTGTTGTAGAAGGTATTTGATAATGATTATAGACTTGGTATACCCTCATATATGTTCATTTACGCATTAGTGAATGTGGAAAAATTAAAACTCTATGAGATAAGTCCATGTTAGACCTAAAAACTAATAGTCAAATCTTACCTACCATAGAGGACTTAGCATTAGAAGCTCAAATAGAGTTACCAGAGGATATAGTTTTCTATAAAAACTCAATACCCTACTCTCAACAACATTAAGAGTACCAAAAACATTAAGATATAGTCGTCCAAGTCCATCCTACTAAATTGCTTAAAGGACAATAACAAAGAAACTCATTTCAAATATAGAAAGGGTGCCCTTTAAGAGCACAACACAACCATTTATATTTTCAAAGTGGATGACACCTTCATTCAATTATAAGACTTTCTTTGAGAGAAAGTCTTCTTCACTATTATATTATGTAAACATATTGAAATCTTATATCTAAAAGATGGTTGGTGACTTCTAATTTTCTATTTCCATCCTTCAAAAGAGACTACCTGAATGTATCCAAGTTGGAGATCGCAATTAGTTATCACTTTGGAATCATCATCTACCCGAACAATTTGTTTTGTTCTAGTATAGTATAAAATTCCCTAAAGAGAAAGTATGTCACCACATTTGTCGGTTCCCCTACCACATTTTAGATTATTTTTTATCACATAAGACTCACTCAATTTTAGAAGAGCACCAACACCACATATTTTTCCATTTTGTTGAGAGTCCCCATAAAAATAACCTAAAGGCCAACTTAAATTAAAAGAAGGAACTCTAACAGTTCTATAGCTTCTACCCTATCTTACACCCTTCTCATTATGAATTTCTCCATATGCTCCTAGATCTGTAAGTAAAACTTTCATAACATTCTTTTGTTTCTTCTAAAAAATTAAAACCATTTTTTGTTTCCAAATTTCTTGATAGATAAAACAGGGTAGCTCCTTCCATGTATTGTCGCCTCATATCTAGTCCTTAAAGCTAAGATTTAGTGTTTGAGATAGCCAATTCTTTGCTATTTTGAAAAACAAATGTACTTCAATAGTGAATCATCAAATTTTATATATACTTTTCTACATTGTTGCACATAATGCAAATATTAAGGCCTTTACCAACCCTCTTCAACAAATTATCCCAGGTTAGTGTCTTATTTTCCACAACAAGCCAACCAAAAACTTCTATTTTTAATGGGACATGCCATTTCCAAATATAAGTAAACCCCCAATTATATCCAAATTCAAGTGATGAAAAAAAATCATAGGATATTTTAGCAACATCTTTTCACTCTTCTCATTCCACGACCATACCAAACTATCCTCCTCGTCAACAAGTTGAATGGCACCTCTCTAGAGAGTAAATATATATCTGTTCCATTACTCTATATGGGCTTCTTGCAACTCCATATCTTGATCCAGCTTCCATCTATGACTACCCCCTCTCCCATCATCATTTACCCCCATTTGAGATAAAAACTGAAAGCCTTTTTCTTTGAGAATATTTACAAGAGAATTAGATAATTCACAGAAACTAGCTTCTCCAACATAAGGATCCTCCCCTATTCTAATATAGTGGACATTCATTGGTTTCCAAGTTAGCAAATCCCCTAAAATATGTAAGGATATGATTAAACAATTCCAAATGTTTGACACCCCTTTTTCATTCTTATTTTGTGTTCTAATCCATTCTGTAACCAATCTATGTTTTAGATAATTATCTTTAATCACCATACTCCACATATACTTCATGAATAAACTCATCAAAATACTTTTAATAGTTAATGTTTGACCAAAATAAAAATTAAAAAATTCAATTCCCTAACCACCAAGTTTCTTGGGCCTTGCCAACCTTTCCCATCTCATCAAGTGGATCCCTTCTTTTTACTTGTTACCAGTCCGAAGGAAACTAGACAACTATTTTTCTAATCTTTTCTAATATATATTTTGGGATCTTAGTCAATGTTAACTAATAAACTGGTATATTTTCAAGAACAACCTTCACCAAAATCAATCAGCTTCCACACAAGAAAATCCATCTTGAACACCAATTCCCAATTATTTTTTCCACTTTTATCAAAATCCATTTTCAATCCTCAACTAGGTAATTAATTGGCTTCAAAAAATATCTAAGATATTTCATACTTGTATCACTTTTATCTATGTAATATGGAAAAAGAAGATTAACACGATATAAAGTTCTTTAATCAACCCTGTTTTCCAAGAAGAGAGATTTTGTTATGCTGGAAACCATACCCATAGCATTGCAAAAAAGATTCAAAATCTATTTATATGTTTTCCATTCTCCCATAGACCCTTTTTCAAACAGTAGAACATCATCTACAAATAGTAAATGTGTAATTCTAATAATGGTCGATATTTTGACACCTTCTAATCTTCCTCCCTTTTTGACTTATTTATCAATCTACTTAAACCTTTAACAATTAAAAGTGATAGTACGGGGGACAAGGGACAACCTTGACAGATTCCTCTAGAACTTTGAAAAAAATTTGGAGTACCATTCACTAGGACTCCAAAATTTGCAGAAAGAACACAACTCATTATCCAATTTGTTGCTTCCAGGATAATACCTATTTGAACAAGGAAAACTCTGAGGAAATCTCGATTGACTTGATCATAAGCCTTCACTTACTCAATTTTTAGCACCAATTCCTTTAGTTTTTTAATCTTAACACTATGGAGACACTTTTGGGATACCCCAATAGCATCCATAGTCTTGTGGTTGTTCAAAAAACAAAACTACTCATTTGAAATAAATTTCAATAATATATGTTTAATCTTATTAGCAATCACCTTTGAAATGACTGTGTAAACCAGTTTGGAAAAGGAGATGGGTCTAAATTCATTTATGGAACCAAGTTTAGAGCTCTTAGGAGTTAAGGGTATAAAAGTGGCATTTAAAGATCCTTCCACTTTCCTTAGAATCCTAGAGTCCTCAACAACAACTAATAAATTTGAACCCAACACATCAAAGAACTCCATGGAAAAAAAAAAACCTTAACAATCCACCCATTTGGGATTGGACTTTTTAATAAAATCTTTTTAATTTCCTCCAAGGAGACAGGATCATAAATACACTTACCTTCTTCCACAAAGAACAATATGGGATTCTTTTGGGATAGCATTGAATAACCTTCATTTTCTTAACAATAGAAAGGTCCCTCGGATCCTTGAATACATTTTGAAAATAACTAGAAATAGTTTTTTCTAATTTCTTTTGATTTGACAGAAGACATCCATCATCTTTGACGATATTCCATATAGCATTACTTATCCTTCTTTGTTCAACAAATCTGTGAATGAACCTAGTATTATGGTCACCTTGACCCATTCAAATAGACCTACTTTTAAGCCTTTAAGATTCCTCTTCTATTTTTAATATTTTTAATCTATGTGCTTCTAAAAAGGTCACCAAGTCCCTATCCTATAGCAACATAGAACCTGTCATATTCTTCAAGAACACACCATCAATTTCCCCTTCAATCTTGCTCAATTCTTCCTGTAGTTCTCTCTTTTTTCCTTTTTTACATTGAAACACTATAGATTTTAAGTCTTTGAGCTTATTGACTAATTCTTTCATAACAGAATCACCCTCCCTATGAGCCATCAAGTGCCAATAATCTTTGATCAATTATGATAATTCCTTCTCCTTATTCTAGACATGATTCAATATAAATTGATAATTTATTTTCTCTCTACTCGCATACATCTAAAGGACAATCGACATATGGTCAGATACTATGGTATTAACCACCCAATAACGAAATATATCCATGGAGGATAACAACCGATTAGAAAAAAGGAACCTATCTGGTCTTTTGGAAACCCCCTCAACTCCATCTCGATCATTTGTCCATGTAGGGAGAAAATTTGTTGGCGCAACATCAATTAAATCTGCTCCTTGAAAAATCTGATTAAATAAGGAAGCAAGAGGATCTAGTCACGGTCTAGAGCCCCAAATTAGCCGATAAGGTAAGACTCGGGTCTCCCCCAAGAATCAAATTTGGTTCCTTAAGCATCCCATCCTCCACAACTTATTCATAAATCTCTCCTATTTGTATAAGGACCATAACAATTTACTAGATTCAACATCTGAGGAAAATCCTTTGATGTTCCTTCCAATGATATCTTTGTAGATGACAAAAAAGGAGTAAAATTAGTCTTTCTAGGGTGCCAAGATGAAAGGAGACCCCCTGATTGATCAATGGAATCAATTGTACACATCTCCCTATCTATAAGAATTTTAGCAAAAACCTCTCTTCTTCCGAATCACGCGGTCCATAGTTTCTTGAATCATGACTACATCAATACAAATCGTCTTAAACAATCTTCAGATGCATAGTGATTTGGGATGACCCACCACACCCCTTTCATTAAAGGAGATTAAAATTATCTCTTACCCTTGGTCAATGATTTTTGAGCTCTAAGTGTCCTCATTCCACCAGAGACATTTCCGACAGGGAAATCATTAGGTAAAGAAACATCCAATTTGTTTGAGCTTCTAGTCTTTATAAGGGATAAAGTTAATCCCATACCCCATTTCATAACACCTTTATGATCAGATATCCAAAAATATTCTGACAAAACAGAGCATTTCTTTGTATATTTTAATTGAGTGGAAGCATCATTCCCAGAGCAAGTTGTTACTATCTTAAAAATTTTATGGGAAGTTTCTATAAAAACTTGAAGAGAAGCTTTTTTTAGAACATCCTTGTAATATAGGATAAGGGAATTTATCACCTCCTCATCAACTTGAGATATTTCACATACCAGATTGGATAAAGACTTTTATATTCTACTATAATCTCTTTCTTCCATACAGTTGTATTATCATTCAAGCTTTAAGAAATAGTGTCACCCTCCCTAGCATCGATATCGATCGAAAAATATCCTCTACCACCTTCACCTTCAATAGAGAAGGTTGATACCAACTCCATTCCAACCTCGTCTGACCCCTGATAGGTTTGCTTAAGAACAAAGTTCTCATCTAAAGGGTCAACAACAAGTCCTAGGTCAACAGGGAGACTTAAATTTGGGAGTACTAAAAGGTATATCATCATTTACCTCCTTAAGAAGCCCAATAATCAAATTGTCTACCTTACTTCCTTCACTACCATTGAATACCCTACCATCCCCTTTACTCTTATTTTTTCCAAAAACCTGGAATTTCTAGCTTATTTAAGAGTTCAAATTCCATCTCATTCAAAGAGTAATATAGAGAGGGAGAAATCATTTTTAACATAATTAGCAGAGATGAAATCGGCTATGGATAAAACGCTCGTGTTGAATCAGAGTGTTGGATATTCACATTCAAATCACTGGTACTAGGTTCTACATCCATGGCCACTTCTAGAAAAACCACATCATAAGATTTTAACTCACACAGCTCCACAGATCCCACATTATAATTCTTCCTCCAATGCCCCACCTACCGAAATAATGAGCATCTAAATGGGACAACCCGATAATCCAACTGTTGCATAAAATACCCCCCCCCCCTTCATTCAATTTCCAATTAAGCTAAAATCCCTTGGTGGATGTCGATTTCTACCAAAACACAATCAACATGTTTGTCTTCGCCACTAATTAGACTCTTCTCAACATGACTGAACCAACCTAATTCATTTCCATCAGTTGTGAAAGCCTCTCGATTCCAAAGTTCAAAGAGAAAATCTGATAGAAGAACCCTTAAATGGAAGAAACTAAACCTTTCTTTCACTGGTTCGAAAGAATGGAATGAGCTTTTTAACATCAGACTCCCTTTTATACTAATCCACATATCAGATAGAATATTCAAAGTATCTTCCTCAACTGCAAATTTAAAACAAATCCATCCCTTGATCAAATAAGAAATCGAAGGATTGTTCCCCAACAATGGAGCCCAATTATCTTCAACCTAGCTGCCAAAATTTTTCCTATTCATAGAACCATATTCAAATTCCCCAGCAGAGTTGTTAGGGTAAAGTATGTGACTTCTACTAGTCCCACATCTCTTCCTAATAACATATTTTTCCTACTAGCACGAGCTTCCATGCCCGACTCAGCGAAGTTTTAACTGAATTTTTTCTTATCCTCAGGAGCGAGAAACAAACTTCTGTGTGTTAAGGTTTGAGGTTCCTAAGTTTGGTTGATCCTTGAAAGTCATATTGCAGGGGCCAGGAAGAATAGGTACCATACATCCTTCATTAGCTACATCTACCTTTTGCATTAATGATAGGCTGCACGTTCTAGATAGATCCACGACAAACCTCTTATTCAAAGGTCTCGTCAAGTAGTTGGATTACACCTCCAAAAAACACTTCTGCACCGTCATAAGGGCTTAATCTGACACCTCTCGACGTCCTCTCCTGACATTAATCCCTCCTCTCACCCATAACCTTATAAAAAAACCTCAAGTTTTATGCAATTGTTTTATATATTCTACATCATATCGAAAAAAACCTTCATTAATCCACACCTCATCATCCAAAAGTCTAAGAGTAGATCCACCTCATCACTCATAGTAAGTCTATATTTAGAATGTCAACCACACTCGTGAAAGATCCTTGAATCCCCCACACATACTAGTAAGCAACTATTACACTGCATGTAACCAAGAAAACCTTAACTCCATTCTCATCATCATTAAAGTTATTTACCTTGAAACATTAAGTAGTCGAGTGATCATGTAAATTGTGATTTCAAGCTAAAGTGTTTTATTAACGTTTAATATGTAAACTAGTTCAGTATCTCTCTCTCCCAAGAACAGATGTTCAAAATGTGAATGCCCACTTCCAACCACGAGCCTCATTTATTATGTAAAACCAACCCCCTCTACATGTCGAAATAATATTTTTACGCGATCAAGGTTAATGAATGTGTGGTTTTTTTGGGAATCTCAAATGTTTCGCAGTATTTGATGGTCAGTGACAGTCAAATGGCTACACAGGCTATGTGAAACCAATAAATGTGTTATTTCCCTCGTAACTTAAATCAGATAAGGACATGTCATGTCATTGCAACCTATGGTTTTCGCGATGTTCGTTACATTTTGTTTTGTTGATGTATGATACATGTGTGGTTTCAACTTTCAATGATAAATTTGGACCTTGTTTTAGACTCATTTTAATGAAAAGTTAAGATTTTGTTACATATTATATACTTGAATTCACAGTTAATAATTAGAAAAAGGATTAAAATTATTTATTGAATTTGTTTAAAGATTATACAATTTTGATTTTGATTATAAACCCAATCATTGAAAGGGGCACTGTCCTCCTTTCACGGTTGAGGATCGTCCACGATTTATCGGACAGATTCTCTCTAAAATAATAATATTATACATAAAGAGAGGCCGCCCACGATTTGTCCGAGCTGGCTCTCTTTCAAAAGCAGTTAGCCACATTGGATGTGCACGCCTTTGTGATCATCGATATCCTGTCGTCTATTATGATAAAGATGATCACACGTCAGAGTAATTAATTTAGCAATGGTGGTCAACTAATAAATTATGTTCAATTGGGCTGAGCCTGGGCTCATATTGCTAGCTTCCCAGATTATTAATGACCTCTTCTCTCATTGCTATTTCCAAAGAGATAATGCTCACTTTATTTGGCAATTATTCTGGGTTTCGCGTGCCCCACTAAATTTTTCAATTTACACAGCACTAATGGCTTTTGGTAATTACCGATGGATAAGGATTCTGATCAGCCCATCTCTATGTATATATATCGTAGCCTTCTCGCACTTGCAATCCATCACCTTCTCGCATTTTGCAATCCATTGCCGTGAGATTTTTGGTTGAGCTCATAAGGAATCCATGGCAATCCGGAAGAGTAATTCGCTGTTGATCTGCGTATTCTTTTTTGTTTTAATAATCCGCGTTCTGCAAGCTTCTCATCATGAGTGGGATGAAGCTACTTTGCCGGCTATCAAAGCATCCAAATCCAGCTCTGTGGCGCCTGGTGACCCTTATAGAACAGCGTATCATTTTCAGCCCGTTAAACATTGGATGAATGGTATTTTTTAGTTTCTCTTTTTTTTTTCTCTTTCATAACGATTCTTTTGCAGAAATTTTAATCATGGACTTGGGATTTCCTGTCACTAATATGTTTAATTGTGCTTGATCGGCGGTGTCGGCAAATTACTCTCAAGATCCAAATGGTTAGTATTGAAAATGAATTTCAATATTTTTATCTGTAAAAAATGTTCGTAGATCTCGGGCCTTTTCCAGTGTTCGTCTAAATGGGAGTTGTGTTTTACTCGAAGCAAGCAGCTGGGATTGTGTGCTTCTGATAGATTTTAGGAGATGTGACAGAAAAACGAGTTGCAATCTGAGATGTGTAATGATTTTGATTCGCAGCGCCATTGTTCTATAAGGGCTATTATCATCTGTTCTACCAGTATAATCCCAAGTCGGCTGTGTGGGGGCGCATCCAGTGGGGGCATGCAGTTTCGAGAGATATGATAAAGTGGGTACACATGGCCGGTGCAGCTATATACCCTGATCAATGGTATGATATCAATGGTGCCTGGTCTGGATCTGCTACTCTCTTACACAAAGGAGGCGCTCCCGTCATCTTATACACAGGATCCAACAATGTCTCCGAACAGGTTCAAGTCATGGCTGTTCCCAGGAACCCATCGGATCCTTTGCTGAGGGAGTGGAAGAAGATCCCGCAGAATCCGATCATGTTGCCTATCGGCATCAACGCCAGTTCGTTCAGAGATCCAACGACAGCATGGTTAGGATCAGACCAAAGATGGCGAATCCTGGTTGGCAACAAAAGGGATACGAATAATAAAGTGGGAATGGCATTGTTGTTCAGAAGCAAAGATTTCGTTCGGTGGGTGAAAGCCAAACATCCACTGCACTCGGCGAGGCATACTGGAATGTGGGAGTGCCCAGACTTCTATCCGGTGTCCCTCTATGGTAGCCTTGGCCTTGACACCTCAATCACGGGCTCCTCTGTGAAGCATGTTCTCAAGAACAGTTTGGATGATACCAAAGTCGACTACTATACACTGGGGAGTTACTTGCCTGATGTGGACAGATATGTCCCCGATAATGGATCTGTGGAGGGCCCCAATGGTCTGAGGTACGACTATGGTAAGTTCTACGCATCCAAGACTTTTTTTGACGATAAGAAGTCCCGCAGGATTCTGTGGGGTTGGATCAACGAATCCGACAGCGTAGCGGATGATCTGAACAAAGGATGGGCTTCCGTTCAGGTACTATACATAAATACATATAATCAGATTAATTAAATCCTTCTGCTCCTGCTTCGGGCATCACATAATCCCAGTCGCTTCTTGATTGCAGGCGATTCCCAGGGTTGTGTGGCTTGATCCTATTACTAGGAGAAGCCTCGTTCAGTGGCCAGTGACAGAGCTTGAATCATTACGCGCCTATAATGTGAGGAAAGACAACGTTGTTTTGGAAAGGGAATCGGTAATGAAGGTAGAAGGGTTCAACTCAGGAGCGGCCCAGGTAATAAATATCAGAATTTAAGTTGTTATTATGATTAGATATTAGATTATAATTAGGATTCAAGTTATGCGTGATTGCACTGCATTGCAGGTGGACGTGGAGGTAGAGTTTGAGTTGGAAGGCCTCGATTATGAAATAGTGGAGGAGCTGGAGGGAAGGACAGCTCAAAGCTTGTGCAGTGATCTGAACAAGACAAGTAGGGGATTTGGGTTGATGGTATTGGCATCTGATGACCTGAAAGAAAGAAGCACGGTCTTCTTCAAGATTTTCAAGACTAGTGGAGTTAATGCAGACAACGAGTACAGAAAGGTGGCCTTGTGCGTGGATCAGAGCAGGTAGAGTATCGATCATATTTAATATAAGTAACCCTGATCATTTTAAACTAAATTGAGAGTTTGTAATTGGAATTTGAATGAGTGGTCTATGATGAATGTGCGAGGATGGCAGGTCCACACTGCAATCGGATGTGGATAAGACGGGCTACGGAGGATTTGTGAACGTGAGAGCCGAGCAACGCTCGCTGTCGCTGCGAGTATTGGTAAGATGAGAGGAGTAGCAGTAGTGTAGTGTAGTGAGTTAAAGTTAATGTTGTCTCGAGAATCGAATTGGAGTTAGAATTTGCATGATTGAGTGTAGTTAATATTGATCGTGGTGTGTTACATATTGCAGGTTGACCACTCGATCGTGGAGAGTTTTGGAGAGGGAGGGATAACCTGCATTACATCGAGGAGTTATCCGACGGTGGCGGTGAATGAGAATGCTCATCTCTTCGTCTTTAATTATAACAATTCGCCGGTCGTTCTTCGTCGACTCTCCGCCTGGCATATGAACACTGCCTCCCAAGTATACGAGTCGAAGTGAATTATGAATTATGACGTGCATTGTAGGAATTTGAAACTGAAATAGCCCGTCAAATTTGACGGTTTTGACAACATTATAATTTGTTTTTGACACAACTTTGGTTTTTTTTTATAGTATTTAACGGATAAATGACAGACAATTTTCCCGTCAAATTTCTGTTATGATGAACTGTGTTTTCAGTTGAAAAAGTGTAGGTTTTTGGCTTGTGATTGTGTGGATCACAGTTTTGTTGTAACGTCCAGTAAAAATATTTCGACGTTGGAACAGAGGATCATCTTCTTTAATATTGCATGATAAACAAAACGTTGATTAAGCCAAGGTGGTTAAGATTGAAATTATTATGTTATATTTTTAATTTATGAAATTGATTGGGACATTAAGTGAGGCTTTTATATAGCAATGTACAGCTATATGTAGATTTGACCCACTCAACTACTTGAGCTAGCCCACTTAGCTAGTATCCAACATATATACATATATACATATAAATTGTGCTCTTTATAAATTATGATTATAATCTTAAACATAATGTATTTGTTTAATCATTTTGGTTTTTCCCAACTCAACAACAAAGAAATGGTGTTTACAGCAAAATCCTTTTAGCCATCTATAAAGAACATTTGTTACTAGAGTGTCTATATAAACTAGTTAATGCACAACAAACCATGTGTAGTGGTCTAAGACCTTATCCATGGCCTTGATTCCAATAAGCACTATTCAAGGCCTTATGCCCTTGATTTCATCCCCGACCAATGTCAAGGCCTTGAGATCAACCTATGATACACAATTCTTCCTAAGGATGATCACATTCCCATTCAAAGTCTAAAGATCTCTTCCATGGCCATCAATCCTAACAAGCATCATTCATGACCTAATGTCCTTGATCTCATCCCCTAATATTATGAATTCCTCGGAATCTACCCATGGTATGCAATACCTCCTACAAGTGCTCATGTATTTTAGTCAAAGGCCAAAGATCCCCTATAGTGGTCATGTGTAGTGCTTTGAGGCCTTTCCCGTGGACTTTGAGCTCATGAAGCTTCATTTAGTGCCTAAGGATCTTGATTTCATCCCTTGATAATTATCATCGACCTGATATATGCCTATAATGCATAATATCTTCTAATGATGCTTATATTCTCAATGAAAGGCTAAATATTCCCTACAAATGTCATGTATGGTAGTTTGGGTGCTTTTCCATGGACCTTGAGTAGGGCTTTAGGATCGAGTGATTTCATCGCTAGCCCAATGTCAAAGCCCCAAACTAATATATGGTGGGAAATTCCTATAAGAGGTATGAGAGGTATCTTAATAGATCACCTATATAAAGTAGGTGATGTGATAGCGTTATGTGTGGTGGTTTGACGACTCCTTTGTGTCCTTTGATCTCAATGAGCATTATTTGGTGCCTTAGGCCTTTAATTTCATCCTTTAACCAATGTGAAGTCTCCCACATTGGGTTGTGGTGGAAAAGTCCTCCTATGATGATTATACATGCCTAGTGAGACTCCAAAATTCCCTACATAGGTAATGTGTCATGCTTTGAGACCTGTTCCATGGCCAATCAAACATCAAAATAATCATTTATGGCTCAAGGCCCTTAATTTCATCCCTCAACATTATGAAGTCATTGATACATATCTCTAGTGAGTAATACCTTCTAATGGTGCTCATGTACTTTTAGTTGCAAGCCAAACATCCCCTACAAATGTCATGTGTAGTTGTTTGTGGCCTTTTTCATGGCCATTCAGTTAGAGCAACCTCATTTAAGTACCGAGTCACTTATTTTCATTCCATGGCCATTGTTAATGCACATAGATCGAACCATGGTGCGTAATACCTCCTAACAAGAATCATATTCCTTCTGGGATTTAAAATATCCCTTGAAATGGTCATGTGTGGTGGCTTGAGGCCTCATTCATGGACATTAAGATCGAGAAGCCTCATTTGGATCCTAAGGCCCTTGACTTCATTCCTTGACCCTTGTCATGGCCCTAATATATGTTTATGTCACACAATGCCTTCTAACAATGCTCATATTCCCATGTAGAGATGAAATATCCCCTACAAAGGTTACGATTAGTGGTTGGATGCCTCATTTATGTGAATCAAGCATGAGGACTCATTTAGATCCCATAATTCAATTGTTTTCATCCCCTAACTATTGTAAAAGCCTTGAGGCCAATATGTGGTTAGCAATACCTCCTAAGCACACTCATAGTCATGTTAAACATTGAGAAAGATGCATTGTCACATGGGTGGTTAGGGGGATTATTGTTATCTTCCCCGCTTAGAGTAAGATAAATGGCCTCTTTTCTTTTGACCGCAAATCTCCTTTATTGTTGAATGTAGCAATTTTTCATTTTTTCAATTCCATTTACAGTTATCAAGTTATTTTTGGATATTGAATTAGTATTTTTCATCTTTTCCTCTTCACTTTCACCTATTCAATATTCATCACGATTTAACAAGTTTTTTTTTACCATTCCCACATCATTTTTATATTAATATTTATACTAGTTGTAAGAGAAATGAAATCCATGAGTATTTTCATTTTTTCTTGTGCATGATATTCACTTTTCTTTTTACCTTTTGTTGAAGCTCTAACATAACATACATAACAATTGAGAAGGATGGTAAGAATTTTAATAATGTTTTTCTAGTGGTCTCATTTACAATTATACAAGTACCATTATGATAAAACATTTTGTATACAGAGTGAGTTATTATTAGACTATAGTGAATGCTATTCTTCACTAACTCACTAATTTATAAAATGAGTTTATCCCACATTCATTATGGGATGTGCTCTCCTATCCCTTTAGACTATATAAAATGTGAGCAAGGCTCAATTATAAATTGTAATAAGTGAGGTATGCATGTGTGTTTTCCATAGAAGCCTTGTTTTTGTGGATGTTTTACCATGTGATAATAGTGATGTGTGGCTTACATAGAAAGTCATATTGACTTTCCACATGGATTCTTAACAACTAGAATATTGAGAGTGATAAAAGGTGTGTGATGGAAAGGTTGTCAAAGTCATTATTAGTGAATTCAAGGAAAAAGAGGAATATTGAGAGTGATAAAAGGTGTGTGATGGAAAGGTTGTCAAAGTCATTATTAGTGAATTCAAGACAAAAGAGGAATTTGAGGTGTACTTTTTCATATATATATATAGGAGCTTTATTAGAGAATGATAAAACTTTGTGTGATGGAAAGGTTGTAAAAGTCATTATTAGTGTTCATTCAAGACAAAAGAGGAATTAGGCTTCACATAGTTAAAGCTATCCCACACATATCCCTTTTATGTTCACATATCCCTTTTATGTTCAAATAACATGGCTTGCAAGACTATGGTTTGAAAACCAAGTATAATAATAGTGACAAGAAGATAGAGGTCTTTTTGGATGAAAGTTGTTTCTTCTCTATTAATCATTTTAAAATATGAAGGGTTTGAGAGATAATTCTTTAAGAAATAATTTTATTATTAAGAAAGATGAGGTTATGATTGACTTAAAGTCACAACATTTTTTTCCAAACAATGGGGGGAGTTATCAAATTTGATTTGTTGGATGTACTAAGGAATTTAGGAGATATTGCAACATGATTAAAAATCTCTCATCTTTACCCCTTTGAGATCTTTGTGCACATTGGTGTGCAATCAAAAAAATATATCTTTTCATTTTTAATGCATGTTAGTGTCCATATATTGAATGGCCCACATGTTCCTTCCTTGACTATCTAGGAATTTTGAATTTGGTGAACTAATTTTCCTTTAGAATTGTTGTATTGATTTTTTACCGAGATGTCAATAACTGTCTTTCTAATGTTCAAGTATACATTGGATAACATTAGCTCAGCCTATTTCATTAAAAGGATCTTATCAACTAAGTCGATGGATCGAAGTATTGTGCCTATCCTATTTAGTTTTATTGTGCACATGGATACCCAAATCTCGTAAATGACCTAAATGGTCCACTTTTGGGTTTCCTAAGAATGATTATAAATGGAGAAATGGTTGTTGCTTAAACTATCTAATTGTCTTTACATTTTTTGTGCATGTCAATGCCCAAATCTAATTAATGAATTAAATGTTCCACTTTGGGTAGCATAAGGAGGTTGAATAAATGTCTTTATCTAGATGTACAATTGTTGTATTTTCCTTTGAATGTTATTCCAAACTTATTTTCCTTGATCCTTATTTTATCATAAAACATCCACATTTCTAAAAAATTACCCATTGTTGGAATTAGTAGTGTATCCTTGACGTCTACCTTGTTTATAACATCCAACAATCAAGGAATGTGAACAATTATAACATTGGTGCCCATAGAGGACTATCATAAATGAGTTCCCTACTATGTGCAACAAATGTTCCCCACTTTTTGGAATTTAGGGGTTCAATCTATCTAGAAATATAATGGAATTTTTGAAGATCTAGGTCAACTTAAAATTGGGAAAACCCCTTCAAGGTATTGTTCAATCAAGCACTAGATCATGGTGAAAATCTTATCATATCTGAAATTTATACTAGATTCATGTCAAATTTGTCAATAGAAAGAGGGTTCTTTTGCTAGAAAATTAGCTTACTCTTTCATAAATAATACCATGTAATTGTTATTAAATTGATGCATGATGCATTTTATATGTAGTTAACCACCCTTGCAGGGACTTTGAACAATCATTATCTCTTCATTGACATAATCCAACATAATGGAAATCTAAGTTGACAATCTTCTTTATACATTACTCCTCTTACATACAATGTCGATAGTGGGCCAACCTTTTAGCATCCTTTAAATATTCTTCATTAAGATATTGGTGAGTTTGTTCATGTTCCATTGAATTATCATATTTTATTGTAGCATTATGACCCTTGATTCTTCACATGAATTCCAAATTCTTGCAACTTTTATGATGCCAAATTACAATTTTCAATGTGTGAGTTCTCATGCTATTTCCTTGAAGAACCAATGTTATTATGCTATTCTTGGCATTAAAACCAACCTAATTCATTAAAATTTCTAATCCATTAATTTTATATTAGCCTAGTTGTACTAATGATATGATAGAGGTATTACTTTCTAGGTTTCCAATTACTCTCCCATCTAAACATGAAATGAATGGGTTCTTTCATTGCATAATATTATTCTATACTTACTATTTCTTTAATCTATACTTCCATCCTTAGGTATTGTTCAAATAATCAAAATCTAATTGGAGACATGCATATTAAATTAATCTAATGGTTGCATTTGTTGTCCCATTAGAAATGTTTCTACAGGGTAAACAAACAACATCCTTAAAATAATTTCAATGGTACGGTACTCATGAAGCTACCTCTAAATTTTGATTTTGTTCAAGTGATATTTTTCAAATTTACATATTATCACCTTTTTTATATTACTATTAGTAATATATTTGTATTAAGGGTGTGTGTTTATGCTTCCAGTTTTTAATAATGATCAATATATAATAGATTGGTTCCATTTTTTTTTTTTACCAATAAGCCCTTAATGACATGACCTCTTTTAGGAGAATGCTCAAGTATTGTGATAGGTAGTTTCCACAAAATCTAATAGGTGAAGAGGTGAAGAGTTGTTAATACATTTAAAATATGTAGTTGGAAATTAGAAATGACTAGATATTTGATGGGATGGAAATAATATAACACACTTGGTTTTCCATTGATGTTTTTGGGTTAGTTATGGTGCTGCAAATGACCCCTAAACTATCTAGTAACTATTGGGAGAAGGATTTCATCATGTTGATGTTTATTGTAGGAATATGAATAGTAAATCATATCTTTATATTACACTTGGTTGTTCAAGAATAAAGATTGAATGCTTGAGGTACAATTCCATGTGATACATGCAAATCTTTTCGTAAGTTGTACGTTATTTCCCATACATCCTTATGATCCACCTCCAAATTGTTCTACATTGTCTAACATTATTGTTGGTCAATTCTTCTTGACATATGTAAAGATATATATATTTTTTAAAATGATTCCTTTTAAATATGTTCATTTTCAATATTCTTTACTACTTTCATAGGACATCTCAAATATATGTTCATTTCTAACCTCTACCAACCCTTACCAATTTAGTGTTCACTCATCTCTTTTCAAAATTGAAATATGAAATTGAAGATAACTTCAATATATGCGCACTTGGAGCCTAACGATAAATGTCACGTTTGACATTTGATTTGAAATGGGTTACTATCCAAGAAAAAATATATTAATAAGAATGTCAAAAAGTCTTTTTATTATTCCCATTGTTTAATATAACAATATAGTACCCTCGGCAAAGTTATTTCTAGAAAAAGAAGACAATAATCAATGGTTTTACTTTATCTTATCCAAAAATATGGTTGATCCCACAAGTAATTTTTTTCATGCATTTTATGAAGGAAAAGGGTGGGCCCGAGATGTTTCCATATCCAACTTTTTTTTTGGACGAAAATATCCTGTCCTTGATATTCCAATTGAATCAAAGGGCATTAGAAAGCGCCTCCCATGATAGAAAATTACAAAAAGCGCTATGAGAAAATAGCTGACAGTGTGAGCCAGTTCAAATACTAACTATGATATAACATATGTCATATAATCAGCCCCCAATACATAAAGGAAGAGGCTATATTAACCAAAATAGTTCAGTGCCAGACAGTAAGCAATCTATACCAGGCGAACAAACAAAGTCCAGAGAGCTACTCCAGAGATGCCCATCCCTCATACTTGAACATCCAAAAGGGATAAAAATAGTCTAGTTCCAAAAAGACAAGGAGACAAAGCTCTGGCACAAGCTCTAAAAGAGCTTTAAAATTCCACTCATGCAAATGATACCATCCAAAGTTTCCATGAAATGAAGGTAACCGGGGATCAAAGTAAGGGCATCTTTTGATAAGCTATCTGTCAGGTGGAATAACTCCCAAATTCTTATTATTTATCCATAGAATGCCTTTATTTATACATCTACGATGACTCTTGGGATCACACATCCGAGAGTCTCTTCATATTCCTAATATTTACAATAACATATAATCCCGACGGATTATATTCCAACAATCCCCCCCTTAATCAGAAGGGGTGTTAGTAAGTTTGAGCATGTTTCTGAATCTTTCAAACTTTTCTCGTCCAAGTGCTTTGGTGAAGATGTCTGCAACTTGATCATTTGTGGAACAATGTCGAAGATGGACTATCTTGGCCTCTACATGATGTCGAATCAAATGATACTTTGTGTTGATGTGTTTGGTCCGATCATGGAATCTGGGATTCTTAGCTAGCTTGATTGCAGAAGTATTGTCGATCAATAATGGAGTGGAGTTCTCTTGTTTTTCTTGCAAATCTTCAAGTATCTTCCTGAGCCATACTATTTCTTTCGTTGCTTCAGCTGCAGCCACATATTCTGCTTCTCTTGTTGAATCTTCCAGAACTGACTGTTTGCATGGTCTCCATGAGGCAGTTGCTGATCCAAGACTCATAGTGTATCCAGAAGTTGATACTCCTGTCTCCTTATCGCCATCAAAATATGAGTCTTAGTACCCAATAAGTTTGAATTCATCCATCTTAGAGTACTTGAGTCCAACGTCTTGAGTCCCCTTCAAGTATCTTAGAACTCTTTTTGCAGCTGACCAGTGTCCTTCACAAGGTTTATGCATGAACCTTGAAAGTATGCCAACAACATAAGAAATATCTGGTCTAGTTGTTGTAAGGTAGATAAGACTTCCTACAAGTTGTCGATACTTGGTCGCATCTTCAAATTCTTTTCCTTCGCTTGATGTGAGCTTCATTTTCTGTTCCATTGGAGTAGAGATAGGGTTGCATTCTGTCATGCAAAATTTGTCTAGTAGTTCTCCAACATATTTTTTCTGAGATAGGAATATGTACTTAGGATGTTGAGTGACTTCAATTCCTAAGTAATAGTGGAGATGTCCCATATCTGTCATTTCAAATATCTTTATCAAATCTTTCTTTATGGATGCTATATAGCTCTCATTGTTCCCTGTCATCAAAAGATCATCTATGTACACCACAAGATACACAACAGATCTTCCAAATTTATTTATAAATAGTGTTGCATCATCAAGATCAAAATGTTCGAAATTTAACTTCAAAAGATGCTCGGTAAATTTTTCATACCATGCACGAGGCACTTGTTTTAGGCCATACAAGGATTTGACAAGCTTGCATACCTTTTGTTCTTTTCCTTTCACAACAAAGCCTTCTGGCTGAGACATGAAGACATTCTCTTTCAAGTCTCCATTCAAGAAAGCAGTCTTCACATCCATCTGATGAACTTTCCACCCATTTTGAGTAGCTAAAGAGAGTAAGGTACGGATGGTAGCCCATTTTGCTGTGGGAGAAAAAATTTCTTCATAGCCAATTCCTTCCTTCCGTGCATAGCCTTTTGCTACAAGCCTCGCTTTGTGCTTGTCAAGAGAGCCATTTGATCTGTATTTGTTCTTGTACACCCACTTGCAGCCAATTGGTTTGGTTCCAACTGGAGTGTCAACCAGCTTCCAAGTTCCATTCTTCATGAGTGCATCATATTCATTCTGCATAGCTTCTTTCCACTCAACTCGAGTAGAAGCTTATTCAAAGGAAGTTGGTTCAAAGTTAGCAGATAAATTAAATTCACAATCAAATGATACATCCATGTCCTCACCTGAATTATCTGCTTCTCCTCCATCTTCATGTCTTTTTGAACTTCTCGTTCCTGTCTTTCCAACTTCATCCGGATGGACACTTTCAAGTGTCTTTGTGGCACATTTAGGAATCTTTCGTGATGGTCCTGGTTGATCAGTTGGTGGTGCTTCATTTCCTTCAAGGTGGAGTCTTCCAAGTCTCTCAATCACATCATCCAGTTGAATCTCTTGTTTAGGTGAAGTAGTAGGAACTTCTTCATGCGAGGGAGTTGGTGCTTCATATGGAAATTCCAAAGGTTGATCCATAATAGGAATCCCCCCTTCAAGGTTTGGAATTTCATATTCATTTTCAGAATATTTCTTTGGACGAGGGTAATTTTCCAAATGATCAAGTTGTCTCTCAATGGACTGGTCATTTTTATTAGTCTCAAGAAAAATGACATCTCTGGAAATAACAAACTTCTTGTTTACCTCATCATGCAGACGGTATGCCTTGGAGTTTTCTTTGTACCCCAGGAAAATGCATTTTCTACTTCGAGCACCAAGCTTGTTTCTTTACTCCTTTGGAATCAAGGCATAACAGGTGGAACCAAAAACTCTGAGATGCCTGACTGAAGGGAGATGGCCAAACCACATTTCATTTGGAGTATTGTTATCAAGAGCATTTGAGGGACTTATGTTTCTCAAATAGGCTGCACATTTCACTGCATCACCCCAAAACATTAGTTTTACATTCTTAAAAAACATCATTGAGCGTACCATATTCATTATGGTTCTGTTCATTCTTTCTGCTACACTGTTTTGTTGAGGATTGTAGGGAAATGTAGTCTGATGTGCAATTCCATGTTGGTGAAGATAATATTCAAAAGCATTTGAAGTGTATTCTTTCCCATTGTCAGTATGAAGTGTACCAATTTTAGATTGTGCTTGTTTTTCTATCAATGCATGAAAGTCCTTGAATGTTTGAAATGCTTCTGATTTTGTCTTTAATGAGTAAATCCAGCACATTCTTGAGTAGTCATCAACAAAGGTCATAAAATACTTATTCCCATTGGCAAAAGGAGTTGGCATTGGGCCACATAAATCAGAATGCACTAATTCTAATTTCCTACTTGCTCTGAAATTAGATTCATGGAATGGCAGCTTACTGTGTTTACCTAATATATATGCATCACATTTTCTCTTCTCTTTGGGAATGGTGGGAAAACCAAATACACTATTCTTTCTCAACAAACGAAGACTGTTATAATTCAGATGACCAAATCTTGCATGCCACAATAAACTTGATGACAAATTACCTTTTCCATGTTGAGAGAGGTAGGCATAGTTCTGAACCCTTGCAGATGAACCCTTTAGCTTCAACAGCTTCCCATCTTCATATCTAGTCATGATGAATTGGTTGTCAGAGGACTTTCTTATTTCTACGATTCCATCAAACATGTGGATGGAATGGCCTTGCTGTCGAATCTGCACCAAGGACAACAGGCTTCTCTACAAATCTGGAAGATAAAGAACATTCTTCAACAAGAAATCAAGGAATCCAGGCATCTTCAGCCGGATGGTGCCCATTCCCTTTGGTTTAAGACTTGACTTATCTACAAAGTAAACTATGCCATTTATTGTTTCATTAAGTTCTTCAAAACAGTATTTTCTAAAAGTCATGTGTGATGTTGCACCAGTATCAAGTAGCCAACAATCAGTGTAAGATGAAAGTGAAGTCATTTCATTAATACCAAGATTAAAATGTGCAACAATACAATGAGAAGAATCTAAAGATTTACTAGCATCTTGGTTCTTATTGTCATCTTTCTTTTGGTTATGTCTGTCTTTTATGGAGTCCCACGAAGCCCAACACTGATCTGCTGTGTATCCAATCTTTCCACAACGCTTGCACTTCAAATCTGATCTTTTGCTGGAGTTGTTTCTGCCTCCTCTACATCTGAAGTTTCTTCTTCCTCCTCCTCTCTTGCTGCTTTCTCCTTTGGGATGATCTTTGGATTGATCTTTGGTGTGGTTCTTTGATTTTTGAGCAAAGCAAAGTGATTCTCTAGAATGCTCGGTTGTCTTCTTACCAAAAGCTTTCTCTCTGTGAGCTATCTTATCTACCAGGGTGTCAAATGTCAGTGATTTGAACTTGTCACTTGATTGCAATGACTCGGGATAGTTGGAGTGAGAAGGATACAAAGATTTTACAAATGCTGCAAGGGGAAGATCTGGTTTCATACCAGTGGCTTGAATCTTGTGCATGATAGATTTGATTTCAGAGGCAAGTAACATGGGATAATTGTCTTTTACTTCTAAACTGAATAGTTTTAGGATTAGTTGAATAACTTCCATTTCAGAGTGTGAATCATACATATATTTTAATGTTTTTAGTGCTTCAAAACATGACTTTGCAGGCAATATGTGCTGGCTCACCTCTGCACTGACTGTGGCAGTGATTACCGCTAAAGCTTTCATGTCTTTTGTTTTCCAAATGGCCTTCTCTTTCTTGGATTCTGGAGGTCCTGGGTCTCTGGTTATGGGCCCTCCAGCTTCTGTCTCTATTGTGGTGCCTTTGCAAATACCGTCCCAAAGGTCATTGTAGATGAAGGCATATTTGATCTTCCTCCACCATTCTGGATAAGTGTCTTTGCAAGTGAGATTGGAACCAACTACAGATGCTATAGATTGCATCTTCTATGATTGAATCTTGCAACTAAAACAATAGGAGAAAAAGAAGAAAGAGTAAAGGTGCAGGTCTAAGTCTCTTCCACCTTCCTCAAGCTTTACAATGAGACTCCAACATTGAAAAAACAAGATAGCTTGCAACAGTAAGCGAATGAGGAGGTCAATCCTCAACTCTAAGCTTCAATACTTTAGTCCTCAACACAGACAATGTCAACGCTGCAACACTCTTCAAAATACAGACTTACACCAACAATCTTCTTTGGCAATGTAGTCACAATTTCACTTTGTAGCAGTTCACAAGGAAGAGAATCGCTTTAGAAAAGAGAAGCGCAACATGCACTTATTCTCCAATGTATCAACTATCAGTAACAAGCTCATCAAATACACAGCAAAGAAATCGCAGCACTCTTTTTATACGACAGGTATGGTCACAACTTCATATTCAAAATGCAGCTAGAAAAAACTTACGTAGCATACATTATTTTTCCATACCACTGATTACGCAGATGTACAGTCCTCACACAGGTGATGGTGAGGGAGAGGCACAGCTCTCAAAGAAACACAGGATTAGAATGCTCTCCATGCAGTAGCTTCAACGCATCTCCATAAAAAATTAGGATGCACTCCACACAAAATATCGGGTTTTGAACAGCACCAGTCAACGATCTCAGCTATTATTGCAACCGACAGTCAACAGTCATCTCAGCTCTTTCAACTCAACAAAGAATTGGACGCAGCAGATATCCTCCACTTCCAAATTCATCACCATTGTTCAAAGGAATTACAATAGCATATCACGACTATAATCAACATAATCACACTTCACGCGGTTGAAGAGGGAAATCTCTCTCCACCAAAAGTCTTCAAAGTGATCGCAGCAACAACAATATGACTTCAATCTCCAACAAATTATCAATTGTGATTACTGAGCTCTCTTCTTGACTGGTCGTAGTACTCCATCTTCCATAGCATTTTCCAACATAAATCCCCTCATGAAATCGTAGCTCATAACATGTGGATTCTAAGACATGGCTATTCCTCAATGCATGCCTGTAATTGTAACGCACACAATGAATGCACTGGAAGGAGAGATGCACATAATTATTGGCACCCAGGTTGTAGGAAAACGCATGCAAATACAGACTGATGGGGCAGGAAGCCTGAAATAAATAAGTAGAAGGAAGGACTAAGGTTTGGCAGCGAGACTGCCAGGACTGACAAGCATACAGGCAGGAGTTATGGTAGGCACCCGCTCCGATACCACTGTCAGGTGGAATAACTCCCGAATTCTTATTATTTCTCCATAGAATGCCTTTATTTATACATATACGATGACTCTTGGGATCACACATCCGAGAGTCTCTTCATATTCCTAATATTTACAATAACGTATAATCCCAACGGATTATATTCCAACACTATCTACACTCTGGTTGTGCTCCCGATAGACATGCCAAATGTCTAGCCAAGAGAAACCATTTATAAGAGCCCTAGTACTTTCACACCAATAGGTCAGCTCAATAGAGGAAAGAGCAGTTTTGTTATTTTCCCAGTTAACAATGACTGAGGAGTCACAAAAAATATGCAAATATGGGAGGCCAATTTTGTGTGCCACAAAGAGGAGAGACCACAAGGCCAGGAGCTCGGCTTTGGTATTGGTCGAGGGACCACACCCGAGCTTGAAATGGATAGTATGGGAGCTGTTGATGGCAATAAATGCCCCTACCCCACCCCATGAGACTGCTGCTGCCCCATCGAAGAAACCACATCGAAAGACCAAATTTGGGGCATCACCAATAACCCTATGTTTAACATTTTTTCCAGGTGCCGGGAAAAGGTGCATCTGATAATCAACCCTTAAAACCACACTGTTGACAGTTGCCAGGATACCATTGAAGATACATGAATTACGGGTCTTCCAAATGCACCAGCAAGTTTCTGCAAAGAGAGTACTCAGGATATTTTGCAAACCATAACTTTATATTAACTGCTAGGGAGCCACCAAGGAGCAGTGAATCATTGTTATGAATTCTACTGAGATTTGACCAGATTGCAGAGGTGAAAGTGAAGTCAATGAGCAAGTGTTGAGTGTCCTCCACCTCCATGAGGCATAAAGCACATCTGCTAGGACCTATCCATCCACATTTAACTAAATTTCCCCACGTCATGATTCTGTTATGAAGTGTTAACCAGAAGAAACACTTTATCTTTATTGGGGAGTTACCATGCCAAATTTTTTCTATCAAAGAATCCAAAGAAGGATCAATCAAAGTTTTTTCCATAAGATCATACACGTGTGACGCCGAGACCTTGCCATCTTTTTATTATGGGACCAGAGCAGTTTATAGTGGTTCCTGTCACCCATTGAGCCCCATAGAAATGTAAAGATCAACTTCCTCAATCTGTTAAGGATGGATTTAGGAATTGGTGCAAGAGAAAACTAGCATATATGCATACTGGTGAGGACCACATGAATAAGGACTAATCTTCCCCCCAAGTGAGAAAAATTTATGAGCCCAATGGCGAACCCTTCTCTCAAAGCTCTTGATCAGCCATAACCAGTCCTTAACCTTTTATCCCAGTGGCTTGATAAGAGAACCCAGGTACTTGAACCCATTCTAGATATGCTCCATCTTATAGGGAAAAAAACTATGAATGTTGTGCTGGATCCCCAAGTCCATGTTATTAAAAAGGAAGCCTAATTTCTCCAAACTGATGCACATACCGGATGCAGAGCATAAAGTTTCTAAAATGACATCAAAATCCATCCATTCTTCCAGAGTACCTATACTAAAAATAACCACATCATCTACAAACAAAAGGTGGGTCAAATACATGGATTCAGGGATCTTGATTCCCGTAATTTTTCTAGTAGTATTTGCATCTTTAATCAACAGACTAAGACCTTCAATCACCAAGATAAACAGTAAAGGGGATAATGGGAATCCTTGCTTGATCCCTCTGGAGGAGGAGAAGAAATGACATGGGGTTCCATTAATCAGAATTGCAAAATTTGCAGATGTGAGGCATCCCATGATCCAATTGAAACCCCCTAGAGGCACACCAATCTGGAGCAGTTTGAGTCTCAAATAGGTCTAGTTAACCCTATCGAAATCCTTAACTAGATCCAGTTTTAGAACCATATCACAAGTGTTCTTTGTCTTAAGGGTATGGAAGGCTTCTTGTGTAATTCCAATAGGCTTGACAATTTGTCTATTTCGGAGAAAACCAGACTACTCAAGTGAAATATTCTTGTCTAGGAAAGGATTGAGTTTGAGTGCAACAATTTTTGATATCAACTTATATACCAGGTTGAATAGAGAAATGGGTCTAAAATCTGCGAAGGTGAGATGCTTCTCCTTTTTTGGAATCAGAGTAATGAAGGTGGAGTTCAAAGAAGCTTGAACCCTCCCTAGAACCTTAAAAGACTCAACAGCATCAAGTAGGTCCTCACCTACTAGATCAAAGAAACTGAGAAATAACTCCATAGGCCAGCCATCCAAGCCTGGGATTCTATCTTTTTTAAAAGACCGCAGGGTTCCTTCCACTTCACTCAGTGAGATCTTGGATGAGAAAATATCAGCTTCTTCCCTAGAAATATAAGATGGGAAAAGTTGAATAAACTTGAGCTGATCCATAATATTAGTCTTGTTATCATCTTTAAAAACATCAGAGAAGTGTCTAATACCCATAATTTTTAACAGATCCTCATTTTCCACCCAGATGTCATCTTCATTCTTGAGTTCCCAAATAGAGTTATGATTCCTTCTTGCTGAAGCAACAAAGTGGAAGTACTTTGTATTTGTATCCCCGAGCTCATCCCATTTGATCCTGCTCTTAAGTTTCCAAATTAAGAGTTCATGCGCGAGCAGCTTGAATTTCTGATCTCCAAGTATCCGAAGGGATTCCATATCAACTAAGGAGAGGATACCCGATGGACAAGAGGATAGAATAGAGGAGATCTCATTCACCACCGCCTGATAATCTTTTTTCATTTCAGAGGCATTTTCACTAGTCCAAGATTTGACATTATTTTTTAGGAAACTGATTTTATGATCAAGGTTCCACATATCATCCCCACTAGGGTCTGTAACCCAGGATGCCCAGCACTCCTTTACAAAGAGATAGAAATCCTCCTCAGCGAGCCATACCCTATTAAATTTAAAAGGGTAAATTTAGGTAGAGACATCCACATCCCATTCCATGCAAATTGGACAGTGGTAATATATATCCGAGGGGACAGACCATACCCAGTGGCTGTTCAGGAAAGGAAAAACTGAAGTTGAGATCAGGAAATGGTTGAGCCGCTTGATGATACCATCTATCCCTGCTCTACCATTTCTCCACGTAGGACCTGCATATGGAGGGGCCAAATCAACCAGGTTATGGTCAGCGATCATCTGGGACAAAAAAGGAGCAAGTGGGTCTAATTGGGATTTACTCCCCCAGATCTCATTCTCACCAATGGAAAAGTTAATATCCCCCGCTAGGATTAGGTTAGGCAGGAGCATCAGACCACCATCAACAAACCTATTCCAGAAAGTGTCACAATTCTTGTAAGGCCCATAACAATTAAAAATAGAGTAAGTGGTAGAGGAGTCCCTAAACCTTGCCTCCACAAGAATCCTAGCCATCAATTTGAAGGCTTTACAATGCACAGAAAGAGGGTCCCAACCCATCAGCAGGCCACCAGAGAGACCTATGACACTCGTGGCACAAAAATCCCAAGTCGGAAAGATTTTTGAGAAAGCAGAAAGGGTTGGGAAGGAACTACACATCGTTTCTTGGAGCAAGATCATATTAGGAGACAAAGAAAGAAGAAGAGACCGAAGGGTTCCTCGTTTGGCTAACCCACCAAAGCCAAAGACATTGAGGGATACGATCCGCATTAAGAGCCAGAACTGGAGGGTGACAATGCTCTAAGTACCCTAGAGTGTGTATCGATATGACCTCTATCCGCATTCTTAATCTGGACAGACATAGGGATATAGGGAGGAGATTTTCAGGGAGTCCTAGTATGTTCAGGCAGTTTCTTTTTAGGCTTGCAGATATCCGTTCATGAACTGAATGGATTCTAGTGGTAGGGTAGATGGATAAGAGAGGGTTTTTACGGAGAAAATCGAGAGTGTCTTCAGGAGGGAAGGGTTTGTGAAAGCAGGGGGCATTCTAGGACTAGAAGGAGCAGAAGTGGGGGCTGCAGAGGTATCAATACTAGGTAAGGGTGGAAAGTCTTGTGGGGAGAAGTGAGGAGCCTCATGACCAAGAGAGGGGGGTTGTACAGATGGAAAGGGAGAGAGGGGTTGAGTATTAGATAGAGTAACCGATTCATCTACCCTAGAAACTGTCACCGGACCACTAAAAGGCATAGACAAAATAGGTGATGGAGGGGGTATACCCACAGGAAAAGGATGGTTCTCAGTCCCAGAAGGGATCCCCACCCCAATAACACTATCCTAAGAAGCACTATTCTCTATATCCTGAATAATCAAGAGATTGTTATCTAAAACATCACCGAATAATGTCAAGGCTTGAGAATACATACCATTAGCAGGACAGATGCGTGTAGATGAAATTTCCAAGGGTAGTGGCACCTCTGTGTTGATCGATGGCTACAGACCATCGGTCTGAGGGATCTGCATTGACAAAAAGCCTTGGACAAGTATGACATAAATGTCCCACCTCACAGAACTAGATGCACCAAAAAGGGACCTGAAGATAGTCTAGCTATTGCACAATGACCCTGTCCAAGCACTATATCTCTACTTTTGTGGGAAGACCCAAAGAAATTTCCATTTCGACCAGAATATTGGAACATCTTTTTTCAAAAATCGAATTGAAGTCATCTTCCATGGTGATGAAATGACCCACAGAGTTTTCCAGGCCCATCAGAAAATCCAAGTTCCATAGAGGAAACAATAGCGCCAGAAGAACCATCCACAGGTTCCCTTTTACCACCTTCTCCCTCAACGGATAAAAAGACATGTGCCATTTGCTTAACACAAGGGATCCCTTCCCAATTTTCCAAGGAGCTTTGAGGATATGCCTTGCATGTTCTGCATCCAGGAAAAAAATAACCAACCATCTTTTTTCCAACAAACTAATGGTTGGTACATAGGTGAGCAAAGGCTTCCAGTGAAGCATTTTTGATTCAATCCATGCCTTCCTACCCATTCTACAATACTCAAGACATCCAATCAGGGAATTAGTGCAGAGTGTACCCACCCTTTCCATGTAGATGTCCCAACCTAGGACATAACAAAAATGACCCTCCTGGGCTTTAATGGCCTTTTCCTGTCATTTTGAGCGAGCATGAGAACTACCCAAGTGACGAGTTGGCATACCTGCCCGAATACCTGAGTCTAAACGTGTATCAACTCCCTGTTCCATATCAATAATACCCCCACAAATAGACATAGGTAACCAGTCAGGCAATAGGAGCTAACAGGTAAGGCCAAAGAGAACGGAAACCGGGAGGCTATGCAACAATACCCAGGGGAGACCAGAGCTTTGATCTGACAAGATGATAAAAAAACCCTTGATCAGTTGGCACCCACACCTGCACAAAATCGGACAAGCCCCAGAAAAAATGGCGAGAAACAAGGGTGCAAAGGATCCTGAGCTGCCTATCCAACCACCAAATAAAACCAGAAATCAGAGTAACGAGACCATGGGTGGTCAGAATCCTATGAAGAAGGGGGGATACCCCATTCTAGGAATACCACCACACCCTTCATGAAGCCCACAATAAAAAAGAAACGTCATAATCATGACAATAACCACTGCAAAAAACTCGAAAGAGGAAACCCTAGTGAAACCCTAGTTTCAACACAGCACTGCAGTGTCAGCAAGCATAACCCAAAAACAAGGAACCCCCACAAGTCAACCCCAGAAGACAAGATAGGAGAAACAACAACTAATCAGTACCAGAAATTCGAGGATCCAAGTCCTTCCAGCATGGGATGACGTAATCCCATGCATACCATGGAAAAATGCAAAAAAATGAGATCCCAAGATAGGAGGTGACGGACCGGGGCAGAAAACAGAAGCCCATCATATAAAAAACCACATACCCAAAGTCAACCCCAAAAGACAAGATTAGAAATCGGCAAGAAGATGGAAACCAAATCGTTAGAGAGTCAGAAGCTTTCAACAAGGAGCAACATGGAACCATGCAACCCTCTACTACCTAAAGGAACCAGAAACTCCGAAGTAGAAGGTGACCAACCAAAAAACCAGAAAGACCCCGCTATTTCCCACTTTTTGACACATGGTTGGTACTAGTCTCCCTTTTGGGGAGAGGAACTCCATGTTACCCACCCATAAAACCGAACAGTAAATCCACAAACCCCAACATTGACACCAACCATCCCCATACCCGTCACCTCAGACAGACAAAACACCAGACACACAAATTGAGAGATGAGTTCATATTTTAGAGTGTATCCATGTTTCCATATCCAACTTGGTGATAGCGAGGATTAGGAAAACTATTGCAAGATGAACATTGCAAAAACTAACGAAATTTTTTTGCAAGATGAACATTGCAAAAATTAACAAAACCTTACTTTCAACAAGAAATGGGCAATGCATTTTCCTATGTAACAATCCTTGTCTTGAATTAGAGGTCAACATATAATTATAAAAGATTGTTTTCATCCTATATTATTGAGTAAACACAATGTAATCATGCATGTCACACACCCATACAATTGATAGGCTAAAGAAATTTTGTTATAATTGGAAAACTATAAAATATGCAAACATTGAATTATGATGTACAAAATGGCTGTCATTCTAGTTTGAAATACATTATGAATGGTGGTGAATTCTACATTTAATATAATATTGTGATTATAAGAGAGATGTGATTTATAAATGAAACAAGTATATTATAAATAGTGCCTATACTGTCCTTGAGATGTTATAGTCTTTTGAATTTTATTCCTTTGACCAAAAATTAAACTGGACAAAATTAGTAGCATGCTAGTATAATTTACATTCTATTTGCAATGTATAAGAGAATGCATATTAAAATAAGCACATCTCAAATCAATAAAATTTAGTATGTTAGTTGGATGGAGCTCAAGTGGTTGAGAGGAAAAGTTGTTTCCTATCCCACCTAAGTTCAAATCCCGCTTTATTACATGTATGTTCTTCATGATTCCATTGTTGTTGAGATGTCGACCTAGTCTTGAGCCTTGATGAATCTAGACTACCATGGGTACCATCCTTGGAATGAGGGGAATTCCCTGGTGGGTTTCCCCTAGAAATGCATTACATGTAAAAAACATTTAATATCACCAGTCACAAGTGTCCTACCCTAAAAATATAATTTACAATATTCTAGTTTCCATACATTATGTGTCAAAACCCCAAATTTTCACAAAAATTTAAAATTTTGACATAACATAAAATGTAGATTATATGGTTTGCTAACTGCTAAGGGTTAGCGGAAAATGAAACAGTCCAATGATTAGTATTACACATTTTCAAACTACGTTAACTAAGCAGTTTCCTTTTCATAACGTAAATAAGATTTGCTTGTATACTGTTGTTTTTCAGTTTACTAATGAGTTTACTTTATGGCAAGTAGGTGGAATCTAACCTTGAATCCTGGGCTTACTTAGCATTTATGCTAATGCAGAAAGATTACTGGTTCTTACAGGTTTACAGGTATGATAGAACAAGTAGATGTTTTAAATTCATAAAGTATCAAGAAGTGTTTCTACTTGCAATTAATATGCTTAGTAAAACAAGCTGATAAATTCCAAGCAACTTCAATGAGGTAAAGTAGTTTATTTTCTCTAGTTTTCCTTGTAAGCAAAGTTAAGATAAATTGGTTCTTTTCTTTATCAAACTTAGCGATACCAACGATACTTACTGTGAACTCTAAGCTCGTATTCTTTGTTGCATATTAATTTCTATTTTAACATGCTTATCTTGCAAATGTTATACTTATTGTACTATTGGTTTTTATTCATGAAAGAGCTTCTATCAATACTGATAGTAAATATTCTCAATAGAATAAATTCGATTTCATTTTTAACTTATTAGTTATGGTAAGTATCAACCTATTACTTATATGTACAATTTAGTTGCTCACTAACAGGTCATTAGCTTCCCCGTGAATGTCGTACTGCATGTACTAATGTATCATATACATTATCGTATTATTTTCTTAAGTACCAAACTGATCGATATTTACATTTTGTAGGGAAACTTACTACCTGTAAAACTTCTTGATATTATAAGCTTGATTAGTGCAAAACCAACTGCATCGTTTCACATGGAAAACTGTTTGCCTTTACTTCCTAGTTCTAAGTCAATCAATGTTGTTCCAATGATTATGGACTTGAGTAAGGTTATTCCATTGTAATTCTTATTATTACCATAACGCTTTTCTTACATTACGTTAATGTCTAGAACATCTATTATGGTGGATCGTCTTATTATGATCAAAATTTTCTACCTTATAAGAAGTACAGGTTATCTTGTATATTCACAAAAGTAACTAGTCCAACATACACAAATATGGTAAACTTCTAGCATTGACAAGTTGAGAAGCAACTTGTGCCTATGAAAGTTTTAAACCAAAGTGGAACTTTGTAAAAGTCATAACTATGCTCTTTACCATGCTATCCAACTCTATAATTTATCACTATTCGAATTGTTGGTTTTAAAAGTGTTATAAACATGCATAATCAACAATGTTTACAAGAATATAAATCTATAGTTAGTTCGAAGGTTCTAAACAAATCAACTTTGGACTTTTCCATACATCAAATGGTTATCACATTTTACTAGGGTCAACATTGAGAAATCATTGTTTTAACCAAACGCCAAATCGAAACTAGCCAACATTATGATATGCATGTTACATGATTAACGATGGGATATATAATTGCATACATTATAGTTCATGCATCGTTTTGATAAGAATAATTATTTAAATAATTGGGATGATTGAAACACAGGAGAACTATTGAAATCGACCCATGCATGGTTTGAATTATTTGAGGGCACGTGGTCACCTCCTATCCATGTATTAGAGATATATAAATCTTACAACCCTAACGCCTTGTCATTCTCCCTTCGCAGTTCACGCTGGCCTTTGGGCTGCTCTGCAAGGTTTTCATGGTGGCCGTGAGTGTTCTTCTTGTTCCAGCTTACCCCAATGCCTGGGTTTAACATGCTATAGTCTCTTGAGATCGGTCTTGTTGCTAGCCTTCGTCACTGTGGGTTTTACCATGCGAGAGCTCACTGGTTGTTTGCACTTGTTCACAGTTTATTTTAAACTTTGTCTTGCCTTCCCCGTGGCCTGTAACTATGGTGAGAAGCTAAGCTTCACCTCTGTTGGTTGTGCTCCATCTGCGTAGTAGGGTTTTGGGATTTTATATGCACATTGTTGTTGGTGACAGTCATGTCACTAGACTGTTCGATACTCTTATTAAGGTAAATATTTTTAGTTTTAATCCAAAATAGAAAGCTCACAGTAAAGATTGGTTTATAGTTAGGTTTATTTTATAGAAATAGTTTTGGATTTAACGCAATATTGTGCTCTCTTTGCAGGTACTCGAGACTCCACTTAAAAACTATGAAGAAGATGATGCTAGTTGTTCTCAAAGGCAATGGATTCAATTTGGTAAGCCCTGTGTTCAACGATTGGGTTCTTTCCCTGCTTGTAACAGGGTTGTCGATGGTGAAACCCGAGCTTGGAAACTTGTCCAGTTTCACCATTAGATATTTGGTTTTCCTTTTAAGAATGTTGTTGGGTTCTATTTGATTTACAACCCTCGCTAAGTCGATGGGTAGTCCCGACCGTGAGCTGGGTGTTGTAATTAGTTAAAATATTTATCCTTACAGCCTGTCACTACGTTACAATGGTTTTTAAAAAGACTTCTTTGGAGCTTAGACTTGTTTTGCAGTAATACTATTTTGTGACTCTGTGTAAATTAGGGTTTTCCCCTATTCAACTGTGAATAAAGGATTTTACTGTTTATTATATTTGTAATAGATTATTGCTAATATTTTAAGACTGTAACTCAGTCATAGTGTAATTTATTTTACTTGTTTGCTCAGGAAATATGAGCTAGGGTTTTCCTAAATGAAACCCTTGTTTAAATAATTCTTTTAAAATAGGTTCTATTACTTGTTAAATTTGTTTTAAGTTAATATCATTACAGGTGTGTATTGTAATATCTTTAAATTGCATCTGTATATATATTTGCAGTAAGAACTGTAACCAGTCTATAATAGCTTAATTGTTTATTGGTATAATGATCCAAATAAATGGATTATAGCTTAATTGTTTTTATTTGAAACAATATATTTAGTTTAGGGTTTCGACCCTGTAGTTTACTTTTGTAGGTATAAACCTATTGAAAATTATAGAACCGATCTTTACATAGATGTATATATTTATTTTTATATTAGTTATTATCATATTCTTATTGTTTTGATTTACTAAAATAATAGAAAGAACTTTACTTAGAGTTATTTGGAAAGATAAGCATAGATTCTGTAACTAGTTTATTCTTTTTAATTTAAATACTTTTCATATAACCCTTCTTGATTTATAGTAATTGTTAGTCTTAGATTAGTTGATATTATTAGTAAATAAACTATATGATTGGTAGTTTATTTCTTTGCTGAACTGAATATAAACAATATAGCTTGATTGTGATTCTTCTACTACATTGCAATTTATTTCTAAGTAAACATAAGGAAAAATATATTTAACTTAATACAGTTTAACCTCCAGTATATTTTAACTTGAATAAAAAGAATAATCTACTGTCTGTAAACACAACATCTTATCTACTAGGTTATTTTCTTAACATATTAATTTTTCTACCTGTACTAGATTACTGCTATTTCTTTTCCAGTATATTTACATAAATAAGCTTGTAAGAACAATAAACATAGATAGTCAGATTATTGTTCTTTTTAATAATAACCTACATACTGAAATAAATTACTCTGCTATTATGAAATGCAGAACCACATCTATTCTATTCAGTCTCTAAACATTTTCTTCATTTACTGTAAATACTCTATTTGTGCTGGAGTACCGCCTGGTCCTTCCAGGTGTGGAAAAACACAGATTAGAATTATTTTCCATCTTAACACATTACTAATTCAGATTCATTTCTTCAATAATCTAAACGATTACTAAATCTAACGTTTTACAACTAAATATTTAACATTCATTTAACAGTCATATTCAGATTTAACTATCTAACACAGTAAAACAAAATAATGTAGAACCTGATTAGGATAGACAACAACAGCGTTAGGAGGCCGTTTCTCCCTACCAAACTCCTGGAGAGCGCTCAAACAATTCTTCCTCAGGACCCCCGAGCCTGTTCCTAGTCTTCTTGGCTGAGAACTGGTGAAGCATGCAAATAATAGACTAGTCCAATGACTCAGTAAAACACTCCGTGCTCAGTAGTAATATATTTCAGCCGAAAAGCTGCACTAGATCACTCAGCAGTTATCCCCTCAAACTCTTTCCACAATTCCCTTCCATTGAATTTCTCTGAAGTACATTCACCTGAATGATCACTTCTCTAGAATGAGCAGCCTCGGCTCTCTTCAATGGGCATTTTTATAAAGATTGCCTAGGTCTTTTGGGTTAGTTGTCATTAATTGAGCCACCTGTTCTGATCCCACTTTCTTGGGGGATCATGACCCCAAATGTAGGGAGGTTTCCACCTGCAATAGTTGCAAGTGGTTTGAGGATGTTGCCACATGTCTGTTTGCTCTCCACCCAGTCTCCTCCACCAATTTGACCAGTAAACACTCTTTTAACAGCTCTCCTAAGCTGTTGTCTCCACCTTTATTTATTTATAATTAAAATATTCAGAATTACATTAAATATCCTTGACTCTGATGCATCCTCAATTTCAACTTAGCATAAAATTTAACATATTGTCTTCAAATAATATCAAATACTATAAAATTGTTTTTGCAAAATTGGGGCATGTGACATTATGGATGGTTATGCATTACTTAATCAATATAATACCAAATTTTTGGGAATGATGCAGATGAACCAAGCATATTAAGAACATATCATACATATTTTCCTTGGGTTCATGTAGGATTACATTTTCATATTTCCATAAAGTCCATAAAAGATAATGGATTACCAACAAATTAGATAGTATCCCCACAAGAACCCTTTAGTTAATTTTAGTAATACCCACATTAAACATGATTTGCAATTCCTAAACATATTAATGCAATGAACCGATATTATTGAGTGAAGGGAGCCTTCCATTAGGATATGGGAAGAATCATACACCATGTCATGGAAATTGGTGGCAATACTAGTTGTATGATAACCCTTCGACACTCATACAAATTATTATCTCATAAATTCATATATGACATGTATAAAATATTATTAAAAACCAACTATAAATATTTCATTCAAAACATATATTTGAAGTCTATACAAAATGTTTAAGTAGTTTCTAGATTACCAAAATGTCAACTTGTTCTGGGAAAAAAATCCTAATGGCTAGGGCTACACATTAACATACTAAGAAGATATAAAATCAACCTTAATGCTCTTCCAACAGATAGTTTATACTAAAAAAGAGATGTTTCATAACTCATACCAATAAACAGACAACTAAGAAAGTAGAAAAGTGAGATGGGGAAGAGAGGAACATGTTTGTGAAGTTTGATCCTTGTTGTTCCTACCCTTGATCTTCAATATACTTCACTATAGTAGCTTGAAAACCTACAATAGAGCGAAATATCCCTCCTCACAAGCCTTATGGGTTCAATAAATATATCAATCAAAACAAGAACACATGCGTAATCACAACTTGTATTAACAATGTTCTTGAAGGGCTTGGTACTCTTCAATTTTTTATATTTTCTTATAAATTATAGCAGTATATCTTAATTGCATTTATCAATAGGATCACTAGAAGATAGACAAAGCACAGAACAATAACACAAGTATTTTTCACCTGGGAAACCCAATTGAGAAAAACCCAGCAACCTTCGTCTAGAGATGGTAATTCTGAGATCAAAGTACAATGAAGAAATAAAAAGAAAAATATGAAAATGCCTTCCAAATATGAAACCCTAAAATCCAGTCTACTTTTGAGCTATTGTGTAGCTGCTATCTTTCCCATAAAACTACAAACTGCTGTGTAGCTGTTGTGCAGTTGTTGTGTGATGAAATGAGGAGGGACGCCTTCTATTTATATTGTTTTCCACCCAGAAAATAACTGGGGCCAACTTCACTTGAGGGTGCAATAAATAATTTTATATTTTATTATTTTATTTATTCTTTTATTGTTGTCTTTTCTCCCCAAGGATTACATTTTTTCTTTCTAGGGTTTAGAGGAATAATTACAATAAGTTCAACTCCTGAAGGAGGAAAATAAGAATAGCTTCTGAAGTTGCACAAACTCCAACACTCCCTCTCAACAAGAAATATATTCTTCAGTCTTCATCACCGTCATCATCTAGGTTTCATTTGTACAACTATACTGTCTCCATCATCTCTAAACATACTGAAGGTTGTCTTTATAAATTTGTTCTATCCGGATGTTTGAGAGAGAATATTCTTCTACCTATCTGTCTCTACTATCGATGGAATACTTCCATACCTGGCTAGAGATCCTGGATGAGCACACGTGCATGACAATCTACTACCTGTTCATCTCATCTGTCGATGGGGTACTCCCATACCTGGATGAGAACCTGAATGAGTAGAGGTACATGTGCAATCACTCGACCATCCACTACCCATTTGACTCATCTGGCAATGGGATTACTCCCATACCTAGCTGAGCACCTAGACAAGCAGAGGCACCTGTGTGAACCCGATCATCTACTACATGTATATCTCATCTGTCGATGGGATTCCTCTCATACTTGGTTGGGACCCTGGACGAGAAGAGGTACCTGGGTGAAACCAACCATCTACTACCTGTATGTCTCATCTATAGATGGTATTTCTCCCATAAATGGCTAAGAACCTAGACGAGTAGAGGTATCTGGGTGAAATTATGGTAAATGTCTCTCAGTCATCTATCCCTCTCAAGGAGGGATACGTTCTCTTCTACTCCAAGTATTCCGTGAAGGTACTCGATCTTCATCCTGGGAAGAGGGTTGGTGTGAACATCTAAAGTCTAGTTGTCTGTTGAAATATACTAGAGCTCGACTACACCTTTCTTCACCATATCATGTATGAAGTGATATTGAGTCTCTATGTGCTTCGAGTTGTCATGAAATATAGGGTTCACTGACATCTGCACATAACTTTGGTTATATTAGTGAATCATGGTTGGATCTGGAATCTGGCCAACAAACCTGCATGAAGTTTATGAAGTCAACTACTTCCCTAGCTACTAAACTAGAATTCACATACTCGGTCTCTGCAGTACTGAGAGCTATTGTGTTATGCTTCCTATTATACTAGGAAATCACTGCAGAACTCAAACTGAAAACAACATCCTAAAATGCTCTTCCTATATATAGTGCATCTGGACCAATATGAGTCTGTAAACCCTTGCAATCTTAAGTCACAATCTGAGTCATATCATAGATAGTATCCCATAGTGCTATGTTGTTACAAAGAGAAATTCCTATGGCTTGGGGTACCACAACAGACAGCTTGACTCAAGAAATCAATCCTTTCCAATATGCAATAGAAATTAAATATCTAACACTAAAGGATCAGACCTCGTACCTTATTCCGGACGGTTGAAGTAGATCCCCGTTGAGCTTTCCAACTTCAGCTTGAATTGATAGATTACTTCCTCGACAACAAGTAAAAAATACAAGCATACTATATATATTGGTGTTAGATCTATTCTAGCATATACAATCAACAATGTATAAGCATTTGAAAACATCCATGGATAAAATATTCATTCAAACATACATTATTGGACAGGAAAAGATATTTCTATTAATATAAAATCAGAGATTACAATGGATACAACCTCTGTCGGCACGTCTGCGAATCGGAGAAACTGAATCCCCCACTTGAGACTCCACCACCTCAATCCTCCATCTCTTGATAGTAAGCTCACAAGCAAAAGGCAAGCTTGGGAAGAACACAAAAGTGCTCCAAGGGACAAAGGGATCCAGACTCAAGCACAAGTTTCGGCAACAATGGACTATAGTTTCTTTGCTCTCAATTCTCTCATATGCCTTCAATGTACCATAGAGTTCCTTATATAGCTTTTCAAAGGGGTAATGAAAGGTCGAATTTGACTGATCTCAAGGCATAGGGAAGGCCAGGAGTCAAGTGATTCAGATCCATGTCAAGGAAAACTCCAAAAGGATTTGGATTATGCACACATCCCGATGTATGCAGTTTTAGGGGTCAAACTCACGTATACACGTGATTAGGGGTTTAAAAGTCGCGTGTACTAATTTTCACATGTTTTTAGGGATGGTCAAGGAAACATCAAAGGACAAAAAATGGTCCAATGGGGTCTAAGGAGTCTGCAGAGGGACAGGGGAAGGCCATACAAGTGTGATTCACCTGGAGTGGTAAAATCAGCTATAACAGATGCCCCCTAATGTGTGAGGTCAGAGGGGTCATACGATGGCCGAAATACATTATAAGTCCATCCCAGAAGTGGAGTGATGAAGAATCCCAAATGGAAGACCAGCCACCCAATCAGCATAGTACAATGATACAACTCTGCACATAACTGCAAATACATATAGCAGTCCCGGATACATAAGAGTACAATGGCCATGAATAGCCATGATACAATATATCACATAAGTGGTCATCGCCACGTACAATATACATAGATCAGAATCTCCATGATGAAGATATACAAAGGACCATGATCTCCATAATGGCTAAAGATATACAATGGATCAAGATCTCCATAAGAGTTGGAAATGTCTGACATACATTGGAATCAAGTCACGAGAGCTGAAATCTCATGAACACTGGCACGATCAAGGAGGTAGCATATACGAGATGCCACTAATCTGGAGGGTCTTCTACACAAACCGCTAAGAGTACATGTCCTACTATGTGAATAGAGGTGTCGAGGTCGAACATAGTAGTCCATCGTCTGATTACCGGTCATTGATGTATACCGTTAGCAGACGTGAGATCACCCACCGATAATGAAAACGGGAATCAAGGTACTAGAGTGCAAAGTAACAAGTGTGAATAAATGTGTTGAGGTCAAACACTTGAGAGGATCCATAGATGAAGGGACATTGATGTATTCCCAAAGATTGTTGATAGCGAGAGAACCTGCCACTAATGACTGCAAGTCTCGAGGCACTCAAAATGACTCTAGATTCCAATCCCAGAATAAATGATCTGAAGTTGATGGGATGAAATCCGCTGGAAGGAGAGAATTAAGGCATCCCCCATCATCCAACACGAGGTACTCAGCAAAGCTGTATAATGTGGAAGGATTTTATCATAAGGTGCACAAACCAGTAATTGTACCGGGAATGGCCGACATGCAAAGTCAAGATAACCGAGGAATGGCTGACTCAGGTTTCAACTTCCTTCGAACAAGAGCATAACAGAAAATGGTGACTGAATAAAGGTAGCATAGACTCGATATACAAACTGGGACATCTCTACAACACAGGAGGCATCGACAGAGGCTCCATGGGGACTGGAAGCTTAACCAGTCGATGGAGATAAACTCAGATAAATGAGTACAGCTCCTAAATTCAAACTAAAAACCCAACCAATGGATGTGATATACAGTGCTCTGTTCAAAGGCGACACGACTCGACAGCTACCAAAGATAACATCTTTCCTTATCCGGCTTTTTGGTTTTTTGATTTTTTTTTGGACTTTTTCAAATATTTAAAAAGCTTGAAAAAGAATAAAACTGCTTCATAGTTACAGACTAGGAGGAGACAAGTGTCATAGGGGAAAACAAACTAGTTCCAAGCAGTGGAACATACCTATGCTCAATGTAAGGACACATGTGTAGGATATCGACACTCGGGGGAAAATCCCCTCCCGGTAAAAAGGCAATCAAGCTGCAAAGGATATATAAAATGGCTCTGCATGGCTAGACATGAGACAAGCTTAGGCTATATGTCTGAAATGCAATATCAGGGAAGCCGACATAAAGCTCAATAAGGTAGGCAAAGCTCATGATAATGCAATTACAACTTGACATACGGGAGTCTTGAGGGAGATAGGCCAGCAGAAGATCAAGAGGAGTATGAGGCTCTTGCGAAATGTCATGGCAGTACTATACAACAGACTCCCACACCCTAAAGGACAAAACTTCAGCATGGGCAACAAAATGCAGATAAGGCACTAACTAGGGTACCCATGTAAGGTCAAGCTCCACCACTCATACCATGCCACTTCGAAAACAACAAGAAGGTTCCGTGACATAATAGAGTGGGTTCGTACCTAAGGCTATGATGAAATGGTCATAAGGTCATGCAAAATGCAAACGGTGATGAAACCTAACCTATATGCCAGTTTGGACATGATACCTGAGATCGGCACAAACGGGTCAATCCAACGGCTGAAACGACACTAAAAAAGGTCTCCTACATCATGAATTAGGTCAAAAACGGTAAAAAATGATTAGAAATTGTCCAAACTATAGGAAAGGGGGTAAAATTTTTCAAAAAATTGAAAAATTTCTATAAATAGTAAAAAATTCAAAACATTATAAAACATTTGAAAATTTTACCCAATTGAGCTTAGATTTTCAACAGCGAATTCCAGGAGATCCAGCCGGCGGAATCCACTACCGTTTCTTCCAGGTACTTACCCATGCTCTTCTCTTCCATTTTGATGCAATTTTTATCAAATTCCATGGTCATTTGAGGTTTCTAGGCCATTCTAAAAAAGGTGCTACAACCCACGCGGAAATCGAGGGTTTTTCCGCGTATAGGGCTAGATATACCTAGAAAATGCCCTCACAGCCACGTACATACGCGGCTGTTTGGAAAACAGTCACGTATGTCTCCGCGCATGAGGTTTTCTAAGTAATCTAATGGGAAAACTTGCAATTTTATGTGCAGGATGGTCCTAGAATGGAGAGAGCATGAACATGGTGAGGTAGAGGAGGCAGTAAGGGCCGATCTAATGGCTTAACAAGATCTACGTGCATGCGGGTTCTACAAGTTTTGGTGTCTTGGTGGCTTGAGGGCCAAACCAAGACTATTGCAGATGCTGGTGGATTACTAGGATCTAGACTCTGAGTCCTTCTAGATAGATGGGATGTCCCTCACTATAGAGGTGGAGGACATATACTTTATTACTGGACTTTCCCGATGGGGGGAAGTAGTGAACCTTCATTCTCGTGGTGGGCCTGGAGGGGGCCTGACTATCGATGAGTACATTGCGGTGTACTGCTATCCAGACACGGAGAAGGTGGGGAGTTAGATCCCAACCAACTCCATATAGGTATTGGGCCTAAAGGCGATACTACTGACATTGGGCAGGATGGAAGGCTTGGCTTCACTCCACCAGGCCTCATGGCCTCTGATGTTTTATGAAGTGGAGTGCATGAGACCCACTATCTATGACTGGAGCTACTGAGCAACATGAAACATCATCTCAGTGAGTGTAAGATGGGAAGAGTGTGGAACTTCAGGTTCAACAGCATATTGTGGATGTTTTTCTTCGAGTGTGTTCCAGGATTGAGCCCCAGAGTTGACGTTCCTCTTCACGGGGTTCAAGATCCGTCCCAACGGCGTTGGGCCGATGCGATGCGTAGACTGGGGGAGGTAGGGTGTCCAACCCCTATCCAGCTGAGTTCTTTCCGTGGTGGCGACGACAGATAGTTGCCATCGATGACTACCCCTATGCAAGGATTGATTTCCGGGGGGACCTAGACATGCCGCTACCACCAGGATTGGAATATGGTGACAAAGGTAACGAATCTCGACCCTCTCTTTAAATTTTTGAGTTAATTTTTGTTTTTTTGTTTTTTCTGATTATATGGAATCAAAAGACATTTTTGTGTGACAATACATAGTGACATCTACCATTTGTATGCAGATGTGGGACCATGGCGGCTTGAAGGCTTCCCTCGTCACAGACGAGGGGGAAGAGGAGATGATATCACGGGTGTGGATGCAAAGCAGACGCTCCAGAGCATTCATACCAATTTTGTGAGGCTGACACATAGGGTTCCCATGGCGCAAGTCGAGGACTTGCCTGAGGCTATGCAGAGCCAGGTGGTGGGTGTACCACAAGCATAGGTGCGATTATTCCGACGGCTAGCTAGAGCTGTAGTGACCTTCCATGATCACAATCCCCCTCCTCCTCCACAGGCTTAGATACCTGGGAGTTATACATTTTGTACTACCGTGTATTATATCTTGGTGGCTTGAGAGCCCCATTTTTGTATCATGACCCTATGTATTACCACATTTTGGATGTTATACATTTTTTTATGGTGATCGGTTTATTTATTTACATGTGTAAATATTTGTGTTTGTGATGAATTTATTGTGTATAAAACAAATTCCAATCTATGTAACACCCCAGTTTTGACCCCGTTTGCATGATGTATATATTGTAATTAATCGTGGTGAGGAGCTAAAGGCAAAAGCCCCACCATCGATTTGGTTGTGTATGTTTTGGCATTAGGGGTAGTTGCTGATGGTATATCGTGCTATTGGGCACATTATAATTCGGCATCATGTAAACACGCACATAAATTAAAATAAACCCACAACTAGCTATGGCAGTGCAATGTTAAAAAGGAAAAGGGCATGATTCAAAAGGATAAGGGTGTGGGGGATGTCAAACCTAAGTCTATGGGGGGGGAAGCCATTTTCCATCTTCCCTTGTCTCATCCAACCTCTTTAATGTCTTGTTTTGTTAGTTGGGGCAGTTATTGCTGAGTGGTGGTGGGTGTGGTAGGACTGTCCATCCTTTCCCACGTGCCCACTCCACCAGCGGACTCTCATCTTCACGTCGCGTGGGGCAGAAGAAACATTCATTCCCCTCCATGGCGAGTTACCTCCATGGTCTGTTCATTCCTCCATGGTTGTGGTATGTTCATCCTCACACAGATACGTGGTCTGTTCTCCTCACGCACAGGAATTCTGCATTGGTTTTCTTCACACAGGGAGCGGGTGAAATCGTGGTTGTCACTCAGGTTTTTCGGGTGCAGAAGCCATTTTTATGCTCAAGGACTGTGTGTAAGTTTCCTTACTGATTTGTGGCCCGTGCATATGTTTTCCTCTGTGTTTTGCGGTCTGGTGCAAGTTTCCCTCACACGCACAGACCCTTGGAGTCGTTTTCCCGTGTTGTGAGCCGTGCTCACTGATTATGTTTTGGGACTGTTGTCTTCCCCATGTTTTGTTGGCTGTGGTGCCCAATTACGTTTTGGCCGCTATGGATTCCTAGTGAGCCGTTTTCTGCCATCAATGATGTCTTTGTTTTGGTGGACTGTGAGACGTTGCCATCATTTTCATTGTGAGTTTGGGCTGCTGATGTACCCTGGTTTGGGTTTCTTCTTGGTTGTTGAGGCTGTTAGAAATCATTTGGGTGTTGTTGTTGAGATGTTTTGGCCACGCTAGGGCCAAGAACAACTCTGAGTTGTTTATGGGCTGAGCTGTGCTTCACCTTCTATTTGGGGTTGTCACCATGTTGTGTTTGCCTTCTTCACAGAGCTATGAATGGGTTGTTTTGCTGTCGTATGCAGTGGTTGGTCTTCAGACTGTTGTGAGTGGGATTAGAGGCTGGGTATGCATGAGAAGACTGGTGTTTGAGGTCACTAGCTTGGCATTTAGCCTATCCCAGCTCCTTGACAACCTGGTGAATCCCAACTGTGTTGGTTTGCTGCTTTGTAAACCTTGGCTATGTGTAAGCCTGCATTGACCCTTAGTCCTTGAGGAATCATGCCCAGCTCGGGGGTGGCAGCGTTGCTAAGAGATTGATGAGCACACTGGCCTATGGTTGGGTGGAACGTTGCAGCGACGTAGCTGGTTGCGGGGCGAGTTCTTCATCAAAAGATAAGTTACCTTGACTATTTCATTTCTGCAATTATATCTATTGTTCCATGAATTATGATGAACATGTTGAATGCTGGAATGTATGTATTTGCTTCCGCTGAATGTTAAGTAACTCTGCATCTTTGTATGATGGATTATGCATCTTGGTGTGCATTATGTTAAGCAATTTTATTTCAGCATTGATGACTGTTTCATGTTCATGGGGTTGTTTGTTCATTTGCTTGATGATGGTCGCGTCCTCTTCACTGGTCAGAGGGACGGGGACGTGACAGAGTGGTATCAGAGCTCATGTTGCAGCATGGGCCTGAATGGACCACCAAGATGCAGTAATAGAAGCCGGATTGCTTTCTGCCTAGCAGAGATCAAAATTTGATGACTGGAAACTTTCATAAAATTTGTCTAAGTGTTGGAGCAGTCGGAACACTTAGTGGAATAGACTTCCGATGTAGTGGAAGAGTTAGTGGGAAAGACTTCCGATGTAGCAGAAAGCTAGAAGGAAGTGCACGTGATGGGAACACTTGAACGGAAAATCGCAGAAAAATTTCTAAGTATTCGACGTCCATTGAAATAAAATAGTTGATCGACCGTCTGCTGTTGCGGATGGCTAAACAACTACGCGTCCAACGGGTAAGGTCTCCGACCGCCGACGCCATGAAGAAAGTTGAAACATTTTCCAAGTATAGAAATCGTCAAATATAGGAAGAAGAAATTTGTTTGTGTGCCACCGTTACGGAAGCCAAAGGCACTAACCTGTCGATGAGAAAAGACTGCCGATACCGATCAGGTCATACCTTGGCAGATTGGGTTGCCGATCGGAAGAAGATCGAAGATCGTGTTCCACCGTTGCGGATGTGGATGGAACAAATTCGTCGACGAAAAGAAGATCAAGCAGCGAAAGTTAGCTGTTTGAGCAGCCGATACGTCGGCTCTGTTAGCGAAAAGGACTTCCATTGCCGTCGGTGGAAGAAAGTAGAAAAGGAAAATTTTGAAAAGTTGAAAATTCGTCTAAGTATGGAAACCGTCGGCAAAATTTAGCTGTTTGAGTAGCCGATGCGGTGACAAGTATCAGAGAAAAATAGAAGATGGGTTTGCCGATACGGTGGCGGACAAAGGAGGAAGTTTTTTCGAAGAGTTGGAAGCGTCGGAAAAATTTAGACGATCAAGTAGCCGATGCTTCAGCGGAAGGAAGGAGAAAATTTCTGAAAATTTTCTAAGTATAGAAAACGTCGAAAAACTTTAGAGGATTGGATAGCTGACACGTCGGAGAAAATTAGAGGATCGGTCCATTGATACGCCGGAAGCCAGAGGAGGATCGGCCCGAAGCGTCGGAAAAATTTAGTTGATTGGATAGCCGATGAGCGACGTCAGATGAAGTAAGTGGATTGGACGTCCATCGTTGCGGCTGCCTAGATGACTACAGATCCGACACGCCGGAGAAAAATAGATGAATAGATCGCTGATGTGTAGTGCTTAGTGGATCCGATAGCCGATGAACAGCGGAGGAAGCTAGTTGTTTTGATAGCCGAAAAGTCAGACTGATAGTCTAAATGAGAGCTGATTCTGTAGAGGAAAATTTTGGGATTTTCAAGTGGGATTTCTAGTAGATTTCGACTGTTTTTCAACAGGATTTTTCAGTAGTTTTTCAGTGGGGTTTACAGGTGGCTAAAGTTGGCACCCAGTCCAAAATGCAGTTGTGTGTAAAATGCCGATATTTGGTGAAAATATTTATTTTTAGAAGTGGTGTGGTTTTCACCCCCGAGGTCGGAATGAAGCATATAGATAGGCGTTGGAAATATTATCCAGTAGGGAACAAGGGAAAATCACCAGAATCTGAGCATGGAGCAGCAAAGTGCTAATGACAGCTGCTGCTATCAAATGGACAAATCTGGAAAGTTGCATGCCCAGAGGTAGCAAAGACTATGAAGTCAAATCAGCTGTTGTGTGGAAGAGGAGTTCCATGCGAGGATGTGGGACTTGAAAAAAGAAGTTTCCTTAAACCCTATCTTGCTGATTATAACTACCTTCCTAAGTTTTATACTTGAAATGTATGAGGATATGTATTGCATGCATAGGATATTACATGTTGGTAAGAATATTGAAAATTATATATTTATAATGAGCCACTAATGACAACTATTGCATTGATGTTGGCATTAGTGGAAACCCAACGACAACATGGACATGACTGAATATGTTGCTGATGCTGACAAATGTGACAAGCAACCCTATGGAGAAAGGGATAAGGCAACCAGTCCATAATAAAAAATTGGTGAGCAAATTCTGCAAGATACCAACCAAACTAGTAATGTCAAGGGTGTAAGTATGACCCATGAAGGTAAGAGTTGATTATGACAAATTCCATGGAATGGTAAAGGTAAGAGACCTCGTACCATGTGGATATTTGAGTATAGAAAGGTGTCATGCCTGTATATGTTGTTATGAGCTTAGTAGCCCAAGGAAAGTAAGCACTAATGATCTTGATTATAGTCATGCATCCTATATGAAGTAGTCATGGTTAGGCCATGCATGGTATGTTGAATGCATAGTAATCATGAATCAATGCAAGGTAGCATTGAGTGGATGTGCATTGAAAAGATTTTATGAATCTTGTAGTCATGCATTGAATGGATGTATACGAAGGGTGTGAGTGACTGATTGCACAAGTATAGGTGCAATGTTGTGATGTATTGCATGAATGCATTGAGATGAATGCATATGATATTATGAATAACTAATGGCTGAAATGATGAATTGATGACAATTCAGGAACCATTTCAAAGGCTATTGTGAATGCAGGATAGTAAGTGCCTAAAGAGGATAGTCATGATCAATTGGCTGCCAGAAATGCTCTATGGAAGAGCAAGGTGGTATGAATGATACGCTTGTGAAGTAAGGAGTATCTAAACATTTCATTTAATTACATGAATGATGTGACTATGCCTTGCAAATGTTAGTATGATAATGATTGCATGAAGTAAATGAGTTTTGGTAATATTGATGTGATTAACAGCTGGAAGTATTTGAATTTTATAAATTATGAAAATGCTTCAGTGATGGTTGTAGCAATGAAAAGTTTATATGCATCCAGACTTACCAAGTGTTTGGTTGATTGAAGCTCAGGTTTCAGGTAGATTATTTATAGCATGGAAGTGAGAGGTAATACCTTGACCAATGCCATAATCTACCATGTGAAAGAGTCAAACCTTATGAGAAGAGTCTCATGGTTGTAAAAATAGTTGGTATGCATAATAGGTTGTTAAATTTGAATTGTGAATTTTGGATTTAATAAATTGTTAACAACTATTAGTCACTATTGGCTTGCATAAGATTGTGTTGGATGATTTAAGCTCAAGTTTCAGGTAGATTATTTCGAGCATGGTAGTGAGAGGTAAGACCCTGACCAATGCCATAATATACCATGTAAAAGAGCCAAACCTTATGAGAAGAGTCTTATGGCTGTAAAGCTAGTTGGTATGCATAATGGGTTGTTAAATTTGAATTGTGAATTTCGTATTTAAGAAATTGCTGATGACTACTAATCACTATTGGTTTGCATAAGATTGTGTTAGGAGGACGCATTGTAAGTGGGTATTCGTATTATGTTAGAAGCAAACTAATTTCTGTAGTAGACAGAATTGCAATTTCCTATTGAATTTGATTACCAATGTCATTGCTTGGTTATGGAACAATCAATTTGGATTGTATTATCCGATAATGATTGACTGTTTGGCTACTTGATGAATGTGCCAGGGGTGCATGTTGCAGGAAGATCATGTGTGATGGCCTGCAAGAGCCAAACTTCATGGGAAGGTTTTCCCTTGGAAATGGGTTTCAGGTGAAACGCCATTGGACATTTTGGAAATGTCTCATCTGCACTACATGTTTGGTAGCAACATGAGTGAGATGGTATAAATTATGTCAGTAAGACATGTGTGAACATGAAATGTGAAAATGAGTTGGGATGGAAAACTGAGGGACTGTTAACTCAGAGAAGGAGCCCCCATTCCTCCTTAACAAAGGCATACTGCGTCGGCAAATGGATAAGTGTTCTGTGACCCTCGCTAATAATATGCATGTCAAATTATTAAAATTCCATATGTAGAACATGTTTTGATTTTATTTCCATGATGAACGATTGCTTGAGTATGAATAGGGCCTACATGGATAACATCGGAAAGGGGTGCACACTTTCCCGATGCTGGATCATGAAAGGGTTTTCAATATTGATTACACCCTAGGGAGTGGATGCACTCCTGGTGTCTCAATACTTGATAGTGAATGATATGAAATAAGATTACAGTTTTAGAGCAATAACGCTGATGAGTTTGCTTATATTGCTTGTGTTGATAGGCTAAATAGATGCAGTTGGGTGTTGCACCCTAAAGGTAAAGGTAAAAGGTAAAAGGTAAATGGTTGTTGTGAGGGGTTGTGGATTAAGGGTTATTGTTGATATAAGTGTATGTTGGTATAATTGTATGTTGGGCTGTTATGTGCCTGAGGATCCATAGTAGATCCTAGACCTGGAAATGGTCATGATAAAGTTCCAAGCCCAGTTGACATGTGGATGTACTGGATGGACATTAATTATTTGATGTTGTGGAGTAGCTTGCGTGCTGACCTAACATCCAAGTCCATAGGTGATCCCAAGGCTTGCAAAGCGAAGCAGGATCCTATGGACGAACGAGGAAACGCACAATACAGATAAGTATTGGATTATTTTGCTTATGAATATACATGTGTATATGATTTGGTTATGATGTTTTAAGCTCTTTTTCTAGAGATAAAAACGATGAGAATAAACTAAACATGTGAATCTATTCAATGTTTGGATATAGGTATCGCTGGAAGCAAGGGCTATGGGAGCATTCTAGGGGTGCATGTGGACATGTGACTGCCCTGGAAGCTCGGAATGAGCGGCAATAAAAAAGATGCTAGTGAGACCGTGAAGTTCCTAGCAGTTGATACAAACCATGTGGAGAGACTCCATGGTTTAGAGGTCTGAAATAGACCGAAGACACTAAGTGTCATGACCAAGAAGGATTGGTCCAGCATTCACGGTGAAGTGAAAGAGGATGAGAGCATGAAAAGCCATCGCAGTGGTGTGGGTTCCAGGATGGAACAAAACAAAAAGGAAAAAAAAAAACTCTTGCTGCTCTCTCTTGCCCTTTTAATTATATATGTATATATATATCTATGCATTGTGAAAACAAAAGATTGTTGAATGCATGTGTGACTGAAAATGGAATGTGTGTATTTGCTGAAAGTAAATTATGAATGCTGGAATGGTTAATTCCCTGCCCAAGAATGGACATGAATGAGCTTTTGTGCTTGTTGGGAAGGCATGAAAAAAATATGAAAGTCTCCTTGATGAGGCTTGGACTGTCATGCCAATTGGGTAATTAACTAACTGATTTAATGTTTATATTATGCTTGGTCTGACAGAATTTCAATGGTGCATTTCACAGGTGAGAAAAGTGAAACTCAGTGGTGCACATTGATCATGGCAGCAGATTAAAAGTTGTTGGACTTAGCTGGAAGTCTCCTTCAAATGATTGCCAAGACCCAAGAAAATCCTGGGGAGATGCTCAAGATACAGAAAAGGCAGAATGAAATGAACCACCATATTTTGCAAGACTCTATTGGTTTGCAAAGGCAGGTGAAAATCCTTATGGGAGAAATCGGCAGCGGAAAGGAAGGTGGATCAGTGATGGGACAATCGTCCAAGCGACCTGTTGGGAAATTGTCCAGGCATGAAGACTCAAAGGAAATTGAACAGGTAAAGATGAAGTAGCCAGTGAAATGCTGGGAATGCGGAGGGCATCATTTACGGCGGGACTGCCCAACGAGGGAACATGATGAGGGTGACAGTCGCAAAGTTCCTAGGCTTTGGGATAAGCTGAGAGCTGAGAACCAGCAGGAAAAGTTCATGGAAGCCGAGGGGCTTGGTCTTGAACGTTCAAAGTGAATAATTGAACGTGGGACAGATCTGCAAAATTTTAAAATTTTGATGTGCAATTGTATATGTATTCCTATGTATTGGAACACCGAGGATGGTGTTATTCCAAGGGGGAGGGGAATGTAACACCCCGGTTTTGACCCCGTTTGCATGATGTATATATTGTAATTAATCGTGGTGAGGAGCTAAAGGCAAAATCCCCACCATCGATTTGGTTGTGTATGTTTCGGCAATAGGGGTAGTTGCTGATTGTATATCGTGCTATTGGGCACATTATAATTCGGAATCATGTAAACACGCACATCAATTAAAATAAACCCACAACCAGCTATGTCAGTGCAATGTTAAAAATGAAAAGGGTATGATTCCAAAGGATAAGGGTGTGGGGGATGTCAAACCTTGGTCTATGGGGGGGGGGGAAACCATTTGCCATCTTCCCTTGTCTTATCCAACCTATTTAATGTCTTGTTTTGTTAGTTGGGGCAGTTATTACTGAGTGGTGGTGGGTGTGGCGGGACTGTCCATCCTTGCCCACGTGCCCACTCCACCAGTGGACTCTCCTCTTCACGTCGCGTGGGGCAGAAGAAACATTCATTCCTCTCCACGGCGAGTTACCTCCATGGTCTATTCGTTCCTCCATGGTTGTGGTCTGTTCATCCTCATGCAGAGCCGTGGTCTGTTCTCCTCACGCAAAGGAATTCTGCGTTGGTTTTCTTCACGCAGGGAGTAGGTGAAATCGTGGTTGTCACTCAGGTTTTTCGGGTGCAGAAGCCATTTTTATGCTTAGGGACTGTGTGTAAGTTTCCTTACTGATTTGTGGCCCGTGCATATGTTTTCCTCTATGTTTTGCGGTCTGGTGCAAGTTTCCCTCACGCACAGACCGTTGGAGTCGTTTTCTCGTGTTGTGAGCTGTGCTCACTGATTATGTTTTGGGACTGTTGTCTTCCCCACGTTTTGTTGGCTGTGGTGCCCAATTACGTTTTGGCCGCTATGGATTCCTAGTGAGCCATTTTCTTCCATCAATGATGTCTCTATTTTGGTGGACTGTGAGACGTTGACATTGTTTTCATTGTGAGTTTGGGCTGCTAATGTACCCTGGTTTGGGTTGCTTCTTGGTTGCTGAGGCTGTCAGACATCATTTGGGTGTTGTTGTTGATTTTTTTTGGCCACTCTAGGGCCAAGAACAACTTTGAGTTGTTTGTGGGCTAAGCCGTGCTTCACCTTCTATTTGGGGTTGTCACCCTGTTGTGTTTTCCTTCTTCACAGAGTTGTGAATGGGTTGTTTTGTTGTGGTATGCAGTGGTTGGTCTTCGAACTGTTGTGAGTGGAATTAGAGGCTGGGTATGCATGAGAAGACTAGTGTTTGAGGTCACCATCTTGGCATTTAGCCTATCCCAGCTCCTTGACAACCTGGTGAATCCCAACTATGTTGGTTTGCTGCTTTGTGAACCCTGGCTATGTGTAAGCCTGCATTGACCCTTAGTCCTTGAGGAATCATGCCTAGCTCGGGGGTGGTAGCATTGCTGAGAGATTGATGAGCACGCTGGCCTATGGTTGGGTGGAACGTTGCAGCGACGTAGCTGGTTCATTAGAGGAAATTTGGGGTCTAAAATGGGCCTTATAAGAAAACGTGCCAAAATAAGTTTTTGTGAGTTGGAATTCAAGAACCAATAGAATTTCAATAAAATAAGTCAACCATAATGGTTGAATTGACATATTTGTCATTAAAAAAACTACTTTTTTTGTTCGTATTTTCGACATATCTCATTGTGTGTTTACTCAAATTTCGATCGGGAGAGCTCGTTGGATGCGGAATTTGATTCCGCATCCAACGAGCACCCACACTGCATACTTTTGATGGACCTTGCTACCCCAAAAATAAGAAATACCTGAAAAAACATGATGATGACATCATCATCACATTTTTCAGGTATTTCTTGTTTTTGGGGTAGCAGGGTCCGTCAAAAGTTTGCAATGTGGGTGCTCGTTGGATGCGGAATCAAATTCTGCATCCAATGAGCTCTCCCAATTGAAATTTGAGTAAAAACACAGGGAGATATGTCGAAAATATGAACACAAAAAGTAGTTTTTTTCTTTCTTCCTCCAAAATTAATCAATATTATTTTATTATTTTAACTATTATTTTATTATTTTAACTATTATTTTATTATTTTCCTTAGGAGGCCCATTTTAGACCCCAAAATTCCTCTAATGGAAGGGTGAGTTCTTCATCAAAAGATAAGTTACCTTGGCTATTTCATCTCTGCAATTATATCTATTGTTCCATGAATTATGATGAACATGTTGAATGCTGGAATGTATGTATTTGCTTCCGCTGAATGTTAAGTAACTCTGCATCTTTGTATGATGGATTATGCATCTTGGTATGCATTATGTTAAGCAATTTTATTTCACCATTGATGACTGTTTCATGTTCATGGGGCTATTTGTTCGTTTGCTTGATGATGGTCGCGTCCTCTTCGCCAGTTGGAGGGACGGGGACGTGACAATCTAACACGTAGTTAGCATATGAGTCAGCAACTTGATTAATAATTCTTGGAATATGTAAGTATTTTATATTTTCAAATTGTCGTTCTAATAATCTCACACGTAAGAATATTCTTAATAACGTTGAATCTCTAACATGGTACAAACCATTAAGCTGTGACACTACTAACTCTGAATCAAGACGTACCTCAAGAGAGAGAACGCCTTGTGAAATGGAATCATGTAGAAGCTAAATAAAGAAACTATATTCAACAACATTTTTTGAAGATGGCTGCAAACATACGCCTCTTGAAGACAGTACCTGACCCATAGGAGTATAAATCACCCAAGAAGTAGAGGGTAAGTGTTGAGTGTGACGACTCGCACCATCCGCGAATCCTATGTAGGGAGAAGATTCCATTGACATCTACCAAAATAAATGGAAACTAATCACAAACCCGATCACTATAAGAAAAAATACCTAACTATGCAAAACTGTACAATAATATACAATAACCAGCCTTGGCTGAAAATCATGCATAGTACTTCTTGAGATAGAGCCCATTTCTAGGCTCCACCAAGGCCGTTCCCTCATAATCCACTAACTCATAAGCACCCTTCTCTAACACACGTTTGACGATGTAAGGACCACGCTACATGGGGTTAAACTTTCCTGCCCCCAAGGGTTCTTTTAGTTGATCCCACAAGAGGAGCAAGTCTCCCTCACTAAACCTCCTTGGACGGATAGACTTATTGTACTAGACCTTTACGCGATGTTTATTTACTTCTAGAGCCACCAAGGAATCTCGATGCTGCTCATCAAGTTGCTTAAGGTGGACCAAACGCTCCTCCAATGGTGAAGTGTCTAGTAAGAGTTCTACGGATAGCTTCAAAGAAGGAATCTTGCATTCAACCAGCAATATCAAATCCACTCCATGTACAAGTTGATATGGAGAAAAACCCATGGCAGTCTTAACAATGGTTCTATATTCCCACAAAGCAGGATATAACATGATGTGCCAATTATTCTTGCTCTGTGCGATGGTTCGTTGGAGAATGGATTTGAGTGATATATTCACTACGTCTACCTGTCCATTCGCTTAAGGGTAGTAAGAGGAGGAATGCTCTTGTTTGTACCCTAACTTTGATGCCAACTCTTCCATCATACAATTCTGAAAGTGCGAGCCATGGTCATTGACAAGCTCTTTCAAAATTTTGAACTGAGTAATAATCTGGTTGAATACGAAGTGTGTGACTGTCTCACCGTCAGATTTAACTGTAGGCATAGCCTCAACCCATTTCGTGAAGTAATCAACAGCCACTATGATATGATGATGCCCCCCAGCTGAAGCTGGGTTGCAATCCATAAAATCAAGCCCCCACTTAGTGAAGAGACTGGCAGTGATGATGGGATGTAACAGGGTAGGTTTCGAGTGCATATTACGTGCAAACACCTAGAAAGGGTGGCACCTCTTGACCGTATCTACACAATCCTTAAAGATCGACGGCCAGAAATAACCCGCTCTTAAGATTTTTTGGGCTGTAGAAATCTTAGATAAATGACCACCACATGCCCCTTTGTGGCAATCATTCAACACTACCTTAGCCTCTTCATGAGTTAAACAACATTGTAAAATGGAATCTACCCCACGACAGTACAAAGTGTTATCAACTATGAGGTAATTCTTAGACACGTGACGTAATCATCGTCGTTCATCCTGTGAGAGGTGAGTAGGGACCTTCAATGTTTGTAAATATATAATGATATCCCCATACCATGGGTCTAAAGTTGAGATTAAGAAGATGTGTTCATCGACAAACGTATCTTCACAAACCAACTCCTCGGCCTCGATTGGGAAATCCGATATAAGCTCTGCAAAAATTAACGATTTCTTTGATTTTTCCGAAACAAATTCAAGATCGAATTCTTGCAGGATGACAATCCATTTATTGTATTTTCCCCCAATCATCCTTTGAGTGAGGATGAATTGAAATGGATTGACATGGGCTACAACCAAGGTCTGGAGAAGGAGAATATAATGTCTCAACCATTGAACCGCATGTATGGTAGCTAAAGAAAGATTCTCAACATGAGAATAACGAATCTCTGCGTCAATAAGGTTCTAGCTCAGATAGTATATGACATGCTCTTGGAGCTCCTCATCCTCTTGAACCAAAACCATACCAATCGTCTCCATGGACGCGGCCACATAAAATAGAAAATCACGGCTATAGTTTGGGGAAATAGTCACCGGGGTCGATGCTAGGGATCACTTGAGCGCATTAAAGGACTCCTGGGCTCTCTCATCCCAACAAAAGGTGGTGTCCTTCTTCAAAAGACACATGAAGCCTCTAGTCAAATTGGAAAAATTTAAAACAAATCTCTGTAAGAAGTTTGCCATGCCTTGCAAACATTGAAGATGAAGAATATTCTTCTGGGGAGACAACTGAAGTATTGCCTCAACCTTCAAAGGGTTGAATCTTATACCCTCTTTAGAAACGATGAATCCTAACAAGTGACCTGACTTCACACAAAATATGCATTTATGAGGATTTAACCTAACCAAATAATGGCGGCATATTTCGAATACCAATCTCAAGTGATAGGAATGACACATTCTCATACGAGAATGAGCAGCAAGGTCATCCAAAAATACTTTGATAATTGACTTGAGATCGTGGAAGATCAAGGTCATTGCCTGCTAAAAAGTAGCTTCGAAATTCTTAAGGCCAAAAGGCATTTTTCGATATTCAAACGTTCCCAAAGGAAAAATAAATGTAGTCTTATGTTGGTCCTCAATTTTAATTTGTATCTAATTATATCCAGAAAATCCGTCCATAAAGGAAAAAACCTCGCTACCCGCACACTCATCCAAAATTTGATCAATAAATGGTGTGCGGAAATTGTCCTTAGGATAGGCACGATTCAAATCACAGAAATTAGTACATATGTGGATTGCTCCCTACTTCTTATCCATCGGAACGGGGTTTGAAACCCACTCCATCAAGGGAACGAGATAGATAAAACTGGCTTTCAACAGTTTCTCTATCTCTTCCTTAATCGCGGGTTCTTTCCTAGGATTCACCGCACGTAAGCGTTGCTGAAGAGGCTTAGTGTTGGGATAAGTCTTAATGTCATGTTTGACAATACGAGGGTCGATACCTGGCATTTCATCATAAGACCAAGCAAATATATCATGGAATTATTTAAACAGCTCGGTGTATTCTTGAATCTCAGCATGGGAACATTCTGCCCCAATATAGACATTCTCCATCCTTCCAAGATCGCGAGAGATATTGATAGGAATCATTGAAGATATGTTTTCCATGTTCCCATCAGCCATTGGACCAAGAGAGCTTAATGGAACCATAGGACTACCAACTCTCTCACTAAGAACCGCCCTAAAGTCCTCACTCTCCAAGCGGTCAAGCTCGGGAAGAAAGTAAGATCCATGATGGAGTTCCTCCCATGGTGGCTCAATTCCTGACATGGCCTCAATAATCACTTCATCTGAAGGGAAAACACTATCAAGGTAGTCGTGCGCATGAGAAGACTGCACTACCCATGCCAGCAGCACATAAGGGTCCTCCTCCTCCGTCCACGAAGAGGAAGGACTGGGATTTGCAACACACTCAAGATTAGATTGATAAGCTATCATAGTTGCAGGCAACGACACGTCCGTCATGATGGGCTTACTCGGAGTACTCGGTGTAGGAAGAATCCAAGGATCTTCCATATGACTTGTGAAAAAAGACACCGATCTCATAGATGTCAAAGCCTCACCATGACTAGATCCTATCATAAGGATCGGTGCAGGACAACTAAAGCTTCCCATGAGGGATGGATACATGCCTACATCCACACTCCCAGTTGCCAGCTGAGAGTGTTCAATGATCGGGATCGAAGCTCCCAAAGATGCGGTAACAGACGGATTCTTGAATGACGTTTGATCAATCGTGACTATCTTCCTATTAAATGGAAAGCATACAATGCGAAATAGGGAAGAAGCAATGGCTTACATACTATACATCCAATTCCTACCCAGCAAGAGATTGTAGTCAAGGGGCGCATCAACCACCTCGACCTCTATCGCAATGGTATTCCCTCCCAAATGGACCTTAAGGGAAGGAATGATCCCGTGCGGCCTAAACGATCTCCTCGAATGCAGTTAACATGGTCGCTGATTTAGACAACTTAGGGGAACCTAAACCCTTCCAACACGATAAAGACATCACATAAGTGGCAACACCTTGGTCAATCATAGTGTGCTTGACGGTCATGTTAAGACATTCTACGTGAATCAAAAGAGACACATAGTAAGGCAAGCGAGGCTGAAGTCCTGCGGTTTCAAATTTAATCACAGAGGAAGAATCATCATCATTCACACCAAGGGCAGAAAGCAAAGCCTTCCTTTGCGAAGGACAACTCTGAAGCACTTCCAATGCAGACATCGCACAAGGAGTGTGGCCCAAATCCTCGACAACTGAATAGTTATGGGTAGCTCAGCCATTAGGATTGTGGCCTAAACGCTTAAGGACTCCCTTAGGGAATGCGAGGTGCAGCTTCAGGTTTATCCACAGGTTTATCAATATGCAAAGGAGACCCTGGTGGATCAAGTTCCTTTCCTGGGCTGGGTTGTGACGAACCATAGTCCTTCGCACAGGTCACAACTTTCGCAGCACATACCATGTTAATGCAACCACGACCACTACCCTCTGGCGGATCTTGATCACCACTAGACTGATCATGGGTCCTCGAGTTCATATTTTGATTGTGAGGTAAAGGGTTGGTTAGCATAGCTGGGCCCTATGCGAAGAATCTCGAGGCTTCATCGATATGAGGGCATAAGTAAGTGAGGTGATCATCCTTACACAACCTGCAAGGGAATTTAACCTTATGTTTAGCTTGCTTGTCCCCCCCAGCATTAAGGGCATTCTTGTCATTATTATTAGCATTCTCATTCCTATTCCCACCCTTATGATTATTCTTACCCTTCTTTTTATTCCGTCCGGGCTGCTTGTTACCCTTCTGGTTTGACAATTGCACTGAAAGTACACTCGCCGTTTGGGCGGGTTGAGATGAAGCCGTGGCTTATCCCAAAGCAGATTGGTTGATTAAAAATTGACTAAATTGTTTTGCAACTGAATCTGTAGGTTTAGCACTTGCATAACCAACAATGCCATCGACATGTGGTCCAGGTTTAACTTTGGGGTCGAAACTAGAACACGGACCATTGGGAATGATCTCATATAACAAACTGGACTGTGCATAAATCAAGTCCAGTTCCTGGGCACTAAAAATCACTTGTTCCTCATTTTGTACTCCGGATGTAGAAACATCCTTCGCTATATATGACAATAACGACTTAAGGAACCATTCGAGGAGGAATTCCGGCGGTATAAAGGCTTTAATTAACCTCTTCTTTCTACGCCACTCTTGGATATGATCTGAGATATGTGTGGCCTTATCCTGCCGAAATGTCGACAAGAGTTCAGTACCAACGTCATAACGCACTGGTAGCTGGAAATGGTTAAGAAAATTCATCGCTAGGTCATTGAACAAAGCGAATGCCCCTGTGGGTAGCTCTATATACCATTTTGCGGCAGGCCCTGTAAGGGTGCATTGAAACAGCCTTAAACAGATGGAGTCCTAGTGTATGGAATTCGAAGAGCACCATAGGTGAAAGGTAGTAACATGTTCGCTTGGATCCTCTCCCGATTTTCCCTCGAACTTGGGTATGTCCGAGGGAAGCATAGTAGGGACAGCCGACCAAGCTGGGTCATGAGCTATAGAATCATTCATCAATCTTGACAAGTCAGGAAGATTCAGCGTTGCGAGGAAAGGGAGCCTAGGATGATGAGGTCGATGGACCGTTCCCTGATAGTTCTGATTCACATAGGTCTGATTACCACCATGGCCTTGGCCATAGTGCCCTCCTCCCATTTGAACCATATAGGGTGGCATGGAAGCACCATAGTGTGGTGTACCTTGACTATTCAGAGCTACAAAGCCGTAATTTGGAGATTAAGCAGGTTATTGATGCCTACCCCCATAAGGTGAAGAACCCTGTCCATACTGTGTCCCATAATAAGGTCCATAAGTCATCGCATGAGATGTCGCATGCGACACTCCGTAAGTAGGAACATACGCTCCAGAGGTAGGAATATACATTCCAAAAGTAGGAATGTGACCTCTCGAAGTATGAACATGACCTTCCGAGACAATGGGTGGTGCATGAAGCTGAGACACAACTGGTCTAGTAACCACAGTATGGACATAACTCGTAGCAATGCTCCGGCCCGAAGGACCATGTGAATGAGGTGGAGGGTGAACATTCGAAGAACTAGGGACAAAGGATGAAGGGATCTGTGTAATTAAGTACATACTATTCCATATAGTCACTTGTTTCGGATCTGGTATCCTAATAGGATCACTAACCCTAGACCTAGGAGGAATATGTGATGTAGCTTCCACCACCGGGATGGAAGGTGCACTGTGACTAGTGCTCCCAAACCTCTCCGCATGGTAAGGAATGAGAGTGCCCCCAGGCATAGTGTTAGGCTCTAACTCAAATTCAACATGAAATGCCAAATCATGTGTGGGAAAACCAGACATACCATAACTACCATAACTAGTGCTCGCGGGTTCAAAATGAGTTTCGTCATCCTCCGGCATTCCATACCACCGATGCGTTAATGGGGAATCAACCCTAGAGTAAGTAGGTCTATCATGAAAGGTTCCTATCTCAGAAATCATAGGACCTAACTCAGTCAAGTCGGGTGAAGGATCATAGTTAGGAGTAAACTCCCCATCTTCTACATGAATGGGAGAAGGTGGTTCAGGAATACCTTCTATATGGTCTCCCATGGTGTGTGAATCAATGTGCGAAGTAGTCCGCATGGACTATCTATTTCTCACTCCCAAAGGAGGAGGAGATGTAGAAGGCGGAAGTCCTGCTAAACGAAAAGAACAGTGAGGAGCCACACCCGAATCCACAATGACTCAAAAAATATAAAAGACTCTCTATCTACGGAAACCCTAGGCAAGCTAACGTGCACAAAGAAATCACCAATAAAATCTAAAGCCAAATACAAGCAATCAAGGGTAGGATAAGTGATCTCTCGAATGAAGCAGGTATGTCTTGCCTAGGAGAGGCTTGAGACTCCCATACACAACAAGCGGAGGTACGTAACCAATTATTGTGGCCCTCAGCTTCAACGCGTAAAGAGACTGTGCTATCTGACCCCAACCTGGGCGAGACACATGTAGAATAACCACTACAAAGTACCCCCTCAATATCCTAGGTAAGGCCACTAAGGTCACCTCAATATAATCAATGCTCAGGCGAATAGTCGCAGGCGAGATTGACCGTATGGGCAGGGTAGCAAAGCTCGAAACTCTCGAAAGAGCCCCCAGATATGAATACAATCCTAGAAATATCTCTGGTGCTACTCAGTTATGACTAGGGGTCATCCCAATCAATAACCGCTCACACTGCCTCATGCTTAGCTCCCTTTTGAGAGGAGGATCCTGAGAAACACTGGTTATACCAAGGATTTCACACACTCACCTGGACAGACACATACATGTTGTTGTTTAGTGGTCTTAGAGAATTTACTCACAATGAACTATTCCAAGACCCTAAAACCTAATCTTGTTGGTGAACCCTATCAAATAAAATAGTGTAGTTCATTTTAATTAAGCGTTGATTTTAATTGGCTTTATTACTCAAAAGAGGGATATGGCCGTGCAACTAATGGTCTTATGACACAACATGAAGTAAAATGCACACCTAACAATCAATGCAAATGCATTGTGTCCATGAAAATAGGGTATGCTACTACGTGTAATGCACAATTTTCTTCAAATGATAAATGCAAGCTTTCCTATATGAAATCCTGACTAATACTTCAAAGCAAATCTAGTGCAAGTACTATGTAAAATGCAAAATGCAATGCATGATGATAAGCAAATATTTTTGGAATTTTTGAAATAAAATGAGATATAAAAAGCAAAAGAATGATTTTACAACCCTGTTACGGAGAGAAATTCCTATGGCTTGGGGTACCACAACAGACAGCTAGACTCCAGAAATCAATCTTCTCCAATATGCAATAGAAATAAACAATCT
>LPNX010162666.1:0-17027 GCA_001517045.1 Pseudotsuga menziesii
ACATCCATGCAGTTGCCCTTTTCTCATAAGACATTTTTCTCAAACAATAGAAAAAGGGCTACAAAGCAATAATTTTTAGAATGTCACACAAAGTTTAGCAAGAAGCCATACTTTAAACACTGGAGATGACATCATTAATCCATGAAGTTATGCAACTGCAAGATGAACAAAACATATGGTCAACGATAGCTAATTCTGGGTAGGTTATGCTGTAACTCAGATTGTTGGTATCAATTCTAAGTTATAATATAATTTATATAAGTAATCCTTCAGGTCAAGTAAAAAGAAAGGTTTATTGGATCTTCAGGTCAAGTAATAATAATAGAAATAATGAGTGCATAATTTCAAATCTTACTTTCAATCCTTTGCTTAACAAGCTATTAGAAGAAAAGTTAAGATTTCAGGGTATCTCCTATGAGCATATTTATAGGGGATACAATGTCAAGACCAATGTGTTGTCATTAGAGGCTCTCCCTAAGAGAAGGAGAGCTCGTCATCCAAGAATTCAGAGACAAGGTGACAATGGTCAAAGTTCATCTTATGCTTCAATAAAAATATCAGTTTAAGACTTTAAGTCTGTTGATGTATTGACCTGTTTACTGCAGGGGGGTCTTTAGTCTTTTAATTGTCTTGTTTTGATGGTCAGATAACTGTTTATTATCTGCCCTATCAATTGCCTTCTTCAGTTTTGGTTCTGGTTGACAATCAGAGGTCACAGCTTTGTCCATGTAAATTTGGAATTCTCCCCAAAAATATCAAATAAATGTTTTTCCTTCAAAAAAAAAGGTAATCAATTTTACAAACAAACCATTTAGTGCTCTTGTTGGTCCACTACTAAGTTGCTAGTTTCATTCTTGGAGTTCATGTCAAACAAAAGCCCTGTAATTATTAAAAAGGAGTTGCATATCAAAAAATAACAAAACAATCAAATCTTTTAAAAATTTCATACCAAAAGGAGGGAAAGCATCCAAAAAGATGTTCTAGGGCTATTTTCTGTTTCTCTTACTCCCAACATTTAAAACATGGGGGAATTACAGTGTTTCTGGTAACAAAAGATGGGAACCAGTTAATACTGAAATTTAGTAAGAACCCTTGAGAAGACTTCAACCCCCAACCTAAGAAATACCATATTGAACTTAGCAACACTCAAGTTAAGGCTTTGATGAAGGAGGAGTTGATAATGCTTATCGAGCACTGATTCAAATTGCTTAGTCATCAATCCTCCATTACCTTTGATACTATTATGGGAGGATTTTCAGTCATAAAGAATTGAGAAAAGTTATGTACGGCTACAGAAAGAATATTTCCTGTATAACCATTATTAGAGCTACAAGAAGTTATCATAATTTTAACTTGTTTGTTGGATAGTTTTTTTTGTTATCCAACCTACCATGACTGAAAAAAGCTCCAAAGAGTGAATGCAGCTACACCAAAATAAAGATTCCTGAATATATCTGATTATTCTTAAAATCAAACTGACAACCATAAAAGTCTGGACCATTCCTTTTGAAAATAATACAACTTGATCCTAATAATGAAGGTGAGATGAACAAGAAAATCATATATAATGAACCCAATGATGGTTCCCTTGAGCGATAATACCTAAAGAAATACAGGCTTGGAAGACCTTATATAATTTGAACCTGAGATGACTCAACTATTAGTCACAAGATAGAATCTAGGATAATGCAAAAATAAAAATTCAGGAATCATACTTCTGATTATTTCCTTGTAAAACTAGAAATGTGCAGATCTGGAACATTTTTTTGAACAGTGGCAATAAACTCTACAACAGTTGTCTTGAACTAAGAGTAATGTAAAGAACTTCTGGACTGATTGCACTGTCATAAAAAATCAATATTTTGAACATTCAACGAAATAGAGAAGAGAACGCATACCTGTAAACATTTAGCATGTCCAAGAAAATTAATGATATCTGAGGTAGAAACTTATGTCCCAAGAGAAATTGCAACACTTGTATTTGTCTGTCAAGCCATAAAACAAAAATGCTAATTTTAGTTCTAGTGTAGCTGATGCCATACACAATATAACATCATGAGCAATATAACTTATAAGTTTCTGTTTTTCTTTTTCTTTTTCTGTATGTAAGGACAACAACATTTATCTTAATGTTTGTTTAGACCTTTGCTTGGTCTCTTAATTTCTCTTAGTCGATATGCCCAAATCTGATCAGGCTATGAAGACATGCATCTTTTAGATTTTAAGTAATGAAAAACAATACAATTCTTTTGCTGAGAGAAAAACAACAAGAGATAAAGAAATAAAACATTGCAGGTGATGTATGCAAATGATCAATTATTGGACCCAATATGTTGTTTAATTTGCATTACAATAACTCTGTACTGGTCCCAAATCTTGTACCTGAACTTCTATGACACAACCACATCTTCATTTACCACCCAAGGGAATAACTTATAAACGTAATTCAAACACAAACATGAAGTGACCAAAATTCTCTAATAGTAGCTACCTAGTGATGTGTTTTAACAAGGACTTTGATATAGAAAATAACTTCATCTTCAAGACATAGGTGAATAAACTAGTAATACCACTGACATATTACAAAATAATCTATTTTGATAGCAAGTAATTACTTTCAAAAATCTTGTACAAAATCAAAGAAGAAAATCATTAAACATAAAAGCCGCAAGTTACAAAACATTAATGTTCAACAAGATAAAACCATATACCTGCATAATGTTGAGCATTGTTCTAATAACATCCCGATCCTTCAGATAATCATCACTTTTCCTGGCTTGGCCTATGATTTCATCCCATTTTTGCACAACAAGAAGCTGATAAAATGCAACAAAATAAGTTATATGCCAGTTTTTCTTCAAAATATTAAATTATTTGAATAATGAGGAGAGCAGAAAGAATGATAAAAGAACCTGATTTGGAACCTGATTTGAAACCTAATTTGGAACCTGATTTGAAAGAATAAATGCTCAATGTTTAATATATCCATCTAATTGGTCATGCACATGAGGGGGATATAACGGCTTGCAGTTGGGATCCCATGAACTTTGTAGATGATAAAGGATGGACAGGACATTAATGATATGCACAATTGAGATTAATCATCAAGTGGTTGGATTGAGTCCAACATCCAAGTTTTGGTTTCTCATGCTCTTACCAATATGGCAGTAACTATTGTGCATGGCTGGGCCTTTAAGGACCATTAGTTTTAAACCATTTTGGATTATCATCTGGGTTTTTCTAATCAAGTTAGTAAGGAACATCAAACAAATTGTTTGTCATATGGGTGATATTTATTCCAATTACTTAAGGTAAGTTTCACTAGGAAAGCAATAGATTTTACAATAAATGTTCCTTATATCATTTATTCGTGCAAGAGACTTCACTAAACTAAAAATAAGAAAATATTAGGTAATTAACATTTTTCTAGGCATTTCAAATTTTTTAATTTCTTAGTTGTGCTATAGAGCTTAGAAATAGAACCAGATTATAAGATATTTCAAGAGATAACTAAGCTTCAAGACAGTTTCTCATTGCAAAAGATTTTCTTATTGACTATAATAGTCCATAAGTTTGTTAGATACTAACCCAAGTGTATGCTTCATCTAGTTCACATCATCTCCTGTCTGCACACAAATCACATCTGATTTTAGATATATATCAATATAATAAATTAGGAACTCGAGTAACAACTGGAAAAACCCTATTTGATGTGGAAAATGTATATTACTGTAAAGTCTTCACGAGCATGTGCTCCTCTGCTCTCTTTCCTAGCCTCTATCGAGTGCATTGTAATTGAAGCATTTATTAGAAGGTTTTCTAGTCCAATTGTCTCTGTTAAATATAAATTCCTGCAAGACGTTCAAAAATACTAATTACAAGGTATCAGGTCAAATAAAAAATCTCAGATGTCTTTCCAAGAACACAATACTTCTACTCTTGAATATATGTTGTCTTCAGTCTGGTAATAATAATTTGTGTAGACTTTCCATATCTAATTATATGATTCATCTTACATCCCCACTGCCAAACACATCCTATTTGCAATTTTTATTTGATATTTGCATACATACCATATCAGACTCCTGTCAGTGACCTTGACATCCTCAAAGCTTTCCCAAGTTTCATCAATTAGGTTACACCCTGAAACATTATTGAAGGCTCAAATACGCTTAAATTAAGAGATAAAAAATCTTCAACAAAAGAAAATTGTTGCTATTAAAGCACGTCAAAAGATAAATAAGTCCCAAAAAATATAAGAATCTGAAAAATGTCTAGCATATGATGTTTTATTCTTGGATTTAGATCTTGCTTGTGCACATTTATGAGTGGATCATATAGACAAAATACTTTAAAAATATAAACATAAATACATTTCATGCAAATGATGTGACTTGCATGCAGAGCGGGAAACTTTAACGAGAACCTGAAGTGGGCCTACAAAGGAGATGTAGCAAAGTAGTGGAAAAATGTTCTACACAATAGTCAGTTTCTCTCAGCAACAAGTCCCCAAGGGAAATGGAGAGTTGACAGGTCTCAAATCTCTTTTTATTGATGTTAACATGAAAAGAAGCTCTAGGAGAGTTCTAGACACTTTTGTTTAATTAGTATTTCTTTTACTTGGATAACATTTTAGCATCAATGAGTATTCTATACACTCCTACAGTCTTGTGGACAGTGTACACTGATTATACTGTCTGGTCCCATTGACCTATTCCTTGGTCATTTGTGGACATGAATTAAGTTATATTATATAAGATCATAACTGGAATTTAAACAAATGAATTTTCATATTATCTAGTCCAACCTATAGGATTCATAGTGAACTTAAATTGACTTCAAAGTGCTGAAAGGGAGTACACAAGATGATATCTTAATTTTTCTTAACTGAAACGATATACAACATAGAAATTTAGAATGAGAGTTCAAAGCTAGGAAAACTCTATTTCTACATTGACAATTGAAGTTAGGTCAAAAGTACTTATTTCTTAGTGTTTCATCTCTTGGGGGATGACTAGTTATGCTCATAGGGTAAGTATACATAGTCCATCTAGAGGCTTCACTCCTGCACTTTGTTTTTGAAAGAAATGAGGAGAGATGGTACAAAAAAAATCTCGAAGTTTGTACCCAAAGCCTCGCACTCTTTCAATACACTAAGCAGAAACACCTTGAAGAAATTTCGTGCAAGGTACCATAAATATGCCAACTTAGTTAAGTAATTTCACTCACTGGAACACAAGCTTCTCAGCAGAGGAATATTTCCAAACACCCCTACCTTCTATTGGTTTATTTTCCAATTCTTCCAATAGGATTGAATCCAACCCTCAAATAGCCCACCAAGATTTTAGACACCATGGGCCCCATAACATTGAAAATGGGAAATGAAAAGGAACAGATTTCAAGAAACTACACTCCAGTGATTTTCACCTATTCAGACAGAAAATTCTTTACAGATTCAAGCAATGATCCTTGTTATGGGTTGAGTTCCCCAATCTCCAACTAACCTTCAAGCGAATCGACTGACAGGTTAGAGACAATGCCCCCCCAAGTAGGGAAAACAAGAAATGGGAGATAGTAATTAACGGATTCCTAAGAACAGGAATAGCCACGGCCTCATAAAGATAAGAAAATTGAAGTTCTTAGGATATCAAAAGAAATATGGAAAAATATGAGAAACAATTTTCAAAAGCAGGCAGAAAATTTCTCAGAAGTCATAGGAAACCCGAGGACATATCATTTACCACATAGATGATAGGAGCTTTGTCAAATTGCTTCATAAGAGAAAGTGCAATGGAATGTATTTAACCCATTTGATCTGGAAATCCAACTTGTTTCCAATATTAATAACATTTCCAAATAAAAAATAAATGGTTGAGCTTATAAGAATCATGTGTACTGTGAATTTTTCCAGAACCACCATTTTCCAGGCAGGAAAAGACTAGCTACAAAGCCAGAAATAGCTCTTAGATTACTATGCTTTCGTATTTTATTAAATATCTAGATCTGTGTCATTGGGACCATGAAGTTCCTTACATCAAAATTACCCAAATGATTCTTTTACATTTCTTGAATTGAAGTCACACTAAAGCAATTCGTGAACTGTTCAAATCATCTGTCTTTGCCAACTTGTATAATGATCCAAACTTATAATTTATGTGGGAATTATCAGCTCCATAAATTCTATTAACTTCTTGTCTTTAGTCATTATAAGTCTGTCGGGTATTCCTTAGTTTTGAAATACCTGTGATAATTTTATATAATGCAGATATAAAGCTGGACCTGGTTTCTGACATCAAAATAAAGCATTAATGTCTGGTACTCTGTTAAAAGAAAAGTACTTACTACTTCCTCACAACCTAGGAGAAGGCACACAATAGCTTTCCATTGACCAAAAGCTTCAAGTGATTGACCCATCTGCATTTTAAAATGTTCAAATAAAAATTCCTTTCTGTATACAATTTTCTGCAGTTGAAAAAATTGTTTCAAATAAAAAGGAATTGGATAATGAATGATTCAACTGGGATGTGCATACCAAGAAAGCTACGAAGGCAAACCAAATCTCTCCAAGTAGCAAATCTTCGTGTCCTCCATATTTCTGGTCCAAAATATTTTCCAGCATTTGTGTCTGAAAACCAAAGAAGAAATTAAAAACATGGATATCCAACTGAAAACACATAATGCTACAATTAGAAGTGCTACAGTACTCACTACAAAGCAACAATCATCATGGTCATCACGGATTGTATCAAAAAAAAAATAGAAACAAACACAGGCATGGAGGTAAGGTAATTCAAGATAAGGTCACATCCATAAACACCATTAGACAAAGTCTCCATTGTCCAACATAGATAGCATATATTTCAGGATTCTATGTACAAAATGACATTGGATGGATAGGTTGTCTCTCCATGGGATCTCAATATCCCATTAACAGAAAACCATCATAGATAAATATACTTTATTCGTGGCTGCTAATCACCAAAAGTGTTCTATGAGACTAAAAGATACAACAGAACGATTACAGAGAGGCAACAATATGGAAAAACTGACGCTTTACATTTAACCGACGGTAAACTGAGCTGTCGCTTAACCAAGCTAATGTTGTCGATAAGTTTCTTTTTTGGATTTAAATGAACCAAGCTGTTGATGAACCATACTATAAAGAAATGTTGCACACATGGTGTCGGTGAACATATCACAGAGGGTCCAAAAAGAAACTTATCGACAACATCAGGGAAAATAATGGAAAATATTAGAAAATATCAGCAAGCTTGAAAAATAAAAATAAAAATATTCAACCTTTTAAACATTTGAAGCAACCCCCTCCCTCTATCCCTTTTATAGGCGAGTTTTAACAATGAATAACCCTTTGTTTGTCAATAACCCTCTTCAAACTGAGCAATATAAATCCAAAAAACTCCTCATTCAGCTGATGTTTTGCCAATATTTTGCTGATATGTCACAAAAATTTCAAAATATTATGATATTATCTAATTTAATATTTTTTTAAAAACATTTTTTCGAGCCATAATATTGCCAAGATGACAGAATTGTAGTATATCATGATGTCAGCAGTAATTTTTCAATATTTCCTCTGCTTTCCCTCTTCAAACTGAGCAATATAAATCCAAAAAACTCCTGATTCAGCTGATATTTTGCCAATATTTTGCTGATATTTTTCCATTTGAGCTTGTTTCTCATCAGCTCACCCCTTAAGTTGCCATCCCCATAGGTATAATAAAATGATGGACAGGGGTCCAGGCAGGGCTCCATGTCAATACTTTCAAATGGGCATCCTGCCACGGTGCAGATATCTTTGGGGTTATCTGAGTTGTGAATGGCAGAGCATGAATCAGAGCTGCAGAATTCACGCCTGCTTGAATGAGACTGAAAGGCTAAGAATGTGGGGATGTCTGAATCCTCACACATTATGCATTCAAATGAAGGCTTTGAGGAGTTTTCAGTACATGGCACCCATACAAGGTCACTTCCAGTGTCCATGAAGACTTCCAGTTTCTGTGGTGGGCTGCCCTTGCTATGATCCAAGTTTCCTAACATCAATGAACACCGTTAGCGCTTGCAGTGTCTCATTACCATCATAAAGTATGATATTGAACCTCTAGATCCACAAGCATCTCAAACTAGTGAATAACTATCTATCATCCACTACATCCTATCTTCTTTGAATATGAAAATGTTTCTCTTTAGCACTTCTTTGCAGAACGACGGGCGTTCTCTATTGCCAATAGATGGCTCTAATACATGACCTACTCTACACATGGTAATGCCCTCATCCACTCATCAACAAGTGGTTTCTCTCACGTGCCAATGCACCCTTCACATAGCCTTGATGACATCCTACCCTACACAGAACAATGCCCTCATCCCTCATTAACAGGTGGCCTCCCTTTGCATGACAATGCTCCCTTCACAATTGTATTCATGCACAACTCCATAATCATCTTCTAGGTGTATTTAAATGCCACACTAACCTTGAAAACTATGTCTCATACCATTTTCCATATAATTTATGATTAGACAAATATGAACTATTCAGATTTCATTTTCACTTAACTAAAATGGACAAGGAAATTGTGAAGGAGTAGTAACTTTGACCTCCTATAGAGTTCTTTCCAAGGTTCTAGTACTTAGTGGAGCGAGTCCAACTGCTCGAGTAGAATTCATGATCTCTATGACTATATGCATGTCATTGTTTGATTCAAGATAAATAATTCTTTTGTGAATCCCTTTGCTTCACAAATATTCCCTTGAACCTGTCGATCTTTAAGTTTTAAGTTGATGGGTTAGCAGCTACCTCTTACTGTGATGATTCTTCTTTCCTTAGCAATCACATGTAAGCTCTATTCAACTTGTTGTGGTGGCTCTATTTAAATTATTTCAACAACTAGTGGCTTTTTATATGTGCTATAATTTTTGACATAATGGCTTCAAATCTCTGAAATCCAGTGCTGGCAGCATGTATTGCATCACATTCACGTCTCAACACTCTCATGTTCTTTCTTCTTCCTTCACCCATGATTTAGTTAATTTTGTTCTTTCTTCTTTCTTCACTCGTGATTCAGTTAATTTTGAAACTGATTTTGAACTTCTTCACAAATAACCACGGGTTTTGCTATTTTAATTTTGAAATTGATTTGAACTTCTTCACAAGTAACTACAGACTCAGGCTCATAAGATTCTAACACCATGTTTAGCTTGCAAACAAGACAAACAACTGATTTAACAGTTACAATAAAGTCAATAGATAAAATGAGATTGATACGCTCTTATATCATCAACGAGGTAGTTCTTCTCCCATCACACCATTACATCTTAAATGTCTTTTTAATTAAGAACATTACTCAAAACTTATACTCTAAAACATATTCATGTAAACACTTCAAACTATGTTTTTCAATCTTCTTAAAACACCAAAATGACTCTAAATGGTCCCATTCTTTCCTGAACAAGCCTTCGGCCTGTTGTTATGGACCTCGATGAAACAAGAAATTCAAAATTTTGCTTAAATACATAGAATTTTTGTCCAATCCTCCTCTCTGGTCTTCTCTACACAGTCACACATATGGCAATTACAACAAATTTATTGTCTCTATCTTTATGCATAGCTGTCTCAAATTTGGCCATATTATTTTATTTCCACAACACTCAACCTCACAATCAAATCGCTAATTAGAAAATGACTGAATTCACGCATAAGACATTCATTCCAACAGTAGTTGCACCGCACTTGCAATGCAGTGCAAAATTTAAGAAATAATCAGAGAGCTCACTACAAGAGTCCCAGTCAAAATTTGATGCATATGGGTCCCTTTTCGGTGAAATTGGGCCCCTGTGTGTGTTGTTGAGGGCGTCCTTGGAAGACTAGCCTGTAGCTTATTGTGCCTCTTGTACAATGATTACTTCATTTCTCTACTTCCCTTCAATATTCTACCAACTACATTAATTAATTAAGCGCTATTCCATTATCATCATTAGGAAGCCGCCCATAGCTGAGTTTTGAGATTCTTAGGACCACTTTGATGAACTTTTTGAAGACAATAAAGCAAGTAGAGGGAGTTCTTCTCATTTGGGGAATGCCCAGAGTCTGTCCTGTTTTTCAGATACGGGTTCATATAATTTAGTGTTGATTTTGATGTTTTCGCTCTGTTTAAGCCAATTTTGGAGGGATTATGCCTGTGTTTTGGAGGAAAATGGAGGTGGTCTCGTGGTGAGTCTGAAACACAGAGGCTTTAGGAGCATGAAGGCCATGAATTCCTTTGAATTGCTCAGGGTTTCAAGCAACCGAAGCTCAACTAGGTTTCATTCTCTGGGAAGAAGCAGACATGGCCACAAGCAGCATTCACTGGATATCTCATTGCCTCTGAGTGCAGGGAGTGACTACATAATGTCAGTAATGTAGAATTAAGAGCAGAATGAGAGGTTTGCTGCCTCAAAGTTCAAACAGCCATATCTTTATACGAGCTTCAAACTAGTGCCCTCAAATATGCAGCTAATGAGTAGTATTATTTTTCCCCAATCAACCATCAACCATTTTCTTCCATGCGAACACCATAATGAACTGCAGCGCCCACCTATAAATGATAAGATCCCATTTATATTTATTACACTAGCCATATCAAAGGGCAAGCGGCCACGCTAGGATGAACCCTCTGCAACTAAGGTAGCATCTGGTGCCTGAAATGGTTGGCTCTTTGTTTTCATGACAATGGTTAATACATTGTGTTACGAGAAACTAGAAAAGGAATGGGAAATGAAAACAGAACAAGAAACGGGGGTAAAGGGATTTGGGGATAAGAAACATGAACCCCCCTTTCCAGCATATATTTTGCATATGAAATTGATTAGTAATACACTGATGCAATGTCAAGATGGGAATGGAAAAGAAAACCAAGTAGGGAACAAAACAAGAAATGGGTCTCTTAGTCAGGCTTCCATTAGCACATTTACGATAGATACAACTGCTCTAGAACACTTCCAGAGCCCTAATTTTGGACATTATGATAATGACTGTTTAATGGCTTTGGGCCGATTTCTTATAATGTGAGTAGCTGTTGGGTATGTGGCATAGAGCCTAGAAGGGTTTATCATATTGCCCCAGATTTTAGCTGGTGTGGACTACTATTTCATTAATAAAATTTACAACATACAAACATATTTTAAAATAATAGCTGCACATTTTTTCCTCTGAGAACCTTACTTGACAAGTAACACAGAGAGTGTGACCTAATTGGGTTTTTCCTGTACGAAATTCCCCATAGATCTCTGTGATTGATCCAGTCTCAACCCCTCATGTTAAGAAAAGAGCAAACTCTCAGAATCATGGAATGTGCCTAAAAAACAATTATCAATGGCCACAAAGAATTCCACCAATCCCATCATTAATAACAATGCAACTCAATTGTATCCTTGTAACCAAAGAACTCTCAAGCAAGTTCTGTAGAAATTACTTTACCTTCTAGTATCTTGTCAAGTTCTCTAGAGCCAGAACTTATCTGTATAATCTCAAGGCGTTGAGCATGCAGCTGGCTGGCACTAGTGAAACCCATGGGAACCAATTTTGAGGCTGCTAGAGGCAATAATCATATGAATACAAGCCACCCACTGAATTTTTCATGTTTTCAAAAATAGAACTATAAAAAAAGTGGGCTAAGGGATAAAGTTGACATGCCTGCTTCAATAATTTTATCAACCTTGGCATCACTGAGGCCCTTGATCTGCACAAGCTCTTTCTTGGGAGAATATGCAACAACTTCTATCGTGCAATGCTCGGCATCCTTGAGTTTTTTAATATCAACAATAGATATCCCATAGGCCTGATACAACAAAAGCATCCAGAGATCAAATTCATTTCAAAGAAATTGCATTGCATTGTTCTTGGCTTTGAAAGGAATTTGAAACTTATTACCTGAAGTTGTTCATCGGGGTAGGGTCCATGCTGCAGCTCCTCTGCATTTTCTTCTTCCTACAGAATCTGCTGTTGCTTGCGTTGTTGTTGTTCCATCAGAATATTACTGAGAAAGCAAGTTAAGAGAGAAACCCAATAAGAAAGAAGGTTGTCTTGTGATTCCTAGTTGGCCCTTCGATTGGTTTCAAGTTGTCTGATGGGTCGATGGATGATCCTGGTGTTGCTCTGTAGAGGGGCCAAAGAAGAGGCTGCAGAGTGACTCTGGTTTTGAATTTGGTGTGGGCGCCAAAGTTATTTATATTAAATCCATTTTTAATCATTTAGTGTATTTAAAATAAAAGCGGGGGACAGGTTTCTCCCCGAAGATTTCGTTGGATGTTCCTAATGTTATGAGAACTTCGATGGCTAAATAAGTTTAGATGGAGAAGTGCTTCTTTCTTTTACCAAAATTTTTACAATGAAATTTTTTTCTTATTTTTAATTTTGTTCTCAGGGTTTGGTAGGTTTATTTTTTATTTTAATTTTAGATTTATTAATCAAATTATTTAAAATGTAACTTTTTTACATTTTAAAACTTTAACTATGAACCTTTTTAAGGTACTAAAACACTGTGTTTAAAATTTGGAGTGAAGGTGGATAGAGTGTCTAACACATGGATAGATTTAAAACCATTACACACTGAAAACTCCATAAATTTAAAGACAGTTTTTGTATTTTTTTTTGGTATATTAAGAAATTTGTCTCATCTACACACACAAAAAAATAACAATTAAGCATTACTATTATTATTTTATTTTTGTTTTTATAAACTATTATAAAATTTATTGAAATATAATTTTTTCTTTATATCTAAAAATAATAGGATAAAAAATTTAAAATAAATAGATTTAGTTTTTTTTATGATAATTGTTAATGTCCACTAAGATCACTTTGCTCTATTGGACTTAAGCGTCGGATGTGCGACGATGCTTTCCAAAGGCGTCGTCTCTTAAGCGACGCTTACTAACGCGCCGTCGCTTAACTGACGGTTATGAGAATAGTTGTTGCTTAACCGACGCTTGTGGCCACATTTACAAAAAAAATTGTATCCTTGTGATTTTTGGTAAGTTTAAAAAGAGAAATCCACGCGCCGTTGGATTTTTCCGTCGGATTTTGGATCGAAATGTAGTAGTGAATGCACTTTTAACTGGAACCGTGCGAGCAACCGATCTACCCAATCGTCCTTCTCTTTTCCTCTCAGCGATCTATTCCAAATTCTGTTTCCTGGTATCCCATCGTCTTTATGCAGACTTAATGTACATATATTTTTATCAATGCCCAGGTTTCATGGTTTGATGTAAATGTATGATAAACTATCATTTCCTTTTCATTGGGATATTAACAACAAAAGAAAGAAGCCCATCGTGTTTACTAGGACTAATATGGCTACCTCCCTTGGTACAACCCCATGAAGCCCTGAAAATAGGTTCAAAGACCTAAAGAAAGTTAAAAAGGGGGCTATTTAAAACCACTATTGTACAATCAGGGTGTAGAGGTTCGCACCAACCTCATTGACACTAATTTTAGTGAAGAAAGTTAAAAAGAGGGCTATTTAAAAACACTATTGTACAATCTGGGTGTAGAGGTTCGCTCCAGCCCCATTGACACTAATTTTAGTGAAGAAAGTTAAAAAGAGGGCTATTTAAAAACACTATTGTACAATCTGGGTGTAGAGGTTCGCTCCAGCCCCATTGACACTAATTTTAGTTTTAGTCTATTGGTGTGAAGAAAAAGAAAAAAAAAATTTTTAATCCATATATTGATTTTATAAAAAAACTAAAAAACTTTAATTCACTCACAATTCCAAAAATTAAATATTGAAATTTTTCATTAAAAGAAAAATTAATTTTTATTAATAAAAATGTTGAAAAATAAATTAACTAATTTTATATCATAATTAGGATGAGGAGAAATGTAAAATTATTGAATTTTTCAAGGATTTCGTTTTAATATGGTTATTCATCTACAGTAGTGAGGTGATCTATAGCCTAGTCCATCAATAACACTTATCAAGCATTCAAGTGATTGATTGGATGGTAAGGTTTAATAAAGTAGATCAATGAATGAGGGTGTAATATTCCATGGTATTGGGTAGTCTTCCATGGTATTGGGTAGTCTCCCTAATGAGTAAACCCACTCGACTAGAATGTTGTAAATGCACTGGAGCGTTATAAAGTAGTTGGGAAATCGATGGTGTAAGGTCCATAATACAACATTAAAAGAAACCTGCATATATATATAGGATATTATACATTAATTTGGTGTCTCCCTAGGATGTCGTCATTATCAATAACACTAATTTGGTGTTAATTGTTGAGTTGTGACACAAGTGTATAAATCTTTCTTGATTATAATAGCTAAATTAGTGTCAATAGTTGAGCTATGACACATGAGAGGTCTACAGTTTACTAAATTCTAACACTGCAGATGGATTTAGAGACATCTCTGAATCCATCTGTAGTGTTAGAATTTAGTAAAATGTATAATTTCATTGTCAAATTTGTAATTTTTCCATTGGCGCTGGAGTGACAACTAAAAATGACCAAATAAATGACCAATTGTAATATGTTCATTTGTAGTCTAGATATCCCATGATCAAATTTGGTCATTTATCTTGGTCATTTTTAGTTGGTTTTTATCCCGTGACCAAAAGTGGTCATTTATCTTGGTCGTTTTTAGTTGGTTTTTATCCCGTGACCAAAAGTGGTCATTTATCTTGGTTGTTTTTAGTTAAATCACTTAGAATTAACAATTTTGGTCATTTATCCCTTTAAAAAAATTGTGGTGACCAAAATTTTTGGTCTCGTGGTCACTAATCTCTCATTTTCCACTAGTGACTCTTTGTTGTCAGTTACATAAAATTAAATTCTTTCACATGTGTATATTTAATCATTAACTTGTATACATTTATATTTTCACTGTAGGTGCTTCGCTTAGGCATCTTGCGATGCCACACGCCCCTGGTGGGGAGCCCAGTGGCAGCCACTCTGGCAGCCTTTCATTGGGCGATATCGATGATGACGCTACTGCTGCTATCGGTGGGGAGGCTCCCCCCGAAGGTATATTAAATGCACTTTTTTTTTTTCAGTTGTCAGTACCTTTAATTTTTATTGATTTCAAATTCAGCTACAGTTAATATATGTATTTTGACTGACATTTATGTTTTCATCCAATTTTCGGGTCACGTAGATGCTGACCAGGGTGTTGACCCTCCCCGGGCAGCAAACTGGGATGATGAGCTCGCCCACATCACATTGAGGGACATTGAGGCGTAGCATGACCGCTTGCAGTCTAGCATCCGTTCCGTTGCACCCAGCTCTCCCACATCTGCTTCAATGTGGATCATGTTAGAAGCAGTAAACGACATACTGAAGATCTACAAATCCATCGGACCATTGGGTTCCCTTTGGGCAGTGGCATGCTGGAGTAGAAGGGCTAAGGTGATGGGGCCTGATAAATGGCCTGCAGTGAGAGATGCCACTAGAGACACTGATGTGAAAAGAACACTCTTTGATATCCCTCCTGACCGCACTGCTGGTCAACCGCTTAGACTCAGGGAGTTTAAGCTAGAGCTGCAGCGCCTTTTGTTTATGACAGATTCATTGGAGCGTGGGGCATGTTTCCCCACCATCACCAGGTCCCACTGTACTTTGCAAAACATATATATGCAGAGTTTGTCCTGGATATGCACCCAGATTACACCAGCACACCCTCGAACTTCTATAGTATTGGTGGGGGACGTAGTGCGATGCGTCTCGGGGCTAGGAGAGACCCTGCAGCTCAGCAGGAGCCAGAGCATTTGGTAGGAATCCCTATCAGGACCTTGCTTAGGACAGAGGACATCAGCGATTAGTCCCAGTTGGCGACTGAGGAGTGGAGTTCACTGGCACATGCCACACACATGGCAATTCATGGTGCTCTGATGGCTGTCCAGGTAGAGAGAGCTAGACCACCCACCGCACCTACAGATCCTGAGCTACGGTGGGTGGACGATGATGTTATCCACCTTATCGATCCCCAGACACTGGTGGAGTATGCTATCATAGCCCGTGATGCATATTTTCGACTGCAGCAGAGATGCAGGCCTCGACCGACGAGACAAGTATATCTTTATACAATTACGTATTCATTTGAATGTTTTAATATCAAATTGTATGTCGTCATTTGATTGTCTTGATTGTAATGTATCCTCAAATGAATCATATTTTGAACTAATACATTGCTTTGTGTTATATCTCCATGCAAGATCCCACTTTCATGGAGGTCCTTTTTTCCAGCGACACATTTGTTGGAGGTCCTGCCCACGTTCCGACAGGGAACGTCGATGAGGTATGTGTTAACATTCATCCTTAATTTGAATTTCATAATCAGTCAATTGTTGTATGCGTAATACTAAATGGTTTGTTCTAACTTTCGTCATTTATCTTGTTCAGATTGTACAGGATAAAGGCAAGGGTCCCACACAGGATTGTACACAGTCTCCCTCATCTCCTACTCACAGCACACCAGTCGATGTGGTAAGTTATTTATGTTCGAATTGTTTGCACATTTATCATCACATTATAATTTACATGGTCAAATTGTAATTCTCAAGTTCAAATTGTAATTAATTAATATAACTAAATTTTCATGTCATGGAAACAGACATAGATACATACAGCTGCAGATGAGATACATACAGCTGCAGATGAGGGTGTTGGAGCTGCCCTGATGTTTACACATGAGTGGGTTGCCGCTCACCAGCCAGTTGCTGGTGAAGGCCCATCTAGGCAGGCGGGTGACAGCATCCCAGATCTGACACTCAACTCCACCGAGGTGAGTTCATAGATTTATGTTTCATATATATATTTAATTTTGTCACCTTGTACATGTAATTTAAATATGTGGGATGTAACTGACTTGCAGAGTTCACGCTTTTAACTTCTGCAGTTGTCAGACCTGGACTCTCTTCTTCGTCGAGCGTATGAGGAAGGCCAGGGGCATACTGCAGTCGACCGTAGTGGTCGTGATGATCTATCTTTGGATGATTGGCCTGGGGGTTTCCCTTAGACTTTGTTATTTG
>LPNX010162670.1:3280-53074 GCA_001517045.1 Pseudotsuga menziesii
GTGCGCATTTTGTAAAACTATAACACATGTGCCTTTTTGTTTGGCGCGAAAAAAATTGAATTTAAACAAAATGTGTGCACGTTTCTTTCCACTATGACCGAACCTTTGCATGTGCTGGTGTGGCATTCTTATGCCTACGTGTTTTCTTCGGATTCATCATTCCTATACCTTGGAGTATGATAAACCATGGATAATTGAGCATTACATCCCATTTTTCAATATGCTCGTGTTTAGCCGCTGGTTATAGTATGCTGCACACCATCATTTTTTATGAATTTTTAGACACAGATATGGTTTTTTCTGCAGATTCCAAATATGCAATTTTTAACAAGAATATATATTTCTTCTTTTTTTTTCTTAATTATATTGTGTCATCACTCATTGACTCAAAAAACACATTGTTGGTGTTTCAACCATATCTCTCTCATTTCTCAACCATTTTGAAAAAAAAATTGTATGTCCAGTAAAGGACACCAACCTCTACATGCTATTAAAAAAAATGTTTACAAATAATTTCATTAAGACCTTAAGTTTTCTATTGCATCTAACATGTCAAAAGAGACCCTCATTACCTTGCACACAACCCTAAGCTAGTTTATTTTGCATATACAAAACTTAAGGGACCCGTTACACTGTGGTGGAAAGAGGCCTAAATTAAAACGAATAAAAGAGAAAAACATAGACTAAAGACTTGAGATAGAATGGTAACCAAGATGAAAGAGATATTTACACCTTAATATAATTAGTTAAACTTGTTCAATAAGTTGCAATACCTAATACAATAAGAGATTAATGTCGCAACAAGTGATGAATGTAAAAGGAAGAGAATGATAAGAAGGCTGTTCGATACGTTAATTTCCTTAGGCTACACATTCAAGGTGAAACCATGTTGATAAGATTTCTTTTAGCCAAGAAGTCTTATCAATTTTCTTTGAGATAAGACATGAAAGATGCCACCAGAGGACAAAGAGGACTAGTTACAATAAATATTTGTTTTATTGACTACATCAAAGTTTGGATGGTGCAACATGGAAGTCTAAAGTGAGTTGGGTCGATAATTTATGAGGGAAAATTTTACGGGCGAAATTTATCCCATGGGATAATTTTTTGACTTTTTTTTTTTAAATGATACCCCAAATTTGATTTTTTTTTCCAAAAATGATACCCCAATTTGATTTTTTTTTTGTAAGTTGATTTGCCCAAATTCCATGTGATAACAATTTTTAACTCGAAAAATGGCCAAAATTGTCCAAAAACCATATAAACTCCTTATAAGTTTGAATCTTTTTATAAAAATATATCCCCACATTTCATGATTTGAAATTTAAGAATTAATAAGATTTATCAAAAATTTTATATCTCACAAAATTATCAGTACTTAAAATTTTCACTGAAGAATATGTTTCCATCCCACTAATTTTTGATGATTAATTTTGTAAACATTACAACTTCCATTTTCATTGATAAAAGAAGATGCAAAGAAATTGGCTAATTTTGTTGGCATTAACCCCAAACATGAACCAAATAGTGTTGAAAGGTATAGTTTCCTGAAATATGTGGCTAGAAGGTTTAACAATCGTATGTGGCCAGAAGGTTTAACAATCGTTCTCAATGCTCGAACCATCATTTCACTTCAACAGACATCAGTTGTAAGACGTAAATATCTTGTCGTGTATATTCTACTACTACAAAGGTAATAATTGTTGTGAATGAAAAGTGTAAAAAATGAGGAATCGTCATAATTAACTGAATATAAGGAAATGGCCGCCTCCAACTAACCTTATCGAATGGGCATTGTAGATTGATTGCAAATGGTGGGAGAGAGCATGGCTCAAACTGAATGAAACCAATTTGTTGGGTTGATGGCTATAAATGATAATGTTATTGTATTTGTTTGATGGTATATTAATATATTAGCACATCTACAGAGTTTGTGGCTAGATCAAGTTTATAGCGATAAAATGCTTGAGAGATGGTGATGGAATGTAAGACAATTTGGAATTTTTTTATTCCTCATATTATTCTAGTTAAAGGGGTTCAACTTTAAGTTATCCATGTGTAGCTACATGTTATCACGAACATTCTTCCTGTTATCCATTTATCAACTATCAACTATTTTTATATTTTTCTATATTTTTATCTTACATTCTTCTAGTTATCTACCATGAACTATGTTGGTTATCCATTCATGACCTATTTGTTATCCATGGATAGCTACCAGTTATATATATTATTTTGAATTTTGAATCACTGTCATAGAATCAATCTCGACAATACACTTGTCTCATCCTGGTCGGTAGATGAAAAAGCATAATATCTAGTCCATCCCAAATCTCAAATANCATCCTGGTCGGTAGATGAAAAAGCATAATATCTAGTCCATCCCAAATCTCAAATAAAAACGTCTATAAATGTAAAATTTTTAAAATAGAATAAGGCCTTTAAAGCATTGCATTTACTTTCTTGAACTTCAAAAACAAAATCAAGGATATGATGGGCAAGTATGTGATGAAGGTTATGATTGGGACTATCATTAAGGTATGTGATTAAACTCATTTTAAACCTATCAATATAGTTTATTTTGTAAAAGAAATTTAAAAAATTATTTAAATGGGTTTATATTTTTTTTATATTTTTATGTTTGAATTTTCATAATTTTGATATGTATCTGAATAAAACACTAAAAAATTCAAAGACAACTACTATTACACATATTTGAATTGAATTACACCTTTTATAATTTTGTTTTTATTTTTTATTTTCAATAGTTATAATAAAAATAATTTTTAATTTCGTTTTTGTTTTTATTAAAGTTTATAATTTCTTTATAATCTATCAATAGAATTTTAAATGGTTTTTACATAGTAAGCAAGTTGTTCTTTATCTATTTTTCGATGATCTAATTCAAGCGTTTATTGCATCTATTCTATGTACATAATTGTTTGTACTTTATATTAAGTTTATTCATAAAAAAGATATTTCTAAATTATATATATATAAAACAGGATTATGAAGAATGATTGACTAACATGTTTGTTTAGTCTTATTAAGAAGATATCTTGTCCTTAATAGCCATATTGATAATATTATATTTTATGAGTAATTAGGTTTATATTAGTTATTTTAATGCAATGTGTAGAAGGTCTAAAGCTTCATGAGCTTAATGATGAATGGGGTGGTGATGTGTTTTCAATAGTGTTAAACTTTAATTTAGTATTTTTATTTGTTAAATGTTCAAAATTATATAGATGTTTAGTTTTGACCTTAACCATATTGGCAATATTATATTTTATGAGTAGTTGGGTTTATATTAGTTATTTTAATACAATAGGTGGAAGATGTAAAGCTTATTTGAGCTTAATGATGAATAGGGTGGTGATGTATATCCAATAGTGCTAAATTTAAAATTAGATTTTGATTTTGATTTTAATTAGTTAAATGTTCAAAATTATATAAAGAAGCTTTTATTTACATAAAGAAAGACGTGTTTTTTAATATTTATATCTATAATAAATATGAAGATATAGATTAGTGTGTTTAATCTAAGAAAAAACAAATTTAAGACACACATATGTTAACATAAAATTATCTAAATCCACAATAAATTTGATGGAAACTAATTGAACTAAAAATTATATATATATTCCAAAGAAAAAAATATATAATTTCTATTCAAAGGTTGAACATAAATTACACTATCCATGTGCATAGTGCAATAACTGTTGGTTATATGTTATACTCTTTTCATGTATGTGTGGGAGGTGCGACTACCAGTGACATGCCTAAGAATCCCTGTCGGCACCTTCATAGAAATAGGATGGTAGGTTGTTTCTGTTCGGAAACAACTGTTAGGATATTTCCAACGCGAGCATAGCGAGCCTAGATTTTTGGGTTGTTTTTTCTATTTTTTGGGAATTTTCTAAAGAAATGTAATTTAATTCTGGTTAAGGGAATGAGTGTTGAGAATATAAGTTTTCATTGATGTCAAAGGGTTTCACGTATGAAAAAGGAATAACTAGTAGATATGGTAGCAAGATGAATTCAGCAATGACACAAAGGAAAGTCAATATTGAGAAATTAGGGATTCTGAGAGAGAGAAGACAGAGATCGATTGATCAATCAGTGTAAGGATCAATGATAAACCTATAGGCCTAAGTCTGTGCAGTTATTAATGGTTGAGATCATGGTAAGAGAAAATCCTCGACTGTGGTTGAATTTCGCAAGTTAGAGTTGCGAATGAGATAAATTGATAATTCTCATTCATATGCTTGAATATCTTGTGGTGGATATTAAAGGTGGAATAAGATCAATGGATGAAGAAGAATCCGCTGATAAAAGAGTGAGGAGGATAAAAGATGATTCGGGATGCGAAATCAGAAACTAATCGCCAAAAAAGATATCAAAATCAACGGACGAGGTTGATCATGGAAGAAGATCAACAGCTGCTAGTTATTTCACAGGGAGAAGTAGAACTGATTAATAAAATCCTGATGTGTGCAAAATTTGAATAAAATCTACCTTTATGATATTGTGTTCCACTGTCGATCTAAATATGACAGCCCTCATGGATTTTGGAAATTCAACTAGCAGGTGAGTTAACGTTTTGGATGGGAGTGAAATTTCATTGAGAAATACTTTACTGACAACATGGAGTACGGTCCAGATCAATCTAGAGAAATTACAGAAGCTGATCTTAAGAAGATCGATGATAGTGGATGATTTCCGGACAAAGAAAAGGGGAGATCCACAAATCCACATTTGATCATAGATCAACGGTTAGGATTGAATATGTAAGGAAGTCTACGGTGGGGAATAATTTCCTCACAAAGAAGAGGGAAGATCCATATATCCGCATTAGATCATAGATCAATGGACAGAAGTGAACTAACAAAAATAAATCAACGGTTCATAAGAAAAGTGGAAGGCAGAAAGTGAAGGATCAAGTTCTAGAATAATATGGTTTTCCGCAAACCGAAGTCTAGAAGGCGGAAAGAGGAAGGTGGAGATTCGTGAAAAGAATTTAGGAAATTTCACAGTACTGCATTCTGCATCCCGCGATCCAGAAGCTCGACGGTCAGAAATACATCCATAAAATATTGACGATGCGGAAATATTAGTGCGGAAAGCGGAAGGCGGAGAATTGTGAAAGCAACATTTGACTTTTTGAGAACCCGCATTCCACATCTCACGATATTAAAGATAGATGGTTAAGAGACATCTGTAAAATATCTACAGTGCATAAATATTAGTGCAGAAAGCGAAAGGCGGAGAATTGCGAAAACAACATTTGAGTTTTTGAGAACCCCCATTCTGCATCCCGTGATCCAAAAGATCGACATCACGAGACATCCGTAAAGAATCAAGGATGCGGAAATATTGAAAGCAGAAATTGTGAAATGATATATGGAAAAAAATCACATACCTGATATCCGATTTCCACCTTAGATCGATGGTAACAAAAATATTGAAGGAGATCAATGGTAACAAAAATATTGAAGGAGATCAATGGTGTAGAACGATTGAGGCAGAAAGACATTTTGAGAAATGTCATAGTTAGGAAATATGCATACCGAATCTTATCTTAGATCTACGGTCAGGAAGAAGACCGATATAAAATAAACTGCTTAGGATAATTGCAAAAACTAAGAATGCGAAAGGTAACGAATGGAAGATTAAACAACAAATAGATTAACAGGGAATTAGCTTAGTTTTTTTGAAGAGGCATGATCGAAAAATGAAATGGAACAATGATGAAGAGATGCATCTGCAAGAAGCGTGAAGGTATTTATTGACAGAATAATTGAAGGAAAGAATTTGTCTCTGTGATTGCGAATGATAGAGTCCAATAAGTATATAACAGACTGATAAAAATCAGTCCAGGGTGGTAGGGTGGTGCTAGGGCAGACTATAAGTCTGCAAAGGGTGTCATAGCATCCTTGTCTATTGTAGCAGGACTAAAACCACGATGTTGGAAAATACTTGTCTATTGCAGAAGGCAGAAATATAGGGTGTTGGAGCATCCTTGCCTATTGTAGCAGGCTGAAACATAGGGTGTTGTTGCATCCTTTCTGTAGTAGCAGATAAAGCAATTTTGTAGATTCATTTTTTAATGAGTTTGAAACGGCGGTTTTTCCTTTGAAGTTTCCACATTAAAATTTGTGTCTTAGCCAATTTGATTCATTTTGTGTTTTTATTTTAAAATAAAAGGACAATATTGATTCACCCCTGCCTCTTAGTATTGTGGGATAATCCAATAATTGGTATCAGAGTCAGTTCCTTCACCATATTTTAACCACTTAAGGAAGATCCTATTTAAACACCACTAGGGATCAACAAGAAGTTTTATCCACTAATAAACCTCCATTATTCACACGTAAGAATTATGCATACTGGAATGTGGGAAGGAAGTGCCATCTGATCATGTCCCTTGGATGGAAGGTTTGGGAAACAACTGAAAAGGGGTATAAAATATATGACCAAACACCTACAGTCAGTGTGGAACTAGCCCAATATGAAGGTAATGTCAAATCCCTAAATGCAATCCTGAGTGGATTGAAAATTCAGTGTATTTACAAAATTTATGTGATGTAAGACTGCCAAACAAGCCTGGGATAAATTAAAAATTATCTATGAAGGGGTATTTAAAGTCAAAGAATCCAAACTTTAGACCTACAGATGCCAATTTTAGAGCCTTAAAATGAAAGAAGAAGAAAATATTGGGGAATACCTTCTAAGAGTAGATGAGGTTGTCAATTCTATTAGAGGTCTTGGAGGAAAATTAAAAGAAAGAGAAGTGGTTAACAAGGTAATAGGATCATTACCAATAAAGTATGACTGAAAAGTATCCACCCTAGAAGAATGATATGATATTGAACTTGTGACAGTAGATGAACTACATGGAATCATCACTACATATGAGATGAGAACGAGACTAAATGAATGCTCAAGAAAAGAAGCATAATTTAAATTCTCATCCAAAAGCCAATAAAAAATCCTAGATGATGAGGAAGCCCTTTTATTAAAAAAGTTGAGAAATGTACTAGAAAATATAAAGGAAAGTTACCTCTAAAATGTTTCCACATTTGGAAGACTTGGAAATTTTGCTTCAAAATGTACTTACCCTAAACAAGATGATAATGATGAGAGAGAAACTTCAAAATTCAAAAAGGGTTAAATAGGAAACAAGAAAAAGTCCTATGAGAAAAAGAAAATTGTTTACACCATGGAAGATAGTGAAGATGCAGATACAAGTGAAGATGAAGAAAATTAAATTCTATTAAGGGGCATAGATACTTGAGCAACAAATAGTGACTCAGATGTAGAAAGAGAAGTAGACTTAAGAGATAAACCTGTTAGTTCTCTTGAAGAACTTGAGAAATGCAGGAAAAAGAACAAACAGTCAAGTCATATAATTAGTGAGTTGGAAGCTCAACTTCTAGATGCCAAAAGGATTGAGGAGGATCTAAACCTGCAACTCAAAAGAAGAATACAACAATATGAGATACTTGAAGAAGAGATCATACAAATCAAGAAAAAACTTGATGAAGGATCTATCAAATAGAAGTTTGAGAATATCTCAAGGATTCTAGATGAAATTCCAAATAGAAAAAGAGCATCAAGTGATAGATCTAGCTTGGGTTTTAACAAAGAAAAGAAACCAGAATGTTTCTCTTTCACTAATCAAGGAGGAAACAAGAAAAGGTATGTTGAAGCAGTAAAAAGTCCAGTTAAAAAGGAAGAGAGAAAGAAAAATGCCCTAACTCTTAAGATAAAAACAGAAATAATATGTTGCCTAAGAGACCAAATAGACATCTCCATATATTTTTAGGCTACTGTTTCTCCTGTAATAACTTTGGTTATAAAGACTTAAACTGCAGAGCTTATAGGAAGGTTCCTAAATACAAGAAGAAGTCATCAAGTAATAAACCAAAACGAAATCATAACATTCTTACACTTCTTCAAAAACATGACATAGAGTGTTACACTAACCATGGACATATGGCAAGATATTGTAAACTGATGACTCCTACAAGGAAGACTATTGAAATCAAGTCTCACGACATAAACCAAAATAAGTATTGAAGGGAAAAGGAAGAAAAGGAAATTTCCATGATTTCTCTATGTGGAACAGAAAACCAAAACCTATGGCACTTGGACAGTGGGTTCTCAAAACATGTGAATGGTGACCCAAACAAATTCATAACACTAAAAGATAATAAGGGTAAAGTCACTTTTGGAGACAATTTGTCTTCTAAGACAATTGGAAAAGGAACAACTATTGTCAATATCAAGATTAAAGCAAAAAATGTATTACTAGTAGAAAACCTCAAGCCTAATCTCCTCAATTCAATTCAAACATGTGGTCAAGGACACATCTATATTTTTTATTTAGAAAAATGGGAAATCAGGAAAAAGGACTCAGGAAGGTTTGTTGGCACCGCTATAAGAAATTCAAACAATGTATACATCATAGATAATGAAAATCAGTGTTACTTAAGTATGATTGATGAAAGTTGGTTATGAAACATAAAGTTGGGACACTTAAATTTTGACAATATTGTCAAAATAAGTAATAAGGGAGTTGTAAGATACTTTGATAAAATTGTAAAACCTCTAAACTCAGTTTTTAAACATTGTCAAAATGGGAAGCAAACTAGAGCTAGTTTTAAAACAAAATAACATATGACTTCGTATCCTCTAGAAATAGTGCACATGGATCTCTGTGGACCAACAAGAACTAAAATCCTGGAAGGAAAATATTATTTCATGTTTCTCATTGATGATTACACAAGGATGACTTGGGTGACATTTCACAAGGAAAAAATATAAGCTTTTGAGAAATTTAAAATCTTCAAGCCAATGGTTGAAAATGAGACACACATGAAAATCAAATGTCTTAGATCTGACAATGGGGGAGAGTTTACTTCAAATGATTTCAATAAGTTTTGTGAGACACATGGAATTAAGAGAAAATTTTTAGCAGCAAAGACTCCTCAACCGAATGGTGTTGTTGAAAGGAAAAATAGAACAGTCCAAGAAGCTGCCAGAACAATGCTCAATGAAGCAAAGTTTTCAGATGCATATTGGAGAGAAGTATTTGGCAGTATTTGGTATGGAAGACCGGCCTCAGTCAAATATTTCAAAGTATTTGGCAGTAATTGTTACATTAAAAGGAACAAGGATGACCTTGGCAATTTTGACTCTAGGACTAAAGAAGGAATATTTTGAGGATATACATCCACCAAAAAGGTGTATAGATGTTACAATAAAAGGTTACAAAAGATTGTAGAAAGTGCATATCTGAGAGTAGATGATATAAAACCAAGAAGAGGAAGAAGTCATGGCAGTTTTGAAAATACAAATGATGAAGAAAAGGAATACTTGAAAGAGGATGAAAGTACTCATGACGAAGAAGAAGGAATAACAAAAGGAAGATCCATAGGAAAGTGAAGAAGAATTCACAATACCTAATACAAAAACTCCATCTAGAAGGATACAAAATAATCATTCGGAGACACATATATTACATGATAAAGATGTTGGAGTTAGTACAAGGAGACAAATAACATTTAATGAACAATCCCTACTCTCAATAGTGGAATCTAAGGATTTTACAGAAGCCAACAAAAGTACTGAATGGGTCAAATCCATGAATGAAGAACTAGATGAAATTGAGAAAAACGAAACCTAGGAACTTGTCCCTAGACCTAAAGATAAGAGTGTTATAGGGAACAAATGGGTTTTCAAGAACAAATTCAATTAGGATAGTCAAGTGATAAGGAACAAGGAAATATTAGTATGTAAATGGTATGCTCAGGTAGAAGGGATTGATTTTGAAGAAACTTATTCTCCTTTGGAAAGAATTGAAGCAATCATAATGTTTCTAACACTCTCAAGCCATAAAATTTTTAAAGTGTATCAAATGGATGTCAAGTCTGCATTTTTGAATGGAAAAATAGAAGAAGAGGTTTGCATTGAACAACTTGAAGGTTTCGTAATATCAGAAAACATAGACTATGTTTGAAAACTGAAAAAGGAACTCTATGGTCTCGAACAAGCTCCAATGGCCTGGTTTTCAATGTTAGATTTTTAATACTAAGCTAGCATAACATTAGGATCTTTAAACTGAGAGAACAACAAGCACAACAATCAAACACAAGAGACAATGAACACAATGTTTTTCCTCGAGGAAACAACAATCAAACACAAGAGACAATGAACACAATGTTTTTCCTCGAGGAAACCATAAATGGAGAAAACCCCGCAACTTCCTCAGAGATAGATTCAGCACCAAAGTGAAACCCAAAAACAGTAAGACCGTCTCCCGACAATAGTAAGCTCTTTCCTCTTGCCCCGGTGTCTTTCTCTTCCTCAGCTATGCGCTACAACTGAGTGTGGATGAGATGTGTGATAAATAGAGAGGTCACCTCTCTATTTATACTAATTCCCGACATGACTAAAAAACCTACTAGGGCCAACCTCACTAGGAGAGTCTAATAACCCTAGTGCCCCGTAATTGTGAGGAATTTAACCCTTGGACAATAGGAGGGTTACCCACAATGACTTGACATGACTTGTTTACACTATATATTCTCTCGATAGGAACATCAAGGCATGACACGACACAAGTACATCCAGGAATAAACATCAGATTACAATAGATAAGAAATACAAGTGAATACATTCTAAAGTTACAATTACATCAACACTCCCTCTTAACTAGGAAGGTATTCTCTTGACACAATTTTCATCACTGGTCTTCTTCTCTGGATCATCTCGTTATCTGTATCTTCAAGTCATCTTTGTCTTTGAATCTAGATCATCACTCGATATGGATCATTGTCACTGGATCTGGATCATCACTCGATCTGGATCATCATCATTGGATTTGGATCATCTCTGGATCTGAATCATCCCTCGATCTAGATCATCTCTGCTGGATCATCAATACTAAATTTTCACAGGTGCTATCTCATGATTCTTCTTGCCACAGGAAGTTCTACAGAGCCATCCTTTTTCATGTTGGATGTAGTCCTAACCACCATTTAGGTCTTCTTCAGCGCTTATATCTGACACTTAAGTCAGAATGGCCCGCCCAGCACTTACATTTGACCTACTCGTCAGAAAGGCACGCCCAACACTCACATCTGATCATATAGGAACCAATCCTATAATCACATCAGAAAGGACCAACACTCACATCCGTTCAACCAATGATTAGAATGGCCCAACACTTACACTTGGCCATGCGAGGAACCAATACTCCATGCCAAAAGGATTTGCACTTACATCTGATCAACCAATGATCAAAGAAAGTCAATTGCACTTACATTTGATCAACCAATGATCAAAGAAAGGAACAGTACTTATATTTAATCAACCAATGATCGAAGAAAGGCTCAGCACTTACATCCGACACATGCGATGAACCAATCCAACATGCATGTTCGAAAAAGCGTGCACTCACATCTGATCCTGTAGGAACCAATCCTACAGTCATATCAGAATGTCCCCTAGTCCTAGATTGAGCTACCTGGTAACTGACCAAGTGTCTCCATTCTCCAGGAGAATGGCAGTTGCCCTTACATCTATCCTACTTGACATAATGGCTAGCACTCACATTTGACATGGAAGGAGCTAATCCTCTCACCATGACAGAATGGCTCAGCTCTTACATCTAACCTACTCATCAGAATGGCTATGGATTTAACACTCATACCTGACAAGGAAGGAACCAATCCTCTCACCATGACAGAATGGCTCAGCCCTTACATCTGACCATGGAAGGAACCAATCCTCTCACCATGTCAGAATGGCTATGGGTATCATCACTTTCCCTTGGAGGAAACCTCGATCTAGAGAACACCAAGCTTCTCCCTGATGTACTTGAACTTCACCCTAACCAATGGCTTCATCAACACATCAGCTATATGTTCCTCCGTCACAACATACTAGAGCTTCACTACTCCCTTCTGCACCATATCCCTGATATAGTGATACTTGATCTCTATATGCTTCGACTTGTCATGAAACACTGGATTCTATGACAACTTTATAGAACTCTGTTGTCACAATGTATACAAGTAGCATCCATTTGGGGATCAAAGAAATCAAACAGTAGCTTTCGCAGCCATACTGCCTCACAACTAGCTGAACAAGCTGCGACATACTCTACTTCAGATGTACTCAGTGCCACATAGGATTGCTTCCTGTTAAACCAAGAGATCACACCTGATCCCATACTAAAGCAACAACCTGAAGTGCTTTTCCTATCGATGGCACTGCCTGCCTAATATGAATCAACATAACCCTCCAAGTTAATCTTCTGATTTGCCTCGTATTTGAGCCCATAATAAATTGTACCTCTCAAGTACCTCAGAATCTGATTTGTAGCAATCAAGTGAACATGTCTCAGATCTATCAAGAACTGGCTCAAGGTGTTCATAGCAAAGTAAATGTCTTTTATCATGTTCATCAGGTACATCAAGGACCCAATCATCTGACGATACATCGGGGCATCAATCGTCTCTGATGAAGCATCACTCAATAGCTTCGGGTTCGATGCTATAGGTGTGGCCATACCCTTGCAGTCCATCATCCCAAACCTCTTCAGGATCTCTACTGGATACTTCCCTTATCCGAGGGATATTCCATCCACATTCTACCATACCTCCATGCCTAGAAAATAATGCATCATACCCAAGTCCTTCATTTCAAACTCGACAGCAAGCTTTCTCTTCTTATCAGCAATCAACCCATCCATACTTGTTACAAATAGATCATCTACATATAGTAGAAGCATCATTGGGTTGCCATTTCAACCTTGTAGTAAAGGTTGAAATCGTCTTTACTCTTGGTAAAGCCCAAACTAGATAGAAAGCTATCAATTCTGTCGTACCATGTCCTAGGTGACTATTTCAAACCATACAAGACTTTCTTCAATATGCACACATGTGACTCCCTGTCATGTGTCTCAAAACTAAGTGGCTATTCTACATACACTTCCTCTTCCACTACACCATTCAAGAAAGCAGTCTTGACATCCATTTGGTGTATCTTCCATTTCATTACTGTAGCCAAATCAAGTACTGTTCTGATGGAAGTGTATCTAGCCACATGAGCAAAGGTTTCTTCATAATCTATTCCTTCCTTTTGTGAGAAGCCACGAGCTACAAATCTTGCCTTATATTTTTCAATGCTACCATCTACAGCATTCTTGATCTTGTAGATCCATTTGGAAGTTACAACTGACTTCCCTTCTGGTCTTGGGACAACATCCCAAACATCATTCTTCATGATTGATTGATACTCTTCGATCATAGCATCCTTCCATTCTTTTCGTTCTGCAACTTCTTCATAGTTGGAAGGTTCTTTATTGATAACATCACATAGTAAAGCTACATATCCGGAACAAGATCTAGTTCTCTTTCTTTCTCTGTGATTCTCTTCTGGAGCCCCATATCTTTCCGCACCTTGGATAATCTCTTATACCCAAGAAGGTTTCCTCTTGTGAGGATTCTTCTCCTGAGGTGGATCTACAGGTTTTTGTGGTTCTTCAAATTCTCGATATTCTTCTTGAATTTATTCATTCATGGTTGTATCATGAATTCTGGGTGCTTCTTCTTGTTCAGTATCTTTAATAGGTCTCTTTCTGGATTTGTTGTAAGCTGTGTCTTCATCAAATGTTACATCCCTACTAATGTCAATATTATTGAATCTTGGGAAGTATATTCTGTAAGCCTTCAAGCTTTCAGAGTATCCCACAAATATACCCTTCTTTCCTGAAGGATCTAGTTTTGTTCTCTTTTCTTTTGGTATGTGTATGTACACTGGACAACCAAATATTCTGAGATGGGTGACTTCTGCTTTCTTACCAAAGAATACTTCTTCAGAAGTCTTGTTCTTGAGTACTCTATGTGGAGTATGGTTCTGTACATACACCGCTTTTCTGGCTGCTTCTGCCCATAGATGCATAGGAAGATATTAATCACGAAGCATTGCTCTTGCAACTTCCATGATGGTTCTATTCTTCCTTTCTGCAACCCCATTATGTTGTGGATTGTAAGGAGTGGAAAAATCCCTCTTAATCCCTGAGTCTTTGCATAAGTCTTTGAATTCATTTGATGTGAATTCTCTGCCATGATCTGATCGAAAGGTCTTGATCTTCTTTTCTGTGTGGTTCTCGATCAAGGCTTTGAATTCCTTGAACTTGCTGAAAACTTCACCTTTTTTCTTCATGAAGTAAATCCATGTCTTCCTAGAAACTTCATCAATGAAAGAAACATATTATACATACCCTCTTATTGAACTTGATGACATTGGTCCGCATACATCAGAGTGGATCATTTCCAAGATTCCTTTTGCCTTGCTCTTGCTACTTGGAAATGTCTTCTTTGTATTCTTTCCTTTTGCACATCCTTTGCAGACCCCTTCATGTTTTGCTTGAAATTTTGGAAGACCTTCAATAGCTTTGCTTGCTAGTGGTAGTGCTCTTTAATGCACATGTGCCAGCCTTCTATGCCAAAGTTCATTTGGCTCTACTATGTCATGGACCATAGCTTGTTCTAGATGGCCCTTTAGCTTGTATAAGCCTCCTTCTTGTTCTCCAATCACTATTGCATCATCAATAGTATTTCCTATTGGCCATATACAAATGCCACCCTCATACCTTTTGCACCCAATCTTGATATAGAGAGAAGATTGTTCTTCAATCTTGGTACAAACAAGACATCTTTCATTTTTATAGATTTTCTAGAGTCTAGCTTGTAGGAGGATTCACCACTACCTTTTATGGGATATTGGTAGTCATCCCCAAGGTTCACCTTATGGGGTGAATTATGTTCGGATAGTTTCTCAAAGGATTCCTTGAAACCTGTCATGTGCTTGGAATCCCCACTATCAATAAGCCAATCTTTGCTTCCATAAGTGACAATTCTCATGAGAGCGAAGATCAAAACATATTCATCTTCACTTGAAGAGTCTTCACTTTCTTGTTTTACTCTCTTCCTGGGAGGATCATCATCCTCAGCAATGTGAGCATGATGTATTCTTTTGGAGTTCCTCTTCTTCTTGGATCCATTTTTATTCTTGGGACAGTTTCTAGCAGAGTGTCCTATTTCATCACATGTATAACCTCTGAGTCTGGATGGATCCCTTCTTAAAAAGTTATTTTTCTGATGAGAATGTTTACCTTGGTGATAATGATTTTCCCTTCTTCCTTTCTTCGAGTGTACTGTGAGAGCTTGATATTCACTTCCCATCTTTTCTTCTCGACCAGCTATCCGAGCTTCTTATTGAGAGCATTCTTCCCACAGTCTACTAAACTTGACCAACTTCTTTCTAGCACAGATTCCTTGGATGAAATAATCCCATGACCTAGGGAGGCCATTCAATGTTGTCATCACAATTTCTGCATTCTCCACTTCTTCATCTACAGTTTCTAGTTGTTCTTTGATATGGGAGACCCTTGTGAAGTATGGCTGGATGGTCTCCTGATTATGGATCTTGACATTCTTCAACTGGTTCCTTAGAGTCATCTTCTAATTGCTGTTCTTCCCTTCAAATAGTTTGGTTAGGGCATCAAACATATCTTTAGGTATCTTGAAGGAGGACACCTATGGAATGAGGTGATCCTTAATAGAATCTGCAATGATCCTCTTTGCCATAACCGACTTCTTCTTATGTAAGGCTTTGGTCTCATATCCCTCTGGAACTGGAACCTCCGCATGGATATAGGAGTCCAAGTCATTTTCTTCCAGGACCAGGGAGATCCTATACTTTCAAGCTCGGAAGTTATCAGCTCCCTCAAGATTTTCATCAAGCTTGGTATGATGAGACATCTTAACTAAGAACATCAAATGGAAATACAAAAGTTCTAGATCTTACTAGGTCAAGATGTCGGATGTGAATTTGGAGCTGAAATCCTGCAGTGCTAGTTCAGGAACAGATTAGGGTTTTTCTTTTCCAGAGTTCTATCCATCCAAATGCTTTGAATTTGATCCCTAACTTCGATTTTGGGGAGGATATCAATCCAGGCATGGGGTCACTAAAAAATTCCTCTTCTGTGAAAGCCCTAATTTTTGGTAGTAGTGTCGAGTCCAAAATTGAAAAACCTCATAATTCAATTCTACTTCGACAGAAAGATGCACCCTAGGGAGGAGAGTTATTCCACCTTAATTTTGCTGAAAATATATGGAGAGAGATCCACAAAATAGGAATCCCTAGTTCCCACAGCTGCACAGTGTCTTCTTGTCAGGTTAGCTCTGATGCCATGTTATATTTTAAATATTAAGCTAGCATAACATTAGGATCTTTGAACTAAGAGAACAACAAGCACAACAATCAAACAAAAGAGACAATGAATACAATGTTTTTTCTCGGGGAAACCATAAATGGAGAAAACCCCGCAACTTCCTCAGAGATAGAATCAGCACCAAAGTGAAACCCAAAAATAGTAAGACAATCTCCTGACAACAGTAAGATCTTTCCTCTTGCCCCAATGTATTTCTCTTCCTCAGCTATGCACTACAACTGAGTGTGGTTGAGATGCATGATAAATAGAGAGGTCACCTCTTTATTTATACTAATTCCCGACATGACTAAAAACCCTACTAGGGCTGACCTCATTAGGAGAGTCTAATAACCCTAGTTTCCTGGAACTATGGGGACTTTAACCCTTAGCCAACAGGAGGGTTACCCACAAAGACTTGACATGACTTGTTTACATTATAGATTCTCCTGATACGAACATCGGGGCGTGACATGACACAAGTACATCCCGAAATAAACATCGGGTTACAATAGATAAGAAATACAAGTGAATACATTCCGAAGTTACAATTACATCAACATTCAAGACTGGAAAACTATTAAAATAACAAGGATTTAAGAGAGGGGCCACTGAAAGTAATCTCTACATAAAGTAGAATATGGAAATATGATCATTGTTGTTGTTTATGTAGATGACATCATATTTGGAAGCAAATTACAAATACTAAGTGTAAAGTTTGCTTCTGAAATGAAGAAGGAATTTGAAATGTCAATATTGGGTGAACTAACATTCTTCTTGGGATTACAAGTTTATGAAACATACACAGGAATCTTTATCTCTCAAACTAAGTACATCAAAGACATGCTTAAAATATTTAAGATGGAAGACTCCAAACTTGTTAGTACTCGTATGATCATAGGTTGTAAAATAAGTAAGTACAATGAGTCTCTGGAAGTGGATCATACCATGTACACATCCATGATAGGAATCCTACTATATGTGACAACTACAAGACTAGTTGTGATGCAAGATGTAGGTTTGGTTGCTAGGTTCTAGTCAAGCCCCAAAGAAATGCATCAAACCACAGTAAAAGGGATTTTCAAATATTTGAAAGGTACTATGGAGTATGGGTTATGGCACCCAAAAATTCAAGACTTTATCTTAAATGAATTTATTGATGCAGACTGGGAAGGAAGTGTGGATGATAGAAAGAGTACCACTGGAGCAATGTTATTCTTAGGAAATTGTTTGGTTTCATGGTTAAGTAAAAAACAATCTTCCATTTCACTCTCCCTAGCAAAGGTCGAATACATTGCTGCTATGTCATGCTTCACCAAGGTCATTTGGATGAAGCAGACACTAGAATACTTACTTTTGAAGTATGAGCACCCAATAATAATAAATTGTGATAATAGAAGTGCCATAAGTATGTAAAAAAACCCCGTCATGCACTCCAAGACAAAACACATACCAATAAAATATCACTTCCTAAGAGAACAAGTATCCCAGAAGGTTGTCAAACTAGAGTATATTGACACAAAAGAACAGGTCGCTGACATTTTCACCAAGCCAATACCTAAGGAATCCTTTGAGAATCTTAGGCAGAAGATGGGAGTGATCCCCTTTCAAAAGTTATAGAGGAGGAAGCACAATCTCAGGGGGAGATATGATGACATGGGGAGTTGTCAGAAAGAAGAAAAACATAAAATCATCAATGGCATAACATGTTATCCTTTGTCATTTCTTTCAAAGTTGGAGAAGGTTTAGATATTACCATCAATGACAAAGGGGATATTGTTGAGAATATCAATTGTCATTGATGTCAAAGGGTTTCATGTATGACAAAGGAATAACCAGTGGATATGGTAGGATGATGAATTCAACAATGACACAAAGGAAATTCAGTACTAAGGAATTAGGGATTCCATGAGTAAGAGAAGATAGAGATCGATTGATCCATCACTATAAGGATTGATGATGAACCTCTAGTCGTAAGTCTATGTAGGTATTAATGGTTGAGATCATGGTAAGAGCAAATCCATGTCTATGGTTGAATTTCACAAGTTAGAGTTGTGAATGAGATAAATTGATAATCCTCAATCATATGTTTGAAGATCATGTGGTGGATATTAAAGGTGGAATTATATCAACAACTGAATAAGAATCCATTGATAAAAGAGAAAGGACAATAAAAGGTGAGTCGAGCTGTGGAATCAGAAACTAATCACTAAGGAGATCGAAATCAATGGACGAGGTTGATCATGGAAGCAGATCAATGGCTTCCAGTTATTTTGCAGGGAGAACTAGCATAGATTAATAAAATCCTGATGTGCCCAAAATTTGAATAAAATCCTCCTTTGTGATATTTGGGGTCCACTGTTGATCAAAATATGATGGTCTCATGGATTTCGCATATTCAACTAGAAGGTGAGTTAACATTCTGGATAGGAGAAAAATTTCATTGAGAAATACTTTACTGACAATGTGGATGGTCTATATTAGTCAAGAGAAAGTATAGAAGCCGATCTTGAGAAGATCTATGGAGGTGTATGATTTTCGCACAAAGAAAAGGGGAGATCCACAAATCCACATTTGATCATAGATTAACGGTTAAAATTGAATCCACAAGGAAATATACTGTAGGGAATGATTTCCACACAAAGGAGGGGAGATCCACAAATCCATATTAGATCGTAGATCGATGGATAGGGGTGAACCCACAAAAAGAAATCAATGGTTCATAAGCAAAGTGGAAGGCGAGAAGTGAAATAATTAGGGTCTAGAATAATATGGGTTTTTTCAAATCGAAGTCTAGAAGGCAAAAAGAGGAAGGCTACTAATCGAGAAATTTTTTTGGTAAATGTCACAGTTCCTCATTCGGCATCTCGTGATCCGGAATATTGACGGTCATAAAGATGTCTGTAAAAGATTGAAGGTGCAGAAAGATTAGTGTGGAAAGCAGAAGGTGGAGAATTGCGAAAGCAATGTTTGAGTTTTTGAGAACCCACATTCCGTATCCTATGATCTGGAAGATCGATGATCAGGAGACATCCATAAAATATCAACAGTGCGGAAAGATTAGTGCAGAAAGCAGAATGCAGAGATTTACGAAAGCAACGTTTGAGTTTTTGAGAACCTGCATTCCGCATCCCGTGATCCGAAAGATTAATGGTCAGGAGACATCCATAAAGAATCAACGGTGCAGAAAGATTGAAAGCAAAAATCATGAAATGATATTTGGAAAAATCCACATACCCAATATCCGATTTGCACCTTATATTGGCGGTCACAAAAATATTGAAGGAGATCAACTCTGCGGAACGGTTGAGGAGGAACTTTAAGTGTGGAAAAACATTTTGAGAAATGTCATAGTTAGGAAATCTACATGCTGCATATTATATTAGATATACACTCAAGAAGAATCCCAATATAAAATCAACGGCTTAGGATAATTATGGAAATGGAGAATGTGGAAGGTCACAACTGGATGATTAAACAACAAATCGATTAACAAGGAATTAGTTTAGTTGTTTTGAAGAGCAACGGTCGAAGAATGAAATGTTGTAATGATGGAGAGATCTGTCTGCAGGAAGCATGAAGTTATTTATTAACAGAATAATTGAAGAAAAGAATTCATCTATGTGATTGTGAATGAAAGAGTCCAAGAAGTATATAACAGACTGATAAAAATCAGTCTAGGGTGGCAAGGTGGCGCTAGGGCAGACTATAAGTCTGCAAAGGGTGTTGTAGCATCCTTGTCTATTGTAGTAGGCAGAAACCAAGGGTGTTGGAGCATCCTTGCATGTTGTAGCAGGAATAAATATAGGGTGTAGGAGAATCCTTGTCTGTTGTAGCAGGCAGAAACACAGGGTGTTGTTGCATCCTTTCTGTAGTAGCAGATAAAGCAATTTTGTAGATTCATTTTTTAATGAGTTTGAATCGATGGTTTTTTCTTTGAAGTTTCCATGATAAAATTTGTGTATTAACCTGTTTGATTCATTTTTTGTTTTTATTTTAAAAGAAAAAGACAATACTGATTCACCCCCCCCTCTCTCAGTATTGTGGGATAATACAACAATGGGGTCTATTTTATAACCCGAGTTAACGAACTAGGATATTCGAGGCTACATAATACCTATATTGTATTGTGAGTTATTCATAATGATAATGAGAAAATAGGAGGTGTGGCTCTAAGGTTTGTTGGTTTTCTCGGTTAAGGGTTTCCAGGGTAAATATATGTGTGAATGTTGTGGTGTCATATTTATTTTTCTTTAAAGAATCTATATGCTTTTCTTCTGTACACAAGTTTAAAAATTTCATTTGGTATCAGAGCTCAATTATTGGCATCAAGGGGAAACCTTTGTTGTTGAGGGTTCGACGCAGTTGATAGATCTTGGATCTGTGATAAAACTAGGTTCATTGGGATCTTTGTAGTGTTGATTTTTGAATTGAAAGATAATGGAGAGTAGTTCCAGAATTGAGATCGAGAAATTTAATGACCAGAATTTTGAGTTATGGAAGCTCAAAATGGAAGACCTTCTTGTAGATCAGGAACAGTGGAGTAGAATGTCATAAGAAGATTGGGATAAATTATAAAGAAGGGAAAGGATTACAATTAGACTGTGCTTATCAAACTCTATGTTGTTGAACATATCTAGTGAATATAGTGCAGTAAATATTTGGGGGAAACTAGGGAGTCTGTATCAATCAAAATCCCTTGTGAACAAGTAGTTTTTGCAAAAGAAACTATTTCATCTCATAATGGATGAAAATGACACAGTAACAAAGCATATGAATGTCTACAATACTCTGGTAAGTTAGATATAACCTCTGTTAGAATTAAAATGGTTTAATAAGATAAATGTATTACATTATTGTGTTCTTCGCCAGATTCCTAGGACAACCTAATTGTTGCAATATGTATTTCTAGTCAAGCGTCCTTAAAATTTCATGAATTGTATCATTCATACTATCAAAAGAGATAAGGAAAATGATCCATATTTATGCAGGAATGCAAAAAAATACACAAATAACCATAGAAACAAATATGCAATGGAAATAACATTTCATTTCATCAATCAATACCTGAAACTGCTTTACATATAGAATGGAAATAAACTAGTTACAGAGCTGGTAGGTTATCCCTGAGAAGAGATGTTGCAGCTACATGCCTCTAAACTCTGTCTTACAATGAGGATCAAAGGCCTATATATTATTTAAAAACAATGGAAACCCTACACATCCAAAAACCTAACCCTAGGAGGTGGAATGCTAGAATGTGGGCTCCGTTTGGTAATTTGGTACATCAATTTCCCACGATTGTAACTTTAGCATACTACCTCCGTTTGATGTGCATGATACATCGTTAGAAAGATATGTTTATGGAATACATCCATAAACAACAAATATTGAGTCCAAAATGGACTCATATTTGCTCAACCATTCGATGCCGAAAAAAACGTCGTTTAGGGCCTCAAAACGGCTTCGGAAGTTTAGGACTCAAAAACTGCAAAAAATAGTAATATGTGCTACAATTAAGGAAACTAGAAAACTAAAAGAAACAATGGTGGGGGTCCAATTGGAATAGGTGGCTGGCCACCAATATCCCCCTAGATCATTCCTCCCCCCTTAGGAAGCAATGGTCCCCATTGCGTTGAGTTCCTCCATGAGATGAGGAAACTTCTCTTGAACTTGGTCCTTGGTGAGCCATTTTCCCTGGTGAAGGAGTTTTCATGCTTTGACAACTCGATATAGATGGATCTTTTGCTGGAAGGTGTTATTGATCTGTGTGTCCATAATTCGATCAGTTGTGGCTTGTTCCGTGTAGTCGGGGTTTAAATCTGTTGGTGTGAGTTGTTCTACCACGTCTAATGTGTCTAGTGGAGGTGGAAAGTAGGGCCAAAAGCGGTCCACATTGAACACTGGGTGTAGACCAAGGAATGGTGGAATACTAAGCTCAAAGGAATTATCCTCGATAACCTTGGTGATGGTGTATGGCCCATATCGGAGTGGGCAAAGCTTGCGATTGGGACCAACGAGGAGCTCCTTCTGCAAATGTAGCCACACTTTGTCTCCCACTTGGAATTAGTGTCGCACCTAATGATGATCATGTCGTTGCTTGTACTTAGCATTGGATCTGTCCAATATGTCATGAAATTGTTGGTGAATGTGCTGAAATGCGCTTAATGAAGTTGTTTTCCTTGGAAACTTTAGGCTGGATATGAGCTGAATCAGCCTGAGTAGCTAAAATGGCATGGATATGTCAATGGGACATAGTGGCTGGAACCCCAAGCCCACCTGAAATGGTTTTTCATTGGTTGAGCTATGTAGGGCCTGGTTATAGTTGTGTTGTACATAGGGGAGGCTCTCATCCCATGTGCGTGGATGATTTGATTTGTACATGCACAAAATGTGTACGATCATCTTGTTGACGACCTCTATCTGGCCATTAGTCTGGGGATGGAAAGCTGTGGACTTTGTGATTTTGGTGTCTAGAATTGACCATAGGCTAGACCAGAATGTACTAAGGAACCTACTGTCATGATCTGATATTATAGACTATGGGATCCCAAAGTGTACCCACACTCATTCAAAGAAGAGTTTAGCAATGGCTTCTGCTGTGATATTCTTCTTGCAGGCCGCCATTATGGCCATCTTTGAGAATTTGTCAATGACCACAAACACACAGTCATTGCCGTGCTTAGTAGAAGTAAGGCCCGACATGTAATCCATGGAGATGGATTCCCAAGGTTGACAAGGGGTAGGAAACATAGTATAGAGGCCTTGCTTCTTGATGGATGGTTTGGCAATGGCACAAGTAGTGCAAGATCGGATGTACTTCCTGATGTCATGTCAAAGGTTCAACCAATAGAAATAATTCTACAGTATTGCCACTATTTTCTCAACCCCAAAATGCCCAGTGACCCGATTGTAGTGCGCTTCCCAAATCATCTTGGAATGCGCTTAAAGGAACACAAAGGTGTCCCATGTGACATAGTAGTACATCCCGGAGGTGAAATTTTTGAACTTGGTTTCCCTCCAAGAGTGTCTGGTATGTGTGGCTGAATTCTGGATCGCTCTTGTAGAGAAGTGTCCAATCAGAAGTCTCGTGCCCACAAGAGTTGAGCACGATGGTTATCGCCATGATCGGTGGTTAGCTGAGGCAGTCTGCAACATTATTGGTGCTTCCCTTCTTGTACTTGATGTTCAAATGAAAATATTGTAGATATGTGGACCACTTCTAATGGCGATGGTTCTGCAACTTCCCTTGTGTCTGTATGAACTGCAGGGGTCGGTGGCCTATGTGGATGATCATTTCCTTCCCCAAAATGTAATGCTTCCATTGTCAGCAAGCCTATATAATGGAATACATCTCTTTGTCATAAGTGGGATATTTGTGGACTGGGTTGGACAGTGTCTCACTATGATATGAAACTGGATGCCCTTGTTGAGTAAGGACTTCCCCAATAGCATAGTCAGAGGAATCTGTCTCGATCTCAAATGGTTGTTACAAGTCTAGTAATGTGAACACTAGGGCACAACAAAGGCGATGTTTCAATTCTGCAAATGCCTTCTATTGAATTTCCGACTAAAAGAATTTTTCTTTCGCTCCTCCCTTGGTGACTTGACTCAAGGGCCAAGTGATATGAGAGAATCCCAACACAAATTTGCGATAGAAATTAGCAAGGCTCAGAAAGGTGCGAAGCTCTGTTAGAGTAGTTGGGGCTGGCCAATCCCGAATGACTTGGATCTTGGTTGGATCCACATGTTCCCCACACTCATCAATAATGTATCCCAGATACTGAACCTGGGTCATGCCAAAAGTGCACTTATCCAAATTGGCACAGAACTTGTGCTACCGTAGTGTTTGGAGGACCTGTCCGATGTGGTGGAGGTGCTCTTTCCAAGTCTAGATGAATATCAGGATGTCATCCAAGTACACTGCTACAAATGAGTTGGTGAATGGATAGAAGATGTCATCCATCAATCTCATGAAGGTTTTAGGATCATTCATCAGCCCGAAAGGAATGACCAACCATTCGAAAAGGCCCTCCTTGGCTTTGAAGGAAGTCTTCCCCACATCGGTCGGTTTGATCGGTACCTGGTCATACCTGGAATTTAAGTCGATCTTGCTAAAATATTTTTCCCCTTTAATCTGGTCCAAGAGGTCATCAATCCATGGGGTCGAGTACCTATTCCAGATAGTGATCTTGTTCAGCACCCGGTAGTCAATATAGAGTCTCCAAGTCCCATCCTTCTTCTGTACCAAAATGATAGGGCTCCCACAGGGCAATGAACTTAGCCAGATGTGACCCTTTTGCTGAAGCTCCTGAATTTGCCTCTTGATTTCATCATTCTTCAGAAAAGAGCATCGATAGATCATTCAATTGGAAAGCGACGCACCTGGGGTCAGATCGATGGGGTGCTTCACTTGACAGTGGAGAAGCACCCTGATGGGTGAGGTGAATATGTCCCGGTTCTCCTCCATGACCTTGTACATTTGTTGTTGTCATGTGGAGGGGCCCTGTCTAGAGGTCATGGCCACAATCTTCTTCTTGCTCTGAGGGCGGATCATCAAGAAAACAAACATCTTGGGTTTGGAAATGAGCTTACTGCATTGTTTTGTAGTAACCAAAGAGATAGCGGAAGGAGGTGGTACCTCTGGTATCCTGTACAAATTATTTCCCAATGTAATAATAATAGCGCAAGGATAGGACTCATACACAACATGTCACTTCCATAAGTATGGTTGACCTAATAATACATCACAAATATCAAGAGAAGCAATATCACATAATACCTCATCGATGAAGGGCTTGATGTTGTAGGGAAGGTGGGACTTTTGGCTGACACGGAGATCCCGTCCTTGGTGAAGCCACTCGGTGGTGTATGGTTGTGGGTGTGTCATGGTCAGAAAAACCAAATGCTTCATGACCTCTGCTGAAATTAGGTTCTTTTTCCTCCCACTGTCGTTAATGAACTATAGCGGGGAACCCTTTACCCACATCTGGGAGTGGAAAATATGCTCCTTCTCCTTTGAATCTTCTAGTTCTTCCTTTTAGATCTTCGTGGTGGCAATAGTGGTGTTGGGATCTGCATCGATAATATTCTTCCCTCTATCATTCCCCTTCTTGGGTTCTAATTCAGTGTCAGAGTATGCATATGATTCAAAATCCTTTATCTTGACCACCAGTGTCTGCTTTTCCTGACACACACTTGTGTTGTGAGTGGGGATCTTATGGAAGTCACACCACTTTCTCGCTTCCTTATTCGGCTTTGTGGATTTGGAAAGTTTTCTTGAGTTGCCATGCCTTGGCTATGTCCTTGGTTCTGCAGTTTAGGGGTACCTTTCCCTTGCTTCTGATTCATAGATCCAAAGTCTCACTTTTTCTATTTGAATTTTTGCTAAATTTTGGCAGCATATCAATATGCCGTACCAAGCAAGGAGATGTCGACGAACTCCATTTCCTCCTGAATGTATCTATGTAGACAAATACGGTACTTCAACACCATATGTTTCTCTAAATATTTGATACCCAACTTGGTGCGCAGGGTATGGAACAAATTCGTCAGCTCATGCACATCTTGATCTCTTTGTTTCCGCAGCATAGTCCATTGTATGTACTTGTCCTCATAGCTCCCCATCGGATAATATTGTCCCTTTATGGCATATTGAAAAGAATTCCAAGTGGTTACAACCAAGAATAGAGAGGGTTCCTTCTTGTTCTTTCTCTCACAAGAGGTTTCCCACCAGTCCTTGACATGAGGGACGACTTTGAGTAGAGAAAAAGTAATATTTTCCCATTCGAAAAAGTCATGAACTGAGAAATATACTTCTAATAGATTCAATCATCTATATACAACATCTGCATCTATTCAGCCATCAAATATGGGAATGTTGAAGTTTACTTGTACCTTAAAAGGGGTTGCGCCTCCAGAGTGGCTGCTAGCTACAGATGTGCCGCCAGTGGGAAGTCGTTGAAGGATCTGGGTGAAGTTGTCCATCATTGCATTCCTTTATTTTTCAAGGGCCTCATCGAGAAACATTTTGATAGGATATTTTGAGCCCTCATCTTTCTTTTCATCCCCCATGGGTGGCCATCAGGATTTGCAAGGCTGATATTGCAAAGGTTCAACCAGATCGAGCCCTAACTCTTTATACCCCGCCCTCTTTGGGGACATGCAAAGAAGGATCGAGAAAGAGTAAATTGCTCTGATACCATTGATCTAGATTTATGCAGGAACGCAACAGAATACACAAATAACACATAAAAACAAATATGCAGTGGAAATAACACTTCATTTCATTAATAAAAAACTGAAACTAGTTTACATATAGAATGGAAATAAACTAGCTAGAGTGCTGGTAGCTTATCTTTGAGAAGAGATGTGGCAGCTACATGCCTCAGAACTCTGTGTTACAATGAGGCTCGAAGGCCTATATATTATTGAGAAACAATGGAAACCCTACACATCCAAAAACCTAACCCTAGGAGGTGAAACGCTAGAATGTGGGCCTCGTTGGGTAACTTGGTACATCAATTTCTCGGGGTCATAACTTTAGCATACTACCTCCATTTGACGCACATGATACATTGTTAGAAATATCTGTTTATGGACTACATCCATAAACACCAAATATTAATTCTAGAATGGACTCATATTTTCCCGACCATTTGATGCCGAAAAAACGTCGTTTAGGGCCTCAAAATGGCTCCAAAAGCTTAGGACTCGAAAACTGCCAAACATAGTAAATTGTGCTACAATTAAGGAAACTAGAAAATTTAAAGAAATAATAGTGGGGGTGTCCAAGTGGAATAGGTGGGTGGCCACCAATATCCTCCTCGATCAGAACAAACCATGGATAATCATAGCATGGATTCCTTGTTTGTGAGAGGTCTCCCCCAGGAGAGAAACAAAAATAATGTACCTAGGGGGAGATCTAAATATAGGCGTAGATCTAAATCCTCAACAAACGAATAAGGAAGTACTGGAAATGAGGTAAAGTTGGGCACTATAAAAATTATTGTAGATCTAAGAATGTTGAGAAATAAAAGGGATTTGAGGATATCCCTTCCACAAAGGAAAGTACATTCTTAGAAGAATTGGGGGATGTGTACCTAGCTTCTACTGGTAATAATTTAGAACGTGATATATGGTTTATTGAATCAGATGCATCATGTCATATGACCCCTCATATGTAGTGGTTTTGTGAATATGAAAAGTAAAATGGAGGAGATGTGTACATGGGAGATGATTCACCATCTAGTATCAATGGATGTGGTAGATTCAAGCTAAAACTAAAGGATGGAAGGATTACAATTCTACTTGGAGTGCTACATATTCCAAATCTAGCAAGAAACTTGATATCTATCGAAAATATGGATGTTGCAGCTATAAATATTGTGTGTGGACATGGTGGTTCAAAAAAGGTTTGAGGTTCAATGGTATCGATGAGGGGAGTTCAGTATGGAATTATTTACAAAGTATTGGCAAGAACCATCATTGATGAATGTAACAGTTATGTTGTGCATGAGGAAGGAGGTAAACATGATATAACCTTGATTGCATCAGGAGGGAAGACAATGATATGGAATCAAAGATTGGGGAATATCAGAGAAAAGGGTCTTCGAGCATTACAAAGTAAAGGTATGGTTGAAGGTATGACTGGTTGCACTTTGTATTTTAATTTCTATGAACATTGCATATATGGAAAATAGAATCAAGTAATATTTGCATCTGGCGCTACAAGAGCAAAGGAAATTCTAGAATTAATACATAGTGATGTGTTTGGACCTGTGCATGTTCCATTGTTAGGAAAATATGTGTATTATGTTTCATTTAAAGATGATTTATCAAGGAACACATGGATCTACTTCCTTTGAAAGAAATCTGAAGTATTTGGTAAGTTTAAATAATTTAAGGATCTTGTAGAGAATCTGTAAAAAAAAAAGGTGTTGAAGAAAGATAATGGTGGAGAGTTCTGCAAGAATGAATTCAAGGACTTATGTAAGAACTATGGTATAGAAAAAAATAAGAATAATCCATACACACCTCAACAGAATGGAGTTACCGAGAGGATGAATAGGATTCTTATGGAAATTCAAGGATCATGATAAGTAGTGTTGGGATATGACAAGAATTATGGGAAGAAGCAGTGGAGACAACATGTTAATTGGCCACCACATCATCATTGTTTGATAAAACTCCATAAGAGGTATGGATTGGTAATAAACCCTCTATTAAGCATCTAATTTTTTTGGTTGTGATCCTTGTGTACATGTTCCAAAGGAGAAAATGAACAAGTTGGATAACAAAGATCCAAAGTGTATCTTTATTGGATATAGATATGGTATGAAAGGTTATACACTTTGGAATCTTGTAACTAAGAATATTGTTTACAGTCGAGATGTTGTGTGTAGAGACGTCAAAGAGGTCCCAAAACAACAAGTGAATCCAATGGAAAAGGAACCAGAGAAAATAGAGTTTGAGTTAGAAGGTGAAGAATTTGACTCAATAGAAGAAGTCGAATTAGAAGAAGAAGAACGTCATACCCCAGTTTTGAGGAGATCATATTGAGAAAGAAGGCAACTAAAAAGGTATTCCAATCCTGATTTTTTCTCTCATTTTTATTTGTCTATTATTGATGATGATCCTAGAAATGTGAAGGAATTTGTTGATTTAGAATATCATGATCTCTGGAAGAAGTCCTTGGTTGAATAAATGGATTCCTTGCATAAAAATGAAGCTTGGGATCTAGTCCAGTTACCAGTTGGAAGAAAATTCGTTGGGAGAAAATGCTTGTTTAAAGAGAATTTGAATGCAAAAGGTAGAGGGAATTGATCTTGGTGAAATATTTTCTCCATTTGTAAAATTAACTTCTATTAGATTTCTTCTTTCTATTGATGTTGCTTTTGATCTTGAAGTAGAGAATATGGATGTGAAGACAACGTTCTTACATGGGGATCTAGAATAAAAAATATACATGAAACAAACATAAGGGTTCATAGTAAAGGGAAATAAATATATGGTATCTAAACCAAAGAAATTTGTTTATGTTCTAAAGAAATATCCATGGATGTGGTACCAAAATTTTGACACAGACATACTTGAATTGGGGTTTGTGAGAAGCAAAGTTGATCACTATGTATACTGTAAAAATGTTGGTGATCACTTCACTAACATAGTACTATATGTTGATGACATGTTGATGATTAGAAACAACAAAGATGTTATAAAAGAGGTGAAATCCTAGCTGTCCTCCAAATTTGAAATGAAATATCTCGGTGCTGCAAACTTCATTATGGAAATGGAGATCAGAAGAGATCATGCAAAAATGATGATATGGTTAAATCAAAGAAAATATGTTGAAATTTTACTATACATATTTAACATGTAGGAAAGTAAGCCAGTCAAGGTTCCTATTCCTGTAGGTGCAAAGTTATATGTAGAGAAGTGTCCCAAGACACAGGAAGAAGATGAATATATGTCATGAGTTCCATATGCCAGTGCAGCTAGTATTTTGATGTATGCAATGCTCTGTACCAAACCATACATTGCGCATGTAGTGGGAGTTTTGAGAAGATATATGTCAAAACCAGGAAAGTAGCATTGGAAAACTGTAAATATGGTCTTCATATATTTGCATGGCACCACAAATTATGCAATCTTCTACCAAGGAATACCTGGACAAGATAGAGTAATAAATGTACATGGATTTGTTGATGCATAATGGGATGGAGATATTAATCATAGAATATCTACAAGTGGGTATAAGTTTAACATATTTGGAGGAGCTATCAATTGGATGAGAAAGAAACAAGTTGTAGTTTCACTCTCAACTACAGAAGCCGAACGCATGGAAGCCACTCATTTAAGAAAAAAGGTTGCATGGTTGCAAATATTGTGTTCATGTATTGGGTTTGTACATAATTCTATAAGTTTAGATTGTGATAGCTAAACTAAAATATTCCTGGAAAGAAACCTTCTTATCATGCTAATACAAAGCATATTGATGTGCAATATCACTTTGTGAGAGATATGGTTGAAGACAAAAAGGTGTTGCCAAAAAAGGTTGACACCTTGAAAAATGTTGCAGACTCATTAACAAAGTTTTTCAGTACAAATAAGTTCTCTTGGTGTAAAGAATATATGGACATTGATGCCCTAAACCTTTGAATTTATGAGCAAATGACTCATTTTTATGCAAATAAAACAACAAGTGAGAGAATGTTGGGTCAATGCTATATTTTTTGCATATGTGTGTGGTAGGTGCGCCCATTAGTGATGCACATGATGATCCCTCTCGACATCTTCATAGAAACATGTCAATAGGTTGTTTCCATTTTGAAATGGTCATTAGGCCATTTTTTACGTGAGCGTAGCGAGCCGAAATTTTTGGGTTGTTTTTATAAAAATATGTAATTAGAGTTGGAGGCTACAGAATATCTATATTGTATTATGAGTCATTCATATGATAATGAGAAAATAGGAGGTGTTTCTCCAAGGTTTGTTAGTTTTCTTGGTTCAGGGTTTCCAGCGTAAATCTTTGTATTTTATGTGTGAATGTTGTGGTGTAATATTTATTTCCGTTTAAAGAATCTGTATGCTTTGCTTCTCTCCACAAATTTAAAACTTACACCAATAAACTCAATATTACATATTAATGTACCTTTCATTTATTTCCCTTGGAAAAATAGTCCTCGATTATATCATTTGTTTCCTTTCTTCTTTTTAGCCTCATGCTACCTCTTATATAATTATAATTCAATAATTAGATGGTGATGATACTTAAGAGAAATTGAATGTCAAGGATTTGGATTGGATGGTGTGCTAATTCCTTATTGAAATTGAAGTTTTCAAAATCATGAAGCCACTTATTCTGAGTTTTCATTTGCAACTACCACCATTAAGGTAGACTAGACATCTTCAATTTCCATCGTAAAGAGAACTTATTTGTCAAACTATACTATCGAGCATCCATTTGTATCCTTCTCTAATACTGTAAAAAATTAGTCCACTTGTTTTCTGCATTTTATTCCTCGTCAAAATTTTGGTGATTATACTTGCAATATATCATCTCTTTGATAAAGACCACCCCAACATTATTCTAGTTATCAAGCAATTTGTCAAAACACTTATTAAAAAATATTTTATTAAACACTTTGTATTTATAAAAAATTTTGTTGAACATTTGATTGACATCTTTGTAATGAGAACCTTCAACAAAATAACCCATCAAACCAAATCCAACAATTATTTCAATTCAACAATATTGGAGGTAAGTTTCATGGTTGTTTTGAGCTTCAAAAACTCTTGTTCTCAAATATAATTTGCGTATACTTAATGTGTTACATGAAATATTTTTATAAGGGTGTCCACAGCTTTGTTCTCTTTCCCTTTTACATGCTTAATTTCAAAATAAAATTCACACAATAATTCATCCACCTCGCTTATCTAGAATTCAAGCTTGGAAGGTCAAACAAATATTTAAACTCTTGTGGTCTATCCTAAGCTCGACTATTCTTCCCAACAAATAATGTCTCCACCTCTTGATATTTATTAAGGATTCTAATATTATACTTAAGTATAGCATTCTAGGCGATTGTTTTGGATTGAAAAAACATGTTTATAGATAAGTAGGCGAATATTAAATATGAAACATACAATTAACAATGAAATGTGTAAATGTTGGAGAATATTATGATAAAAAGACATATTTTATGTAAATATAGGCGATATTCGAGACTAAATATGACCAAATAGTGAATATAATTTTTGAAAAAAAACCCAAAAAATAGCCAATTGGTGAAATTTCACCCCTAAAAATTACCCTACTCTTGAGAGAATGTACTATGGATGTTAATTCTAAATCATGAGTTGCATAATTATTTTCATGCTCTTTTATTTTTCTTGATTCATAGAAAATCACAAAGCCTTCTTTCATAAGAACTCTACCCAATCCTTCAATGGAAGCATCTATGCACACTACAAATTCCTTCTTTGCATATGCAATCTTCAAAACAACAGCGTTGGTAAGTAACTTTTTCAACTGCTGGAAGCTTTCTTCACATTTCTTAGACCATACCAAATTTTCATTTTTCCTTTTGTAGTGATGTAATCAGATGAGTGATCTTGGAGAATCCTTCAATGAACCTTTTATAATATCTTATAAGACCCATAAAATATCTAACAACGGTAACATTCTTTGGAGTAGGCCACTCCATTATGGCTTCAATCTTTTCTGAATCCACTAAAATTCCTTCTTTTCAAATGATATGACACAAATACTATACCCTTCTTTGGTAAAATTCATACTTGCATAGCTTTGCATACAAATGGTGCTCTCTAAAAACTTGAAACACCATTCTTACAGGTTCTTAGTTCTCTTTTTCATTCTTTGAATAAGAAAGAATGCCATCTAAGAACACCAACACAATTTTATCCAAATACTTGATAAAATTACACTATTCATGAGGCACATGAATGTGGTTGGTGCATTTGTAAGACGAAATGGCACCACCATGAATTCATAATGGCCTTTTTTTTACCGAAAAGTTTCCTTATGAATGCCCTCTTCCTTTATCCTTAATTGATAATAACTAAACATTAAGTAAATTTTTGAAAACACTTTGGCTTCCTTCATTTGATCAAACAAATCAACAATTCTGGGTAATGGGTACTTATTCTTGATTCTCACTTTATTTAGATACCTGTAATAAATACACAGCCTTAAAGTCCCATATTTCTTCTTGACAAATAACATTGGTGATCACCATGGAGACACACTTGGTCTTATATAGTTTTTTTCAATTAGTTCTTGTAGATGAATATTTCATTCTACCAATTCTACTGTGCTCATTCCATAAGGATCTTTGGAAACTGGCACCGCCCTTGGAACAAGATCACTTATAAAATCAATGTCTCTTTTTGGTGGCAGTATTGACACTTCATTTGGAAACACATCTTTGAACTCTTGCAATAATACATGATATTATACCTTTGGGTCTTTTTCCTCTAGAGAATATTATATATGGGTTGCATATAATTGACAACCTTTCTTTTAAAAATATTTCTTGAATGTAAGGCTGACTCTATTCCTTACTGAAAATTTATTTAGAATTACTCTTACCAATCTTGGACTTCCTTATTCATCAATGCATTTAAGAAATTTTTTGTAACAATATACCTTGGCTCTATGATTTTCCAACCAATCCATGCCAATAAGAGCATCGTATGATCCTAATGGTAGAACATTTAAATTTACTTTGGTGAGGATTCCATTCAACTCTATGGGGCATTCCATCATAACGTCATCCACCTATATTTTTTCACGTGGCTAATTAAACTAACCAGGACTTATAATGTTTCACTTTTCCAAAGGAACAACTTTCAACAAATTCCAGAGAAGCATAACTATGAGTAGATCCTGGATCAATCAAAATATACATGGACTTTATAGAAATCTTACCTCCAACTTAAACTACTATTGATTGATGGCGTGCTTAATGGTTATCCAATGCTACATAAATTTGGAGAGTTTCTATTGCAATATCATCTACTATAATTGTTGTTTTTAAGTTGTGCAATCCTCGAGGTTCTCTTTCAGATGCCAAAAGTCCTTAAACATGTGGGTCTCTCTATATCCCTGTTGAGGCTTGGAAATTCACAGGAAACAACAACAAGCGATTCTCCACAGTCAACGTTCCCAACTATCCTGTGACTATTTGGTATGGGGAATCCGTCCGGTTTGCGGTCCGACTACCGTAGGTCAAGTAACAAAAATAAAGGTTTTACCAGTTGCGGCCCAGTCCACTGTGTATATTTATGTATTTTTAACTTTAAGTATGATCCCACTTTAAGCCTCAACCAAACCTTGACAACGATAAAACAACATAAAAACCTGCTAAGTTCTATAGTCCAAAGCATTTGCAGACCCAAACAAATTATGAAAAACAAGTAAAAGCCGTCCTCAAACAATCCAAATGAGTAGCAGAGTAGAGACAAAATGTTCTTCAACAAAATCAACAAGGAGGGTCCAATTTTTTTTTAGAAATTTGGGAATCATTGCAGCTGCAACAATTGGCTGCTAACTGGTGAACCCAGATCTCTGAACAAACTTCTCCTTAAGGAATAGACTATTTAGCAGTAAAACTGACATGTTGAATTCTTCTAGATGTCTGCATTCCCATAATGTCAAATATATGTACTTTTAATCATTGATGGTAGTCCAATTTTAGGAAATGGAACCCAAAATCTGAAAGTCAAAAATACTCTTTTGAGACTAAGTAGGTGAATTTCATTTTACCTCTGCATTTTGGTAGCTTCTAGCTTAGACACCACAGGATTGTAACACACGGTAAACAGAAATATTCATTTGTTCCCCATTCCCATTCCATTTGGCACTTTTTGTTTGTGGACCTTTTTTCCTTTTGAGTCCTCCTCATGCCTTTCTTTCTAAATTTTATTCAGGTTCTTCTATCCATAGTGTCCTTTTGTGTGAGAGATGCATTTAATTTTCAGCTCACAGACAGAGAAGAACTTTTGGCAATCTGTACTCATATGATTCAATACTTTGTTTCGATAAATATTGCTTTCTTAGGAGTTTTGACTCTTATTAGCCTTTTATTTTTCAATTCTTGGCATGGGATCATTTAGATATAATATACTGTTTACCTAGCTCCCCTTTCCATGCGTCTTTTGCTATCACCCCCTAGGACATTTTAGATGTGAAATGGATGGAGCCTCATAATAGTATTCCAGACCTTTTGATTCTGAGATATTTTCAAGGATTAAGCAGGACCTCAATGAGTTCATAGCCATTTAAGAAAACTACTTAATAGAAGAAATTCTATCAGTTCAAACAAGAATACACAGTCTTATCCCAAAGATTTCAGTTAATCGAGAACCCTGATGCTTTCCATGCAACCAAAAGTCTACCTCTTTTATTCAAAAACAAACCAAAAGTAACTGGAAACCACAACAACAAATCAAAGTAAAAAACTGCATCAAATTATTTATGTACACAACAAAACAAAAAACAAAACAAAAATCAAGAAAAATAAGGTTTAAGAACTAAACCATTTACTGGTAAGTTCTCCTCCCATCCCTGTAAATCTTGCAATTTATAGGTTGAGGGGGCAAGTTTTGCTGCAATCTAAAAAGGGCCTACCCATAATTGTTGAAACTTCGTGTGCTTTACCTTCTCATCATGTGGGTGATCCCACTTAAGAACCAAATCTCCCACTTCAAATTATTTTGTTCCAGCTTTGTGCTTATTAAACGAACTCTTCACTACCTTTTGTTGTTGTTTAAAATGTTCTTTGGCCTTGGATCTAAATTCCTCCACCTTCAAAAGATTATGGATTCTTATCTGCAAGAATTCATTATTTGATCCTCTTGACTCCCAAGATATTATGGAAGAGGGTAGCATGATATTGTGGGGCAGAATGGACTCTTTTCCATAAACAAGGGTATACAGGGACACACCTAAAGAATTCTTGGGGGTGACCCTATCAGCCCAAAGAGCATTTGGTAATGTTGAATGCCAACTTCTCTGGTTTTTTATCACAGTATTTTTTAAGATTCGAATCAGATTCTTGTTTGTATATTTAGCCAAACCATTTCCTTATGGAAAATAATTTGTAGAATAACTGAAGGAGATCAGGCTCAGTATCTGATGTATCGTTGGCTTCTTCCACTTGATAGTTTCCCGGTTCTAGCTCAATGAAGTAATTTTCCAAAATAGAATTCACTGGCTCATTTTAACCTTCGAACTGAATGACATTGTGTTTCATGTGGGGCTCTCTTAAAAAATTAATTTGATTTGGGCTTCCTTTATAAGGTAGACATAGATGTGACCAGTTCGAAGAAAAATATCCACTCAGCTTTGCTAACCAATCTCTGCTCAAAACAAGTCCATAAGCCTTAGGTATGTCTGCTACTACAATATCAATGAATTGACATACCTTATCATTTGAATATAAGCGAATGAGAACATCCTCCATTTCCCCAATTACCTTCACATTCATTCTGTCCAACTGAAAGACCTTCCAAGTAGATGGTTTAGGTTGTCCATTTATCTTTTTGCAGACCGGCAGCGGCATAACATTTACTGATGCCCCCGAGTCTACTAGACAGTTGTGCACGTTGTGGTTGAAAATTTCAAAAGTAAGGAGAAAAGGTGGAGTCTTGCACTTAGTCTTACCTCCCACACTTGCTTCACCAATTTATTCTTCTTGGGGCTGATTGTCGGTGGGAAGCTTCTGCTCTGATATTTCAAGTGCTTTCAATAACTTTTCTTTCTGCTGCGGCACATTACACATCTCAAATAACGAGATCTTTTCCCTTACCTTTTTGATATCCTCCACGATGTCATAATCCATCTTATGTTCTATGAGATTCATTTTAACATTATTGATATTCTCTTCAATGGGCTTGGTAGGCATGTTGATCTGTTTCATATTTTGACTGGTAATGGTAAATTCCATAATTTTATTAGCTGAGGTGTTTTTTTGAAATTTCTTTACATTCTTTTGAAGTCTCTTAATCTTTGGGAGCATAAGACTATTTTCTTTAATCAACCCTTGGCTTCTCGTCATCACATTCGTTTCTAAGATATCTTCATGTCTTGGATCCTTTTCTTCTTCGTTATCAAACAATGATACACAGTCCCATAAAACCATGGCATCATCCTCCTGTTTTTCTATTAATTTATTGTTATCTTTTCCCTCTTCATCATTATCCTCAGTTAATTTGGAATCCAACAGCTGATTCATCACCAACGTCATTGAATTTATCCATTGAGGATAATTCTTTTCAGAATGGGGTTGTTGGTGAAAAGTGCAAAAGTTATCCATCCCAACCTCGGTTAAGTTCATCGATGCAGGACTGTGTGGAGGGGGTTGGGATTGATTGTTATCCTCCTTTTTCTTGTAATAATGCTTATAAAACTTTTGGGCTTCCTTTTCCTTTTCCAAGTCTATTATTCTGTTAGAGAGCTTATGCATCATCTTTTCCATTCCTTCGAAATCATGTGACTATTCCTCTTTAGGCTTAGTAAATAACAAAGCTTTCCTCCCAACATTATTTTTCCCTGACTACTCAGGATAATCTTCGATGCTTTCCTTTTCAGCCTCTACTCTCTCTGCTTCTTCATAAGTCTCTGCTAGCGTAGGTTTGGCTTTCATTTTGGAAAACATGACCAAATCGGGCCCTAGAGCTGAAGTATAATACTCAATCAGAACTTTATCCGAGGGTTTGTCAGTTTCAGAAAAATTATTAAGATAGCTGCAAATCTTTGGGTAAAACTATGCACCTTCTCTTTTCTTTATTTCTTTAAAGCGCATAGTCCTTTCATGAGAGCCACATGAATTTTTTGGGTTGCATATTTACTTCTGAAAATCCTTTCAAAGGTATCCCATTTTGGGATAGAGTTTGCAGGAAAACCAAAATACCATGATGCTGCTGCTCCTTTAAGGGTATGTGGAAAAAGTCTACAAACTACATCCTCATGTTCCCCAGCCCTTAATCCTTCGATTTCCAAATAGAAATATTGCAAATCGTCATCTACTAAAATATTCTCATTTGGATCGAACTTGGGCAGCATCTTCTCAAAATCTTGAGGTAATTCATGCAAAGGAGGTGCTAGGTTTATAGGTGATCTGGATTTCCAAGCAGGTGGTGGATTTGGTGGGTTAGGTGGCTAATTTGCATTTATGCTTGCCATGAGTCTGGGTGGAGAGTGAGGAGGTGAGAGAAAAAGAGTATGCACAAGAGAACATTAAGGTGTGTTTGGGCCTACTTGATTCAAAGGCTGAACAACTTCATGTAATGCTACTTCTACTAACTCTTCCAAATCTCCAACCAACATTGAATCTTCCAAGATGGGACGATATTTCTTCTTGTATTCTCTTCGGGGTAAATCAGGGATAGTGCGTAATCCTCCAATACTCTTTACATAGGCCCGTGTGTGTCTTCTCAGATCATTAACTACTTGGTTGTCCATAAAAAACAAATGTTCTCTATTCTCTTCAGTATTTGGATCAGGAAATAAACTGCTTTCAAAACTATCACTGGTGGAGTAACTTCGAGGAAATGGATTTCCCTGGTCATCCATGCACTAGTGGCCCTCCTTCTAGAGCTAGAAACTATTGAGGCATGGAAATTCACAGGAAACAATAATAAGGGATTCTCCCCAATCAACGTTCCCAACTAGCCCATGACTGTTTGGTATGGGGAATTCGTCCGATTTGTCGTCTGGCTACTGTAGGTCAAGTAACAAAAATAAAGGGTTTTACCGGTTGCGGCTCAGTCCATAGTGTATATTTTTGTATTTTTAACTTTAAGTATGATGTGCAAGTGCCTATCTAACATGCATATTGATAAAGAATACGAGGAGTGGTGACAATGTGATGCGCAAGTTCTTACCTCTCGTCTTAGACTCTCTTGCATCTAAATCACACAAAACTGAAAAAAGACTAACTAAGCTGTCCCTAGGGAGCAATATTATCAATCAATGAGTAATGTATTACAGCTCATATGTCAAGATAAATCGCATATAGCTATTCTTAGAATCAAAACACATAAACATGAATAGATATGTGCACAACAAGATAGCTCATCGTATGTTAAAACATTCATTACTGATAGTGGAAATTATCATAAAATAAACCAGAGAACATTCATCCAAGAACATAAGTTTAGAAAGTTAGAACGATCTCACAGTTACTGAAAAATAGCTGAAAACAAAATAGTTCCCCTTCAACATTGTTCATTTCACCACATTTGAACATTCCACACAGCACTTTCTCCAACAGGAAAAATCATAATTTTATTATTGCAAAATGAAATAGCTCCTCTTACAACAATTATTTCACAAGTCTCATCGGGAAAATTCCCACTCCTCCCACTAACTTTCATATCTTTATACAAGAACTAGCTCTCCACCCTTTGGGTTTCCCACCAACCGTTTTAATCTCAATAGTCTTGTCGTTTTGCGAATGCTCATGATTCAAACGTTACGTTTAAGATAACGTTTTTTTTTGTTTTAACGGGGTCGGCTTGGTAACTGATGAAACGCCTAAGCCTGAGCCTTTGCTCTTAATTATTACGCTCTAAAATTCCTTGGTCCCTCTGAGACTTTGTTGGTCTCAAACATTCATTATTTTATTTTCCTCAAGGAACAAACTTTGCTTCTCTATGCTTTGGCATGCTTTGTCCTCTAGCTACATCTCCTTCACCGCAATGGTCTTCAAACAAATCTGAGAAAATTTCCTATGTCCATCTGCGATCAAACAAAAACTCATCATTTATCCAGACCATTTTCAATAAACATAAACCATAATACTAATAAAATGAGTATTGAAAGAAAAGAAAATCTGGGACTGCGTTTTCATGTGAAAATCTTGTCTTGATGAAAACACAACACACTTGTCATTCATGAAACTAGTTACAAGCTCATAACAATTGCATGAAAATGATCAAGAGACGGGCATATAACAATGCCCATCGGCAAATCAGAACACTTGACATCAGTCGGTTAGTTCATTGGGATGCCGCAACAGCGGGTGACCCATAGTCTAGCAGTTCTGGAGCACAAATCAAAAGTCAACGCAATAAAATGTCGGAGGTCTGAACTACTAAAGCATCGGATGGTTAGTGCGCTACATAGCTGCAACGACGGAAGTTATATGGTCAAGAAATTCTGCAGACTAGTCAACATCGGAGAAAAATAGAACAAAACATCGGTGAAAGGAAAATCAATCTAACGGACAGTTAGTCTACTCCGGGGCCGCAACGGTGGAACACAATCAGCCCTTGACCTCTGATCAGAGTCACAACACCTTTCGAAACATTTCAAAGCAAGTTTTTTTTTTTTTTTAAACAATAAAACATAGAATCGGCAAAAGATTTTAATCATCGGCGCAATCTCTAATTGACTTCTGAAAAAATGACAACTAAAGATCCCACTTTAAACCTTAGCCAAACCTTGATAACGATAAAACAACATAAAACCTACTAAGTTCTACAATCCAAAGCATTTGTAGACCCAAAAAAATTCCGAGAAACAAGTAAAAGCTGGCCTCAAACAATCCAAACGAGTAGCAAAGTAGAGACAAAATGGTCTTCAACAAAATCAACAAGGAGGGTCCAAATTTTTTTTAGAAATTTGGGGATCATTGCAACTGCAACAATCCCCAACACTAAAGCGGTCATTTTGTCCATTTCTCTGCTGCTAATGGTGGCTTAACTCCACTTCATGTTTGTTGTACCTGTTGGAAATTCCTTGGATTATTTTTAAATGGTAGCTTAAATCCACTTCTCCTTTGGTCAAATATCCCTTTTGGATTTCCCTTCCATGTTGTATGGATATCTAATTTTCCTTTTCCCTTCTCATATCAATGCATTTCCATCCTAATGGCTTCATCAAGAGTTGGTGGATTAACAAAGTCAATCTGATCGATGAAATTTTGACATAGACTTCCAAGGAAGCAATGGATTTTTAGTCTTTCATCCTGAATATAATCCACATACCTCAACAATTCTAAGAATTTATAGACAAGTTCTTCCGTAGATTTCTATCCCAGTTTTAGTTCATTGAAATCCTTCCTCTTATTATCATAATACCTAGCAGATATGTATTTTTTCTTAAAGTACTTCTTAAATCGTTCCCAGATGATCCTTCTTTCCTTGAATCCTTTTACTTGCATGAGGTTCTCCCACCAAATTGAAGCTCTTCCATTTAGATTGCAAATGGAAAATATATCATTTTCATTCCCCGAGTAATCATGAATTATAAAATAATTCTTCATCCCAAGAAACCATGCTTTTGCCTCTTAAGCTATCTTGCTTTCTCCATAAAATGAGGGAATCCTTTCCTTCCTAAATTCTTCTTGTGGAATCATTTTAAAATGAATTCTTATTTCAAATTTGTTGGAATTATTCTTTGGGATACTTAGAGAACCTATGGAATCACAAAGATACCTTACATTCCCTTCTCGAAGAACCGTTTTTGGGACACAACGTCCTCTTCCTAGAGTGACCTCTAGAGTGACTCTCTGCATTTTCCCCTTGTTGGCCCAAATTTCTTGGATTGGACCAAATATTTATCATCTAATATATATCAGTGAGGCTCTAAAAAATAGAAGCATTGATTTGTTCTTCTCTTCCCAATCCTTCATCAATATTTCATTAAAATTTATCATGGTTTCAACAAAATTCTTAAGAGTGACTTGTTGTCTTCTCCCTTTTGATTTAGTATCAACATTTTCCCCTTCCATATTTTCTTGTAAGATATCCTCATCATGTTCATAGGGGTCCTAATAATTAATATTCATGGTTAACATCTTTTTTTGAAGACTCTTTCCCTTTTCTTGCTTTCCTTTGCCACAATTGTTCAAAGATTAACAACTACAAACATTGTGAATCATAGAGATATTTATTAGAAGTATTAGTATTAAACGACATAGAAAAATGTTATTTTGAATAGAATTACTCTCATCAAATTATTCATAAGGTTTGTATTCTTTCTTTTGTTCCATTTATGCATTTTTGGAAGATGCCCTTAATTGACATTTTTTTTTATCAAAACAAGGTCATCTAAGAACTTTTCTACTCAAATATCTAGGACATATGAATCCCTCATTCAGATTCTAATTGTGCATCACTATTCCCCTCTAGATAATCTCTCCAATCTTATCTTCATACTTCATTCCGATCTCAGACATGAATTTTTTTTTTCAAAAATGGCGAGTTTGCCCAATTATGCACTTTTTCCATGGATGCAATTATCCTAAGAGGCCAACTTCAACTGTTTGTAGAAGTAAATCTAAAGAGGAAGAGGAAAATTTTTCTACTTGTTAAATTTATTTCATATAATAAGGATCACTCAACAACCTTCATATCTATGTTCTTATCCACTAGTCAACCTCTATAAACCTATGCCTGAGAATACTCTTCTCAATTCAAAAGAAAAGAGAGTTATCCTTTCTCGTATTATTCCGCATGGTTTGAGAAAGAGGTAACCTACCACCAATGCGGATTCCCATTCACATATTCTTAACGAGCCTGAATAGACAAGTTTACTCGGAAGTCAAGTCTATTTTGAGGAGTCAGACTTGGGCCTAAAGAAACTCAAAATATTTCCCGTGAAGTTTTAACGAGTCCGGAAAAGTCAACTCGCGGCCTCCTTATTGTTTTTAACGAGCTCGAAGGAGAGCAGAAAGAATGCTCTAAATGTGAGGAGACGAGTGTCATAGGTAGGTGAAACTAGTTCCAAGCGCAAGGAACAAACCTATGCATAATGCAAGGAAAGTGAGAAAGATAAAGACACTCGGGGAACGTCTTTTCAAGGTAAAAGGTGTCAAGTTGCAAAGGCAAAATGATACAAGGATTAGCGACGACGAGAACAAAGATGAGGGCTTATACAACGAGCTAAAAGCGTAGAAGCTGGCATCATGATCATAAGCGTGAGTAGGGCACATGAAAATGCAATTACAACTTGAACAACAAGGAGAGGCTAGTAAACAGTTGTGAATCCAACTAAGAATCATGTCTCCAAGAAACAACAACATCAGAATGATATTCAGAAGAAACGATCCAATGCGGGTCACTTTGGCAGAAACACATGTGACTTTGCTATCTTCTATAAAAGGAAAAGTCAAGGCAGAATCGACCGAAGAAGATTCTATAATACCAAGGCTTGAGGGTTTATAATCAATAAGATCAACCTCAGAAGGAGAGCAAAAATCAACAAGGGAGATAGAGTCTATATGAACAAACTCAATATCACAGGAGTTGAAAAGTTCATAAGAAAAATCAAACTCATCAGGATCACTAACTTGTTGTTCGAAGGAAGAGTCAAAAGACTCAACAAGACCAACATAAGAAGAAAGGTCAGGCTTACTAGGAAAATCAGGGTTATACTTAGTCACAACTGAACCAACATCCAAAAGAAGGTCAGACTGTATCAAAGACTCTAGGAAGACTTCGTCCGAAGGAAGGAGATCATCTGAGATAGGACACGTCTAAAATTTCAAATGGATCGACAGAGTGGAGAGAAGACTCTACAGTCTGTATAGGATGATTCACCCGGTCAACTGCTAGGACCAAGTCCCGAGAAGGTAAGCATGAAAACAGAGGCTGTTTCTCAGTAGCAATTGAACACAAAGGACAAGAGGCCACATAGTTCACCTGTTGCGGGCTAGTGTCTATAGAAAAACTGGGAATCAATAAAGGAAAGACCTGGTCTCTAGTTGGGTCAGGAGACGAATCAAGAAAATCCAACTAATCAATAGTGACAATTTCTTCGCCATGATTAAAGTACATCACACGAAAGAATGTTGACACCACAGCTTGCATGGAATAGACATAATCACATCCAAGGAGCATATTGAAGTCCAAGGGGTCTTCTATCACCATGAAGTCAACTAAGACGGTCTTCCCACCCAAAGTAATAGGTGTTTGAGCAAGAATTCCCAAGGCTATACAAGTTCTTCTATCAAATGCTAGTAACTGACTAGAAATCGACACAAGGCTGGGAGATCCCATGCCTTGCCAAGCATGAGCAGACAAGATACTAACTGAGGCTCCTTCATCAACAATACAACGAGCAATTGTGTAAGGTTCAACTTTGACCTTTATCTGGAAATGTGCATTAGAAGAAAGGCACGGCTCAACTAGGCTATCCCAATCAAAGGAAGCAATTCAAGAGCTTGGTGGGGGTTTATCCGAAGCGAGTTCAGTGCCCCCTTGTTCAGTAAGTTCTGAACTGGCAGTGAAGAAAATGTGACTAGTAGACACTTCACTCTCCAAAGGAAGAGTGGGATTGATCGATACTAAACTCGATTCAACCGCTTCATGAAAGTCACTCTCTGAAGGGAGAGTGGGATTGACCAAAGATGACATTGGTTCAATCACATCAGGATCACTCTCCGAAAGAAGAGTGGGATTGACCAAATCTGAGATTTGTTCGACCACTTGATCAACCAAAGGTTGAGTAGGTTGTTGAGAAACTATAGGTTGTTCAGGAGAAGGAAATTCTTGAGTCTTGGACCACACTCTTCACACCTCCGCCATAGCAGGTCACTTGTGAGTAAGATGATCTCCCTTGCATAACATACAAGGGAACTTAAGTTTGCACTTCGAAGGACCAGTTTTATCAACGATGTCAACATGACTAGCAGTGGATGACTATTTGCTCTCAACATGACCTGCAGAGGATGAGATTTTTCCCCCAGCATGAAAACCAGAGGCCGGGTGACTGGGTCCAACCTGACTAAGAGAGGCTGGTTTTTGAGAGACTTCATAATGTTCAAAAATGGGATGACAATTAAACCAAACTCTTCGCACCTCCATGATAGAAGGGCATTTATAAGTAAGGTGATCTCCCTCACAAAGCTTACAAGGAAACTTGGGATTGTGTTTTGAACGGGTAGTCTTTTCAACAGTGTCAACATGACTCGCAGTGGCCGACTATTTACTCTCAACATGACCTACAGAGGTTGAGATTTTTCCCCCAGCATGAACACTAGAGGTCGGGTGACTGGGTCCAACCTGACTAAGGGAGGTTGGTTGTTGAAAAGATTCAGAATGTTCAAAAATGGGATGACCATGAATCCAAGCTCTTCGCACCTCTGCGATAGAAAGGCATTTATAAGTAAGGTGGTCTCCTTCCAAAAACTTACAAGGAAACTTGGGCTTGTGTTTTGAATGGGTAGTCTTTTCAACAGTGTCAACATGACTCACAGTGGCTGATGGATTATCTTCAGCATGAACCACAGAGGTTGAGAGACTGCCCCCAGCATGACTTACAAAGGCTGAGAGACTGGGTCCAACATGACTTGTAGAGGTTGGACGGGCACCATCAACATGAACAATAGAGGATGAATGGTTAGGATCAACATGCTTTGCAGCAGTTGAGTGTGTGCCCCCAGCATAAACAACAGAGGCTGGGTGGATGGATCCAACATGAATTACAGAGGTTGGATGGGGAGGTTCAACTTGAACAACAGAGGTTGAATGGGTGCCTTCAGCATGACCTGCAAAGGCTGAGTGACTGGATCCAACGTGACCTGGAAAGGTTGGAAGGATCCCACCATCATGATCAACAGAGGCTGGATGGTGAAGATCAACTTGACTTGCAGAGGTTGAGTGCTTAGATCCAACATGGCCTGTAGAGGTTGGATAGGTGCCCCCAGCATGAACCATAGAGGTTGGGTGGTGAGGTTCAACTTGACTTGCATAGGTTGAATGGGTGCCCCCTTGCTTATGTTCCTTCTTCCTATTCCTCCTTATTTTACTCCTTTTAGACTGCCAGTTACTAGTATCAATACTTTCACCGCATGAGGTATAAGGGGGAGGAGAATCAACTACAGGTGAAGGGGAAGCAGTGTTTTCAAAAGCTCTTGACATAAGGAGCTTACTTGAGAAGCATCAGGAGCATTCAGGATAGTTAGAGTGGAAAACAACCACACCGGTAGCCCTAGGGTGAATCCAAGTGGATTCAGGGTGGCCATCAAGGGAACACAAACATTCCCCGTGAGAGGAATATTACAAGGAGTTCCCAACATGGGGATCTCTTGGTTGGTGTTCAAAGGGGTGTTAGCCATAGTTTCAAACTAAGAGACAAAGTATGAGGTTGGTAGGCAACCAAAATTACAAAGCACACACCTAAAGGCACACTAAGTACAGACAAACCACACAGCACTCACTAAAAATTCCTAAAGCCAAACAGAAAATAGGTATAAGATATAATTTCCAGAAGAAAGATGATAGATAGTTACTTGGCATCCCTGTGGAATCACCCACCACCCTCCCACACTTTCTACCGGGGTTACCTTCCAAGCCCGTCCAAGGTCCACTAGAAATAGCCTTTCGGTGTACCTGTGTATGAACCCTAGATGTCAAAGAGACTGAAGGCTACCTTAACTATATTAACAGTCTGGGGGGACAGTCGCAAGCCTGATTCGTAGGCATGGGCAGGGTAGCTGATCCTGAAACCCTGTCTAAGACAGAATCCCCAGATGCGTAAAAACCTTGGTTTACGCTTTGACAAGGAATCAGAGGGTTATCTCCTCAGTCCAAGTCTCCACGCGGCCTCGTGCTTAACTCCCATTTGAGAGGAGCTTCCCAGATACAATCAACGTAGAAAAGGATTTACCTAGTGATTGGCCAACTATGTCTAAAATTTTAACACTTGTGGGGAGTTTAAACTCTCTATCCCACAAGTCTAGCCTAAGCTAGTTGGTGTATGACCCCATAAAATAAGACTTACTAACAATTTTTAAATTATATCATTTATTTTAAGGGTTGTTTTTAGTCAGAGGGTAAATGGCATGAAACTTATGTGGTGTTTTGACTCAAAGTTGAAAGAAAACAACTAAGCAAAGAGATATGAAATGCAAAAAGCAAAACCTATTCTCTTTATTTTTCAAAATAGAAACTTGAAAGCCACAAAAGAACAAATTCTTTTTATTTTTTCAAAAACAAAGATATGCCATGCAATCTAGACTAAAAACCTAATCTACATGCATATAAAGCAAACATGTGTTTTTGTCTTTTTTGTCTTTTTCTCTTATAAATGAAAAAGAAAACTAAGACTATCTTTTTGTAATTTTTGAGATTATATTCAAAAACTCGAAACAAAACTACTATATGCAAATCAAATGCAAAAGTTTCTAATGTTTTCTTTTCATTTTTCAAACTGCTCAAAGACTACTATGCACCTAAAATGCACTAAAATTGAGTAAACTTGGAATTAATGAACTGTATAAAACCAACAAACTGAAGTAAAATAGGCTGACAGAACCAAGAAACAACCAACAAAGGCAGACTAGGAACCCTAGCTATGGTGCACACAATGACAAAAATCACTGTAGACTTATAAAGGCAAGTGACGACCAACTACTGTCAAAAGACAAACTGGAAAAACAAAGCCTAAGACCCTGAGCACTGATCTGGACAGAGACACTTCAACCTACAACCCAAATAGGCCAAGCTACTTCAGCATGCAAACAGAAAATAATCCAAGCAAAAGAGACTCAATGGCTTTCGAAAAAGCACAAAGTGTGATCACCAACAAGTCTTCAAACAAGCATCACAACATTCATAAAGAAAGTCAACTCACAAACAGGGATTACACAAAGAAAGGAACAAGCAAACCTTAACTTAAAAAATCCCTATTTCCAGGCATATACGCAACTATATAGAAGGGAAACCCGTGTATGATACGCGACTGTCCAATAAAGCAACCCACGGATGCAAGCCTGTATACGCGACTGTGCAGAAGAGAAACCCGCGTATGGGTAGACAATTTTTCTCAAAAAACAAGAAAAATATACAAGACTTTCAAACACTATGAGAAGTATGAACCAGGGTAACATAATACACACAGACTTCAAAGCAAATACTGGTTAGGGGTGACAGAAACAACCTACAGCAGTCTGGGCTCCCCAGTAGAGTCACCAATTCTGTTGTACAGGATTATACACCTTATAACCAAAGGTATGGGGTTACCAAAATACTCAGTAAACTTGTAGACAATTGACTCTAGAGTGTAGTAAAGGAAACAGGAGGATAGGAAAGACTTACCCGTTGCACGACGGTTGATCCTTGCTTTTCCTCTTTCACTCTGCTTCTCCTCCAAAGTCTTCAGGGATGCTTCTCCTTCACCTTTTAAGAGTTAATATTCCAGATACAAGATGATTCATATATCTATAAGTAGGTTAGATAAATCATATATGGAATGCTGAAACATAAACATTTATCAAACCATAATACATGATATACATTCAAGAAATGATATGGAAGAAGGATTCTCTTTATTATCAATAATGAAGAAGTTCAGATTACAACCCAACGCCTGAGACAAGGACTCCTCTGCAGCCAAAGGATTCTGAGTTCCACTGCTCCAAAGACTTTTCTCTAAACTCCACCAGCATAACTTTACTCTCCAAGTGTATGTACCAAACACCCTTCCCAAGGCCTGTATTTATACATGGTGAAATAAGGCAATTTCGAAGGTTGAGGAGGTTGAGACAGTTAAGGAGATTAAGGTAAATGGCTTAACTAATCTCAATTAATCGCGTGTTTTTATTTTTAATGTCAAAGGGGCATATCCGCGGGTATCAAGAATGAGAACCTGTGTATGATCCGTGAGTTGCTATAAGAGCAACCCGCATATACATCCATACGCGACTTGCAACAACCGACACTCGCGTATGATCCGCAAGTTGCATATATATAGGGTCGCGAATATGACTTGGCATAGTTAAAAAGTCAAAGTAACCAGCTGGATGGATGAGGAATGTATTTTATAATAAGCCCATCTATAGTGTTTTGGGAAACCCTCAATCCATAGATGTCCTTTTGTGTGCCAACATGAGGGATGGCGGCACTCGGACGGAGAGGTGCCATTAAGGTGGATAACAATGATATTGCAAAAAAAATTATCAGGTTCGTCTATGGTGTCATGTTTCGACACTAACTCGTTAACTCGTGTCTTTGAATCCATCTACAATGTTATAATTTACTAAATTTTAACATTGCAGATGGATTCAAAGGGGGTCTCTGAATCCATATGTAGTTTTAAATTTTAGTAAATTGTACAAATTGAATGTGAAAATTGTAATTTTTCAATGTCGGAGTGACACCACTAAAAATGACCAAATAAATGAGCAACTGCTATGTGGTCAATTTTAGTTTAGTTCTTATCCCATGACCAAATTGGTCATTTTAGTTCTTATCGTGTGATCAAATTGGTCATTCATCTTGGTCATTTTTAGTTAGATCACTTAAATTTTCTCCATTTTGGTAATTTATCCCTTGAAAAAACCATGGTGACCAAATGTTTTGGTCTCTTGGTCACTTATCTCTCATTTTGTACTAGTGTAGGGGAAGGGGATATGGGTTTGGGGAGTATATTAGGGTGATTAGAGTGAAATGGGGGTATAGGAGTGGAGTGTGGTTTTTTGGGTTAGAGAGAGAGGGAGAGGTAAGGGAGGAGAGGGGTGAGAGAGAGAGGGAGAGGGAGGGAACGAGGTGAATAGGGGGGTTAGAGGTACAGAGATGAGTAGGGGGTGCGAGAGAGAGAGAGAGAGATAGAGAAGGGGATTGGGTGGGGATTGGGTGGGGTTAGAGTTAAGGGGAAGAAGAGGGGGGGAGAGAGAGATACATTGTGGAATGGTAAGGGGTTATAGATAGAGGTAGAGACCAAGGGGGATGTTAGGAGATTTGGGGTAAGTGGAGAAAGGGGGAAAGAGAGTGATATAATGGGTTAGTAAGGGTTTAATAGATAAGTATAGAGTGAGAGAGGTGGTGTTGGGGTTAGGTAGAGAGAGAGAGAGAGAGAGAGATCAGTGGGTTGTTAGGGGATTGGAGGGATTGGGTAGGGTTAGATATAAGGGGAAGAAGAGGGTGGTTAGAGGTAGGGGATTGGAGGGATTGGGTGGGGTTATATATAAGGGGAAGAAAAGGGTGGTTAGAGGTAGGAGGATGAGGGGGGTTAGAGGTAGGGGGGGACCTAT
>LPNX010162670.1:54060-130592 GCA_001517045.1 Pseudotsuga menziesii
GTGTTTGCTTCGGATTCATCATTCCTATACCTTGGAGTATGATAAACCATGGCTAATTGAGCATTACATCCAATTTTTCAATATGCTTTTGTTTAGCCGCTGGTTATAGTATGCTGTACACCATCATTTTTTATGAATTTTTAGACACATATATGGTTTTTTCTGCAGATTCCAAATATGCAATTTTTAACAAGAATATATATTTTTTATTTTTTTTCTTGATTATATTGTGTCATCACTCATTGACTCAAAAAACACATTGTTGGTGTTTCAGCCATATCTCTCTCATTTCTCAACCATTTTGAAAAAAAAATTGTATGTGCACTAAAGGACACCAACCTCTACATGCTATTAAAAAAAATGTTTACAAATAATTGCAATTAAGACCTTAAGTTTTCTATTGCATCTAACGTGTCAAAAGAGACCCTCATTACCTTGCACACAACCCTAAGCTAGTTTATTTTGCATATACAAAACTTAAGGGACCCGTTACACTGTGGTGGAAAGAGGCCTAAATTAAAACGAATAAAAGAGAAAAACATAAAATAAAGACTTGAGATAGAATGGTAACCAAGATGATAGAGATATTTACACCTTAATATAATCAGTTGAACTTGTTCAAAAAGTTGCAATACCTAAGACAATAAGAGATTAATGTCGCAACAAGTGATGAATGTAAAAGGAAGAGAATGGTAAGAAGGCTGTTCAATACGTTAATTTCTTTAGGCTACACATTCAAGATGAAACCATCTTGATAAGATTTCTTTTAGCCAAGAAGTCTTATCAATTTTCTTTGAGAGAAGACATGAAAGATGCCACTAGAGGACAAAGAGGACTAGTTACAATGAATATTTGTTTTATTGACTACATCAAAGTTTGGATGGTGCAACATGGAAGTCTAAAGTGAGTTGGGTCGATAATTTATGAGGGAAAATTTTACGGGCGAAATTTATCCCATGGGATAATTTTTTGACTTTTTTTTTTAAATGATACCCAAATTTGATTTTTTTTTCCAAAAATGATACCCCAATTTGTTTTTTTTTTGTAAGTTGATTCGCCCAAATTCCATGTGATAACAATTTTTAACTCTAAAAATGGCCAAAATTGTCCAAAAACCATATAAACTCCTTATAAGTTTGAATCTTTTTATAAAAATATAACCCCACATTTCATGATTTGAAATTTAAGAATTAATAAGATTTATCAAAAATTTTGTATCTCACAAAATTATCAGTACTTAAAATTTTCACTGAATAATATGTTTCCATCCCACTAATTTTTTATGATTAATTTTGTAAACATTACAACTTCCATTTTCATTGATAAAAGAAGATGCAAAGAAATTGGCTAATTTTGTTGGCATTAACCCCAAACATCAACCAAATAGTGTTGAAAGGTATATTTTCCTGAAATATGTGGCCAGAAGGTTTAACAATCGTTCTCAATGCTCGAACCATCATTTCACTTCAACAGACATCAGTTGTAAGACATAAATATCTTGTCGTGTATATTCTACTACTACAAAGGTAATAATTGTTGTGAATAAAAAGCGTAAAAAATGAGGAATCGTCATAATTAACTGAATATAAGGAAATGGCCGCCTCCAACTAACCTTATCGAATGGGCATTGTAGATTGATTGCAAATGGTGGGAGAGAGCATGGCTCAAACTGAATGAAACCAATTTGTTGGGTTGATGTGTTGGGATGATGGCTATAAATGATAATGTTATTGTATTTGTTTGATGGTATATTAATATATTAGCACATCTACAGAGTTTGTGGCTAGATCAAGTTTATAGCGATCAAATGCTTGAGAGATGGTGATGGAATGGAAGACTATTTGGAAATTTTTTTATTCCTCATATTCTTCTAGTTAAAGGGGTTCAACTTTAAGTTATCCATGTGTAGCTACATGTTATCACGAACATTCTTCCTGTTATCCATTTATCAACTATCAACTATTTTTATATTTTTCTATATTTTTATCTTACATTCTTCTAGTTATCTACCATGAACTATGTTGGTTATCCATTCATGACCTATTTGTTATCCATGGATAGCTACCAGTTATATATATTATTTTGAATTTTGAATCACTGTCATAGAATCAATCTCGACAATACACTTGTCTCATCCTGGTCGGTAGATGAAAAAGCATAATATCTAGTCCATCCCAAATCTCAAATAAAAATGTCTATAAATGTAAAAATTTTAAAATAGAGTAAGGCCTTTAAAGCATTGCATTTACGTTTTTGAACTTCAAAAACAAAATCAAGGATATGATGGGCAAGTATGTGATGAAGGTTATGATTGGGATTATCATTAAGGTATGTAATTAAACTCACTTTAAACCTATCAATATAGTTTATTTTGTAAAAGAAATTTAAAAAATTATTTAAATGGGTTTATATTTTTTTTATATTTTTATGTTTGAATTTTCATAATTTTGATATGTATTTGAATAAAACACTAAAAAATTCAAAGACAACTATTACACATTTGAATTGAATTACACCTTTTATAATTTTGTTTTTATTTTTTATTTTCAATAGTTATAATAAAAATAAATTTTAATTTTGTTTTTGTTTTTATTAAAGTTTATAATTTCTTTATAATCTATTAATAGAATTTTAAATGGTTTTTACATAGTAAGCAAATTGTTCTTTATCTATTTTTCGGTGATCTAATTCAAACGTTTATTGGATCTATTCTATGTACATAATTGTTTGTACTTGTATATTAAGTTTATTCATAAAATGATATTTCTAAATTATATATATAAAACAGGATTATGAAGAATGATTGACTAACATGCTTGTTTAGTCTTATTAAGAAGATATCTTGTCCTTAATAGCCATATTGATAGTATTATATTTTATGAGTAATTAGGTTTATATTAGTTATTTTAATGCAATGTGTAGAAGATCTAAAGCTTCATTGAGCTTAATGATGAATGGGGTGGTGATGTGTTTTCAATAGTGTTAAACTTTAATTTAGTATTTTTATTTGTTAAATGTTCAAAATTATATAGATGTTTAGTTTTGACCTTAATAACCATATTGACAATATTATATTTTATGAGCAGTTGGGTTTATATTAGTTATTTTAATACAATAGGTGGAAGATGTAAAGCTTATTTGAGCTTAATGATGAATTGGGTGGTGATGTGTATCCAATAGTGATAAATTTAAAATTTGATTTTGATTTTAATTTTAATTAGTTAAATGTTCAAAATTATATAAAGAAGCTTTTATTTACATAAAGAAAGACGTGTTTTTTAATATTTATATCTATAATAAATCTGAAGATATAGATTAGTGTGTTTAATTTAAGAAAAAACAAATTTAAGACACACATATGTTAACATAAAATTATCTAAATCCACAATAAATTTGATGGAAACTAATTGAACTAAAACTTATATATATATTCCAAAGAAAAAAATATATAATTTCTATTCAAAGGTTGAACATAAATTACACTATCCATGTGCATAGTGCAATAACTGTTTGTTATATGTTATATTCTTTGCATGTATGTGTGGGAGGTGCGACTGCTAGTGACATGCCTAAGAATCCCTGCCGGCACCTTCACAGAAATAGGATGGTAGGTTGTTTCTGTTCAGAAACAACCGTTAGGATATTTCCAACGCGAGCATAGCGAGCCTAGATTTTTGGGTTGTTTTTTCTATTTTTTTGGGAATTTTTTACAGAAATCTAATTTAATTCTGGTTAAGGGAATGAGTGTTGAGAATATAAGTTTTCATTGATGTCAAAGGGTTTCGCGTATGAAAAAGGAATAACTAGTAGATATGGTAGCAAGATGAATTCAACAATGACACAAAGGAAAGTCAATATTGAGAAATTAGGGATTCTGAGAGAGAGAAGACAGAGATCGATTGATCAATCAGTGTAAAGATCAATGATAGACCTATAGGCCTAAGTCTGTGCAGTTATTAATGGTTGAGATCGTGGTAAGAGAAAATCCTCGACTATGGTTGAATTTCGCAAGTTAGAGTTGTGAATGAGATAAATTGATAATTCTCATTCATATGCTTGAATATCTTATGGTGGATATTAAAGGTGGAATAAGATCAATGGATGAAGAAGAATCTGCTGATAAAAGAGTGAGGAGGATAAAAGGTGAGTCGAGATGCGAAATCAGAAACTAATCACCAAAAAAGATATCAAAATCAACAAACGAGGTTGATCATGGAAGAAGATCAACAGCTGCCAGTTATTTCACAGGGAGAAGTAGCACTGATTAATAAACTCCTGATTTGCACAAAATTTGAATAAAATCTAACTTTATGATATTGGGGTCCACTGTCGATCTAAATCTGATAGCCGTCATGGATTTTGCAAATTCAACTAGCAGGTGAGTTAACGTTTTGGATGGGAGTGAAATTTCATTGAGAAATACTTTACTGACAATGTGGATTACAGTCCAGATCAATCTAGAGAAATTACGGAAGCTGATCTTAAGAAGATCGACGATAGTGGATGATTTCCGGACAAAGAAAAGGGGAGATCCACAAATCCACATTTGATCATAGATCAATGGTTAGGATTGAATATGTAAGGAAGTCTACGGTGGGGAATAATTTCCTCACAAAGAAGAGGGGAGATCCATATATCCGCATTAGATCATAGATCAATGGACAGAAGTGAACCGACAAAAATAAATCAACGGTTCATAAGAAAAGTGGAAGGAAGAAAGTGAAATATCAAGTTCTAGAATAATATGGTTTTCTGCAAACCGAAGTCTAGAAGGCGGAAAGCGGAAGGTGGAGCTTCATGAAAAGAATTTAGGAAATTCCGCAGTCCTACATTCTGCATCCCGTGATCCAGAAGATCGACGGTCAGAAATACATCCATAAAATATTGACGATGCAGAAAGATTAGTGCAAAAAGCGGAAGGCGGAGAATTGTGAAAGCAACATTTGAGTTTTTGAGAACCCCCATTCTACATCCCGCGATCCAGAAGATCGACGTCATGAGACATCCGTAAAAAATCAAGGATGCAGAAATATTGAAAGCAGAAATTGTGAAATGATATATGGAAAAAAATCACATACTTGATATCTGATTTCCACCTCAAATCGATGGTAACGAAAAGATTGAAGGAGATCAACGATGCAGAACGATTGAGGCAGAAAGACATTTTGAGAAATGTCATAGTTAGGAAATATGCATATCGAATCTTATCTTAGATCTATGATCAAGAAGAAGAACGATATAAAATAATTTGCTCAGGATAATTGCAAAAATTGAGAATGTGAAAGGTAACGAATGGAAGATTAAACAACAAATAGATTAACAGGGAATTAGCTTAGTTGTTTTGAAGAGGCATGATCGAAGAATGAAATGGCACAATGATGAAGAGATGCATCTGCAAGAAGCATGAAGGTATTTATTGACATAATAATTGAAGGAAAGAATTTGTCTCTGTGATTGCGAATGATAGAGTCCAATAAGTATATAACAGACTGATAAAAATCAGTCCAGGGTGGTAGGGTGGCGCTAGGGCAGACTATAAGTCTACAAAGGGTGTCGTAGCATCTTTGTCTATTGTAGCAGGAATAAAACCACAGTGTTGGAAAATACTTGTCTATTGTAGAAGGAAGAAATATAGGGTGTTGGAGCATCCTTTCCTGTTGTAGCAGGCATAAACATAGGGTGTTGTTGCATCCTTTCTGTAGTAGCAGATAAAGCAATTTTGTAGATTCATTTTTTATTGAGTTTGAAACAGTTGTTTTTCCTTTGAATTTTCCACAATAAAATTTGTGTCGTAGCCAATTTGATTCATTTTGTGTTTTTATTTTAAAATAAAAAGACAATACTGATTCACCCCTGCCTCTCAGTATTGTGGGATAATCCAATAATTGGTATCAGAGTTGGTTCCTTCACCATATTTTAACCACTCAAGGAAGATCCTATTTAAACACCACTATGGATCAACAAGAAGGTTTATCCACTAACAAACCTCCATTATTCACACGTAAGAATGATGCATACTGGAATGTGAGAAGGAAGTGCCATCTAATCATGTCCCTTGGATGGAAGGTTTGGGAAGCAACTGAAAAGGATTATAAAATATATGACCAAACACCTATGGACAGTGTGGAACTAGACCAATATGAAGGTAATGTCAAATCCCTAAATGCAATCCTGAGTGGATTGAAAAAATTTGTATTTGCAAAATTTATGTGATGTAAGACTGCCAAACAAGCCTAGGATAAATTAAAAATTATCTATCAAGGGGTATTTAAAGTCAAAGAATCCAAAATTTAGACATACAGATGCCAATTTTAGAGCCTTAAAATGAAAGAAGAAGAAAATATTGGGGAATACCTTCTAAGAGTAGATGAGGTTGTCAATTCTATTAGAGGTCTTGGAGGAAAATTAAAAGAAAGAGAAGTGGTTATCAAGGTAATAGGATCATTACCAATAAAGTATGACTAAAAAGTATCCACCCTAGAAGAATGATATGATATTGACCTTGTGATAGTAGATGAACTACATGGAATCATCACTACATATGAGATGAGAATGAGACTAAGTGAATCCTCAAGAAAAGAAGCATAATTTAAATTCTCATTCAAAAGGCAATAAAAAAGCCTAGATGATGAGGAAGCCCTTTTATTAAAAAACTTGAGAAATGTACTAGAAAATATAAAGGAAAGTTACCTCTAAAATGTTTCCACATTTGGAAGACTTGGAAATTTTGCTTCAAAATGTACTTACCCTAAACAAGATGATAATGATGAGAGAGAAACTTCAAAATTCAAAAAGGGTAAAATAGGAAACAAGAAAAAGTCCTATGAGAAAAAGAAAATTGTTTACACCATGGAAGATAGTGAAGATGCAGATACAAGTGAAGATGAAGAAAATTAAATTCGATTAAGGGGCATGGATACTCGAGAAACAAATAGTGACTCAGATGTAGAACGAGAAGTAGACATAAGAGATAAACCTGTTAGTTCTCTTGAAGAACTTGAGAAATGCAGGAAAAAGAACAAACAGTCAAGTCATATAATTAGTGAGTTGGAAGCTCAACTTCTAGATGCCAAAAGGATTGAGGAGGATATAAACCTGCAACTCAAAAGAAGAATACAATAATATGAGATACTTGAATAAGAGATCATACAAATCAAGAAAAAACTTGATGAAGGATCTATCAAATAGAAGTTTGAGAATATCTCAAGGATTCTAGATGAAATCCTGAATAGAAAAAGAGCATCAAGTGATATATCTGGCTTGGGTTTTAACAAAGAAAAGAAACCAGAATGTTTCTATTTCACTAATCAAGGAGGAAACAAGAAAAGGTATGCTAAAGCACTAAAAAGTCTAGTTAAAAAGGAAGAGAGAAAGAAAAATTCCCTCACTCTCAAGATAAAAACAGAAATAATATGTTGCCTAAGAGACCAAATAGACATCTCCATATATTTTTAGGCCACTCTTTCTCTTGTAATAACTTCGGTTATAAAGAATTAAAATGCAGAGCTTATAGGAAGGTTCCTAAATACAAGAAGAAGTCATCAAGTAATAAACCAAAAGGAAATCATAACATTCTTACACTTCTTCAAAAACATGACATAGAGTGTTACACTAACCATGGACATATGGCAAGATATTGTAAACTGATGACACTTCTTCAAAAACATGACATAGAGTGTTACACTAACCATGGACATATGGCAAGATATTGTAAACTAATGACTCCTACAAGGAAGACTATTGCAATCAAGTCTCAAGACATAAAACAAAATAAGTATTGAAGGGAAAAGGAAGAAAAGGAAATTTCCATGATTTCTCTATGTGCAATAGAAAACCAAAACCTATGGCACTTGGACAGTGGGTTCTCAAAACATGTGAATGGTGACCCAAACAAATTCATAACACTAAAAGATAATAAGGGTAAAGTCACTTTTGGAGACAATTTGTCTTCTAAGACAATTGGAAAAGGAACAACTGTTGTCAATAACAAGATTAAAGCAAAAAATGTATTACTAGTAGAAAACCTCAAGCCTAATCTCCTCAATTTGATTCAAACATGTGGTCAAGGACACATCTATATTTTTTATTCAGAAAAATGTGAAATCGGGAAAAAGGACTCAGGAAGGGTTGTTGGCACCGCTATAAGAAATTCAAACAATGTATACATCCTAGATAATGAAAATCAGTGTTACTTAAGTATGATTGATGAAAGTTGGTTATGACACAGAAAGTTGGGACACTTAAATTTTGACAATATTGTCAAAATAAGTAAGAAGGGAGTTGTAAGAGACTTTCCTAAAATTGTAAAACCTCTAAACTCATTTTTTAAACATTGTCAAAATGGGAAGCAAACTAGAGCCAGTTTTAAAACAAAAGAACATATGACTTCGTATCCTCTAGAAATAGTGCACACGGATCTCCGTGGACCAACAAGAACTAAAATCCTGGAAGGAAAATATTATTTCATGTTTCTCATTAATGATTACACAAGGATGACTTGGGTGACATTTCACAAGGAAAAAATAGAAGCTTTTGAGAAATTTAAAATCTTCAAGCCAATGGTTGAAAATGAGACACACATGAAAATCAAATGTCTTAGATTTGACAATGGGGGAGAGTTTACTTCAAATGAGTTCAATAAGTTTTGTGAGACACATGGAATTAAGAGACAATTTTTAGCAGCAAAGACTCCTCAGCAGAATGGTGTTGTTGAAAGGAAAAATAGAATAGTCCAAGAAGTTGCCAGAACAATGCTCAATGAAGCAAAGTTGTTAGATGCATATTGGAGAGAAGTTGTATACACAACTGTCTATATACTTTATAGAGGACAACTCAGAGTGAATAAGGATAAGACCCCTTATTAACTATGGTATGGAAGACCGGTCTTAGTCAAATATTTCAAAGTATTTGGCAGTAATTGTTACATTAAAAGGAACAAGGATGACCTTGGCAATTTTGACTCTAGGACTGATGAAGGAATATTTTGAGGATATACATCCACCAAAAGGGCGTATAGATGTTACAATAAAAGGTTACAAAAGATTGTAGAAAGTGCATATGTGAAAGTAGATGATATAAAACCAAGAAGAGGAAGAAGTCATGGCAGTGTTGAAAATACAAATGATGAAGAAAAGGAAGACTTGAAAGAGGATGAAAGTACTCATGACGAAGAAGAAGGAATAACAAAAGGAAGATCCATAGGAAAGTGAAGAAGAATCCACAATACCTGATACAAAAACTCCATCTAGAAGGATACAAAATAATCATTCGGAGACACATATATTACATGATAAAGATGTTGGAGTTAGTACAAGGAGACAAATAACATTTAATGAACAAGCCCTACTCTCAATAGTGGAATCTAAGGATTTTACAGAAGCCAGCAAAAGTAATGAATGGGTCAAATCCATGAGTGAAGAACTAGATGAAATTGAGAAAAACGAAACCTAGGAACTTGTCCCTAGACCTAAAGATAAGAGTGTTATAGGGAACAAATGGGTTTTCAAGAACAAATTCAATTAGGATAGTCAAGTGATAAGGAACAAGGAAATATTAGTATGTAAATGGTATGCTCAGGTAGAAGGGATTGATTTTGAAGAAAATTATTCTCCTTTGGAAAGAATTGAAGTAATCGTAATGTTTCTAACACTCTCAAGCCATAAAAATTTTAAAGTGTATCAAATGGATGTCAAGTCTGCATTTTTGGATGGAAAAATAGAAGAAGATGTTTATATTGAACAACTTGAAGGTTTCGTAATATCAGAAAACATAGACTATGTTTGAAAACTGAAAAAGGAACTGTATGGTCTCAAACAAGCTCCAACGGCCTGGTTTTCAATGTTATATTTTTAATACTAAGCTAGCATAACATTACGATCTTTACACTGAGAGAACAACAAGCACAACAATAAAACACAAGAGACAATGAACACAATGTTTTTCCTCAAGGAAACCATAAATGGAGAAAACCCCACAACTTCCTCAGAGATAGATTCAGCACCAAAGTGAAACCTAAAAATAGTAAGACCATCTCCCGACAACAGTAAGCTCTTTCCTCTTGCCCCGGTGTCTTTCTCTTCCTCAACTATGCACTATAACTGAGTGTGGATGAGATGTGTGATAAATAGAGAGGTCACCTCTCTATTTATACTAATTCCCGACATGACTAAAAACCCTACTAGGGCCAACCTCACAAGGAGAGTCTAATAACCCTAGTGCCCCAAAATTGCGAGGACTTTAACCCTTGGACAATAGGAGGGTTACCCACAATGACTTGACATGACTTGTTTACATTATAGATTCTCTCGATAGGAACATCAAGGCATGACATGACACAAGTACATCTGGGAATAAACATCAGGTTACAATAGATGAGAAATACAAGTGAATACATTCCAAAGTTACAATTACATCGACACTCCCTCTTAACTAGGAAGGTATTCTCTTGATACAATTTTCATCACTGGTCTTCTTCTCTGGATCATCTCATCATCTGCATCTTCAAGTCATCTTCATCTTCGAATCTAGATCATCACTCGATCTGGATCATCATCACTGGATCTAGATCATCACTCGATCTGGATCATCATCATTGGATTTAGATCATGTCTGGAGCATCATCTCTAGATCTGAATCATCCCTCGATCTGGATAATCTCTGTTGGATCATCAATACTGAATCTTCACAGGTGCTATCTCATGATTCTTCTCACCATAGGAAGTTCTACAGAGCCATCCTTTTTCATGCTGGATGTAGTCCTAACCACCATGTAGGTCTTCTTTAGTGCTTATGTCTGACACTCAAGTCAGAATGGCCCTCCCAGCACTTACATTTGACCTACTCGTCAGAAAGGAACGCCCAACACTCACATCTAATCATATAGGAACCAATCCTATAATCACATCAAAAAGGCCCAACACTCACATCCGTTCAACCAATGATTAGAATGGCCCAGCACTTACACTTGGCCATGTGAAGAACCAATACTCCATGCCAAAAGGATTTGCACTTACATCTGATCAACCAATGATCAAAGAAAGGCAATTGCACTAACATTTGATCAACCAATGATCGAAGAAAGACACAGTACTTATATTTGATCAACCAATGATCGAAGAAAGGCTCAGCACTTACATCCGACACATGCGATGAACCAATCCAACATGCATGTTCCTAAAGTGCTTTTCCTATCGATGGCACTGCCTTCCCAATATGAATCAACATAACCCTCTAGGTTAATATTTTGATTTGCCTCGTACATGAGCCCATAATCAATTGTACCTCTCAGGTACCTCAGAATTTGATTTGTAGCAAGCAAGTGAACATGTCTCGGATCTATCAAGAACTGGCTCAAGGTGTTCACAACAAAGTAAATGTCTTTTCTCGTGTTCATCAGGTACATCAAGGACCCAATCATCTGACGATACATCGGGGCATCAGCCGTCTCTGATGAAGCATCACTCAATAGCTTCAGGTTCAATTCCATAGGTGTGGCCATACCCTTGCAGTCCATCATCCCAAACCTCTTCAGGATCTCTACTGCATACTTCCCTTGTCCATGGGAGATTCCATCCGCATTCTGCCATACCTCCATACCTAGAAAATAATGTATCATACCCAAGTCCTTCATTTCGAACTCGACAGCAAACTTTCTCTTCTTATTAGCAATCAACCCATCTATACCTATTACAAATAGATCATCTACATATAGTAGAAGCATCACTTGGTTGCCATCTTCAACCTTGTAGTAAAGGTTGAAATCTTATTTACTCTTGGTAAAGCCCAAACTGGATAGAAAGCTTTCAATTCTGTCTTACCATGTCTTAGGTGCCTATTTCAAACCGTACAGGGCTTTCTTCAATCTACACACATGCAACTGCCTGTCAGGTGTCTCAAAACTAAGTGGCTATTCTACATACACTTCCTCTTCCACTACACCATTCAAGAAAGCAGTCTTGACATCCATTTGGTGTATCTTCCATTTCATTACTGCAGCCAAATCAAGTACTGTTATGATGGAAGTGTATCTGGCCATTGGAACAAAGGTTTCTTCATAATCTATTCCTTCCTTCTGTGAGAAGCCACGAGCCACAAATCTTGCCTTATATTTTTCAATGCTACCATCTGCAGCATGCTTGATATTGTAGATCGATTTGGAAGTTACAACTGACTTCCCTTCTAGTCTTGGGACAACATCCCAAACATAATTCTTCATGATTGATTGATACTCTACAGGTCTTTGTGGTTCTTCAAATTCTCGATCTTCTTCTTGAATTTCTTCATTCATGGTTATATCATGAATTCTGGGTGCTTTTGCTTCTTTAGTGTCTTTAGCAGGTCTCTTTCTGGATTTGTTGTAAGCTGTGTCTTCATCAAATATTACATCCCTGCTAATGTCAATCTTCTTGAATCTTGGGAAGTATATTCTGTAAACCTTCGAGCTTTCAGATTATCCCACAAATATACCCTTCTTTCCTGAAGGATCTAGTTTTGTTCTCTTTTCTTTTTGTATGTGTATGTACACTGGACAGTCGAATATTCAGAGATGGGTGACTTCTGGTTTCTTACTAGAGAAGACTTCTTCAGAAGTCTTGTTCTCGAGTACTCTATGTGGAGTATGGTTCTATACATACACCGCTTTTCTGGCTGCTTCTGACCATAGATGCATAGGAAGATCTTGATCATGAAGCATTTCTCTTGCAACTTCCATGATGGTTCTATTCTTCCTTTCTGCAACCCCATTATGTTATGTATTGTAAGGAGTGGACAACTCCCTCTTAATCCATGATTCTTTGCATAAGTATTTGAATTCATTTGATGTGAATTCTCCACCATGATCTGATCAAAAGGTCTTGATCTTGTTTTCTATGTGGTTCTCGATCAAGGCTTTGAATTCCTTGAACTTGTTGAAAACTTCACCTTTTTTATTCATGAAGTAAATCCATGTCTTCCTAGAAACTTCATCAATGAAAGAAACATAGTATACATACCCGCTTATTGAACTTGATGACATTGGTCCGCATACATCAGAGTGGATGGTTTCCAAGATTCCTTTTTCCTTGCTCTTGCTACTTGGAAATGTCTTCTTTGTATTCTTTCCTTTTGCACATCCTTTGCAGACCCCTTCATGTTTTGCTTGCATTTCTGGAAGACCTTCAATAGCTTTGCTTGCTAGTGGTAGTGCTCTTTAATGCACATGTGCCAGCCTTCTGTTGAAAAGTTCATTTGGCTCTACTATGTCATGGACCATAGCTTGTTCTGGATGGCCCTTTAGCTTGTATAAGCCTCCTTCTTATTCTCCAATCACTATTGCATCATCAATAGTCTTTCCTCTTGGCCATCTACAAATGCCACCCTCATGCCTTTTGCATCCAATGCTGATATAGATAGAAGATTGTTCTTCAGTCCTGGTACAAACAAGAAATCTTTCATTTTTATAGATTTTCTGGAGTCTAGCTTGTAGGAGGATTCACCACTACCTTTTATGGGATATTGGTAGTCATCCCCAAGCTTCACCTTATGGGGTGAATTATGTTCGGATATTTTCTCAAAGGATTCCTTGAAACTTGTCATGTGCTTGGAATCCCCACTATCAATAAGCCAATCTTTGCTTCCATAAGTGACAGTTCTCGTGAGAGCAGAGATCGGAACATATTCATCTTCACTTGAAGAGTCTTCACTTTCTTGTTTTACTCTCTTCCTAAGAGGATCATAATCCTCAGCAATGTGAGCATGATGTCTTCTTTCGGAGTTCCTCATCTTCTTGGATCCATTCTTATTCTTGGAAGAGTTTCTAGTAGAGTGTCTTATTTCATTGCATGTATAACATCTGAGTCTGGATGGATCCATTCTTAAAAACTTATTTTTCTGATGAGAATATTTACCTTGGTGATGATGATTTTCCCTTCTTCCTTTCTTGGAGTGTACTGTGAGAGCTTGATCTTCACTTCCCATCTTTTCTTCTCAACCAGCTATCCGAGATTATTATTGAGAGCATTCTTCCCATAGTCTACTAAACTTGACCAACTTCTTTCTAGCATAGATTCCTTGGATGAAAGAATCCCATGACCTAGGGAGGCCATTCAATGTTGTCATCACAATTTCTGCATTCTCCACTTCTTCATCTATAGTTTCTAGTTGTTCTTTGATATGGGAGACCCTTGTGAAGTATGACTGGATGGTCTCCTCATTATGGATCTTGACATTCTTCAACTGGTTCCTTAGAGTCATCTTCTGATTGTTGTTCTTCCCTTCAAATAGTTTGGTTAAGGCATCAAACATGTCTTTAGGTATCTTGAGGGAGGAAACCTATGGAATGAGGTGATCCTTAATAGAATCTACAATGATCCTCTTTGTCATAACCAACTTCTTCTTATGTAAGGCCTTGGTCTCATCTCCCTCTGGAACTGGAACCTCCTCATGGATATAGGAGTCCAAGTCATTTTCTTCCAGGACCAGGGAGATTCTATACTTCCAAGCTTGGAAGTTATAAACTCGCTCAAGCTTTTCATTAAGCTTGGTATGATGAGACATCTTAACTAAGAACCTCAAATGGAAATACAAAAGATTTAGATCTTACCGGGTTAAGATGTCGGATGTGAATTTGGAGCTGAAATCCTGCAGTGCTAGTTCAGGAACAGATTAGGGTTTTTCTTTTCTAGAGTTCTATCCAACCAAATGCTTTGAATTTGATCCCTAACTTTGATTTTGGGGAGGAGATCAATCCAAGCATGGGCTCATTGAAAAATTCCTCTTCTGTGAAAAGCCCTAATTTTTGGCAGTAGTGTCGGGTCCAAAACTGAAAAACCTCAGAATTGAATTCTGCTTCTACAGAAATATGTACCCTAGGGAGGAGAGTTATTCCACCTTACTTTTTCTGAAAATCTATGGAGAGAGATCCACAAAATAGGAAGCCCTAGTTCCCGCAGCTGCACAGTGTCTTCTTGTCAGGTTAGCTCTGATGCCATGTTAGATTTTTAATATTAAGCTAGCATAACATTAGGATCTTTGAACTGAGAGAACAACAAGCACAACAATCAAACACAAGAGACAATGAACACAGTGTTTTTTCTCGGGGAAACCATAAATGGAGAAAACCCCTCAACTTCCTTAGAGATAGAATCAGCACCAAAGTGAAACCCAAAAACAGTAAGACAATCTCCCGACAGCAGTAAGCTCTTTCCTCTTGCCCCAATGTATTTCTCTTCCTCAGCTATGCGCTACAACTGAGTGTGGATGAGATGCATGATAAATAGAGAGGTCACCTCTTTATTTATACTAATTCCCGACATGACTAAAAACCCTACTAGGGCCGACCTCATTAGGAGAGTCTAATAACCCTAGTTCCCTGGAACTATGGGGACTTTAACCCTTAGCCAATAGGAGGGTTACCCACAAAGACTTGACATGACTTGTTTACATTATAGATTCTCCCGATATGAACATCGGGGCATGACATGACACAAGTACATCCTGGAATAAACATCGGGTTACAATAGATAAGAAATACAAGTGAATACATTCCGAAGTTACAATTACATCAACATTCAATACTGGACAACTATTAAAATAACAAGGATTTAAGAGAGGGGCCACTGAAAGTAATCTCTACATAAAGTAGAAGATGGAAATATGATCATTGTTGTTGTTTATGTAGATGACATCATATTTGGAAGCAAATTACAAATACTAAGTGTAAAGTTTGCTTCTGAAATTAATAAGGAATTTGAAATGTCAATATTGGGTGAACTAACATTCTTCTTGGGATTACAAGTTTATGAAACAAACAAAGGAATCTTTATCTCTCAAACTAAGTACATCAAAGACATGCTTAAAATATTTAAGATGGAAGACTCCAAACTTGTTAGTACTCCTATGATCATAGGTTGTAAAATAAGTAAGGACAATGAGTCTCTGGAAGTGGATCATACCATGTACACATACATGATAGGCAACCTACTATATGTGACAACTACAAGACTAGTTGTGATGCAAGATGTAAGTTTGGTTGCTAGGTTCTAGTCAAGCCCCAAAGAAATGCATCAAACCACAGTAAAAGGGATTTTCAAATATTTGAAAGGTACTATGGAGTATGGGTTATGGCACCCAAACATTCAAGACTTTATCTTAAATGAATTTATTGATGCAGACTAGGAAGGAAGTGTGGATGATAGAAAGAGTACTAGTGGAGCCGCGTTCTTCTTAGGAAATTGTTTGGTTTCATGGTTAAGTGAAAAACAATCTTCCATTTCACTCTCCATAGCAAAGGTCGAATACATTGTTGCTATGTCATGTTTCACCAAGGTCATTTGGATGAAGCAGACACTAGAATACTTACTTTTGAAGTATGAGCACCCAATAATAATAAATTGTGATAATAGAAGTGCCATAAGTATGTCAAAAAACCTCGTCATGCACTCCAAGACAAAACACATACCAATAAAATATCACTTCCTAAGAGAACAAGTATCCCAGAAGGTTGTCAAACTAGAGTATATTGACACAAAAGAACAGGTCGCTGACATTTTCACCAAGCCACTACCTAAGGAATCCTTTGAGCATCTTAGGCAGAAGATGGGAGTGATCCCCTTTCAAAAGTTATAGAGGAGGAAGCACAATCTCAGGGGGAGATATGATGACAGGGGGAGTTGTTAGAAAGAAGAAAGACATAAAATCATCAATGGCATAACATGTTATCCTTTGTCATTTCTTTCAAAGTTGGAGAAGGTTTAGATATTACCATCAATGACAAAGGGGATATTGTTGAGAATATCAGTTGTCATTGATGTCAAAGGGTTTCATGTATGACAAAGGAATAACCAGTGGATATGGTAGTAGGATGAATTCAACAATGACACAAAGGAAAGTCAGTACTAAGGAATTATGGATTCCATGAGTAAGAGAATATAGAGATCGATTGATCCATCACTATAAGGATTGATGATGAACCTCTAGGCCTAAGTCTATGTAGGTATTAATGGTTGAGATCATGGTAAGAGAAAATCCATGTCTATGGTTGAATTTCACAAGTTAGACTTATGAATGAGATAAATTGATAATCCTCAATCATATGTTTGAAGATCATGTGGTGGATATTAAAGGTGGAATAATATCAACAACTGAATAAGAATACATTGATAAAAGAGCAAGGACAATAAAAGGTGAGTCGAGCTGCGGAATCAGAAACTAATCACTAAGGAGATCAAAATCAATGGACGAGGTTGATCATGGAAGCAGATCAATGGCTTCCAGATATTTTGCAGGGAGAACTAGCATAGATTAATAAAATCCTGATGTGCCCAAAATTTGAATAAACTCCTCCTTTTTGATATTTGGGGTCCATTGTCGATCGAAATCTGATGGTCTCATGGATTTCACATATTCAACTATAAGGTGAGTTAACATTCTGGATAGGAGCAAAATTTCATTGAGAAATACTTTACTGACAATGTGGATGGTCCAGATTAGTCAAGAGAAATTATAGAATCTGATCTTGAGAAGATCTGTGGAGGTGTATGATTGTCGCACAAAGAAAAGGGGAGATCCATAAATCTACATTTGATCATAGATCAACGGTTAAAATTGAATCTGCAAGGAAATATATTGTAGGGAATGATTCCCACACAAAGGAGGGGAGATCCACAAATCCATATTAGATCGTAGATCGATGGATAGGGGTGAACCCGCAAAAACAAATCAATGGTTCATAAGCAAAGTGGAAGGCGAGAAGCGAAATAATCAGGGTCTAGAATAATATGGGTTTTTTCAAACTGAAGTCTGGAAGGCGAAAAGAGGAAGGTTGCTAATCGAGAATTTTTTTGGTAAATGTCACAGTTCCTCATTCGGCATCTCGTGATCCGGAATATTGACGGTCATAAAGAAGTCTGTAAAAGATTGAAGGTGCAGAAAGATTAGTGTGGAAAGCAAAAGGTGGAGAATTGTGAAAGCAATGTTTGAGTTTTTGAGAACCCACATTTTGTATCCTATGGTCTGGAAGATCGATGATCAGGAGACATCCATAAAATATAAATGGTGCGGAAATATTAGTGTAGAAAGTAGAAGGCAGAGATTTACGAAAGCAACGTTTGAGTTTTTGAGAACCTGCATTCTGCATCCCGTGATCTGAAAGATTAATGGTCAGGAGACATCCATAAAGAATCAACGGTGCAGAAATATTGAAAGCAGAAATCATGAAATGATATTTGGAAAAATCCACATACCCAATATCCGATTTCCACCTTATATTGGCATTCACAAAAATATTGAAGGAGATAAACTCTGCGGAACGGTTGAGGAGGAACTTTAAGTGTGGAAAAACATTTTGAGAAATGTCATAGTTAGGAAATATGCATACTACATATTATATTAGATATACAGTCAAGAAGAATCCCAGTATAGAATCAATGGCTTAGGATAATTATGGAAATGGAGAATGCGGAAGGTCACAACTGGATGATTAAACAACAAATTGATTAACAGGGAATTAGTTTAGTTGTTTTGAAGAGCAACGATCGAAGAATGAAATGTTGTAATGATGGAGAGATCTGTCTGCAGGAAGTATGAAGTATTTATTAACAGAATAATTGAAGAAAATAATTCATCTCTGTGATTGTGAATGACAGAGTCCAAGAAGTATATAACAGACTGATAAAAATCAGTCTAGGGTGGCAGGGTGGCGCTAGGGCAGACTATAAGTCTACAAAGGGTGTTGTAGCATCCTTCTCTGTTGTAGCAGGTAGAAACCAAGGGTGTTGGAGCATCCTTGTCTGTTGCAGCAGGAATAAGTACAGGGTGTAGGAGAATCCTTGTATGTTGTAGCAGGAAGAAACATAGGGTGGTGTTGCATCCTTTCTGTAGTAGCAGATAAAGCAATTTTGTAGATTCATTTTTTAATGAGTTTGAATCGATGGTTTTTTCTTTGAAGTTTCCATAATAAAATTTGTGTATTAACCTGTTTGATTCATTTTTTGTTTTTATTTTAAAAGAAAAAGACAATACTGATTCACCCCCCCTCTCAGTATTGTGGGATAATACAACAATGGGGTCTATTTTATAACCCGAGTTAACGAACTAGGATATTGGAGGCTACATAATACCTATATTGTATTGTGAGTTATTCATAATGATAATGAGAAAATAGGAGGTGTGGCTCTAAGGTTTGTTGGTTTTCTTGGTTAAGGGTTTCCAGGGTAAATCTATGTGTTAATGTTGTGGTGTCATATTTATTTTTCTTTAAAGAATCTATATGCTTTTCTTCTGTACACAAGTTTAAAAATTTCATTTGGTATCAGAGCTCAATTATTGGAATCAAGGGGAAACCTTTGTTGTTGAGGGTTCGACGCAGTTGATAGATCTTGGATCTGTGATAAACTTGGGTTCATTGGGATCTTTGTAGTGTTGATTTTTGAATTGAAAGATAATGGAGAGTAGTTCCAGAATTGAGATCGAGAAATTTAACGACCATAATTTTGAGTTATGAAAGCTCAAAATGGAAGACCTTCTTGAAGATCAGGAACAGTGGACTACTATGTATCTAGGTACAAAACCCACTAGAATGTCATAAGAAGATTGGGATAAATTAGAAAGAAGGGAAAGGATTACAATTAGACTGTGCTTATCAAACTCTATGTTGTTGAACATATCTGGTGAATATAGTGCAGTAAATATTTGGGGGAAACTAGGGAGTCTGTATCAATCAAAATCCCTTGTGAAGAAGTAGTTTTTGCAAAAGAAACTATTTCATCTCATAATGGATGAAAATGACACAGTAACAAAGCATATGAATGTCTACAATACTCTAGTAAGTTAGATATAACCTCTGTTAGAATTAAAATGGTTGAATAAGATAAATGTATTACATTATTGTGTTCTTTGCCAGATTCCTAGGACAACCTAATTGTTGCAATAGGTATTTCTAGTCAAGCGACCTTAAAATTTCATGAATTGTATAATTCATACTATCAAAAGAGATAAGGAAAATGATCCATATTTATGCAGGAACGCAACAAAATACATAAATAACCATAGAAACAAATATGCAATGTAAATAACATTTCATTTCATCAATCAATACTTGAAACTGCTTTACATACAGAATGGAAATAAACTAGTTAGAGTGCTAGTAGGTTATCCCTCAGAAGAGATGTTGCAGCTACATGCCTCTAAAATCTATCTTACAATGAGGATCAAAGGCCTATATATTATTTAAAAACAATGGAAACCCTACACATCCAAAAACCTAACCCTAGGAGGTGAAATGCTAGAATGTGGGCCCCGTTGGGTAACTTGGTACATCAATTTCCCACAATTGTAACTTTAGCATACTACCTCCGTTTGATGTGCATGATACATCGTTAGAAAGATCTATTTATGGACTACATCCATAAACAACAAATATTGAGTCCAAAATGGACTCATATTTTCTCAACCATTCGATGCCGAAAAAAATGTCGTTTAGGGCCTCAAAACGGCTTCGGAAGTTTAGGACTCAAAAACTGCCAAAAATAGTAATATTTTCTACAATTAAGTAAACTGGAAAACTAAAAGAAACAATGGTGGGGGTCCAAGTGGAATAGGTGGATGGCCACCAATATCCTCCTAGATCATTCCTCCCCCCTTAGGAAGTAATGGTCCCCATTGCGTTGAGTTCCTCCACGAGATGAGGAAACTTCTGTTGAACTTGGTCCCTAGTGAGCCACTTTCCCTGGTGAAGGAGTTTTCCTGCTTTGACAACTCGATATAGATGGATCTTCTACTGGCAGGTGTTCTTGATCTATGTTTCCATAATCCGATTAGTTGTGGTTTGTTCCATGTAGTTGGGGTTTAAATATGTTGGTGTGAGTTGTTCTGCCATGTCTAATGTGTCTAGTGGAGGTGGAAAGTAGGGCCAAAAGCGGTCCACATTGAACACTGGGTGTAGACCAAGGAATGGTTGAATACTAAGCTCAAAGGAATTATCCTTGATAACCTTGGTGATGGTGTATGGCCCATATCAGAGTGGGCGAAGCTTGCGATTGGGGTCCAACGAGGAGCTCCTTCTGCAAATGTAGCCACACTTTGTCTCCCACTTGGAATTAGTGTCGCACCTAATGATGATCATGTCGTTGCTTGTACTTAGCATTGGATCTGTCCAATATGTCATGAAATTGTTGGTGAATGTGCTGAATGCACTTAATGAAGCTGTTCGCCTTAGAAACTTCAGGCTGGATATGAGTTGAATCATCCTGAGTAGCTAAAATGGCATGGATACGTCAATGGGACATATTGGCTGGAACCCCAAGCCCACCTGAAATGGTTTGTCATTGGTTGAGCTATGGAGGGCCTGGTTATAGTTGTGTTGTACATAGGGGAGGCTCTCATCCCATGTGCATGGATGATTTGATTTGTACATGCACAAAATGTGTATGATCATCTTGTTGATGACCTCTATCTGGCCATCAGTCTGGGGATGGAAAGCTGTGGACTTTGTGATTTTGGTGTCTAGAATTGACCATAAGCTAGACTAGAATGTACTAAGGAACCTACTATCCTGATCTGATATTATAGACTGTGGGATCCCAAAGTGTACCCACACTCATTCAAAGAAGAGTTTAGCAATGGCTTCTGCTGTGATATTCTTCTTGCAGGCCGCCATTATGGCCATCTTTGAGAATTTGTCAATGACCACAAACACATAGTCATTGCCGTGCTTAGTAGAAGTAAGGGCCGACATGTAATCCATGGAGATGGATTCCCAAGGTCGACGAGGGGTAGGAAACAGAGTATAGAGGCCTTGCTTCTTGATGGATGGTTTGGCAATGGCGCAGGCAGTGCAAGATCAGATGTACTTCCTAATGTCATGTCAAAGGTTCAACCAATAGAAATAATTCTACAATATTGCCACTGTTTTCTCGACCTCAAAATACCCAGTGACCCGACTATAGTGTGCTTCCCAAATCATCTTGGCATGCTCGCTTAAAGGAACACAAAGGTGTCCCATGTGACATAGTCGTACATCCCAGAGGTGAAATTTTGGAACTTGATTTCCCTCCAAGAGTGTCTAGTATGTGTGGCTGAATTCTGAATCACTCTTGTACAGAAGTGACCAATCAGAAGTCTCGTGCCCACAAGAGTTGAGCACGGTGGTTATCGCCATGATCGGTGGTTAGCTGAGGCAGTATGCAACATTATTGGTGCTTCCCTTCTTATACTTGATGTTCAAATGAAAATATTGTAGATATGTGGACCACTTCTAATGGTGATGGTTCTGCAACTTCCCTTGTGTCTGTATGAACTGCAGGGGTCAGTGGCCTATGTGGATGATCATTTCCTTCCCCAAAATGTAATGCTTCCATTGTTAGCAAGCCTATATAATGGAATACATCTCTTTGTCATAAGTGGGATATTTGTGGACTGGGTTGGACAGTGTCTCACTATGATATGAAACTGGATTCCCTTGTTGAGTAAGGACTGCCCAATAGCATAGTCAGAGGCATCTGTCTCGATCTCAAATGGTTGTTACAAGTATGGTAATGTGAACACTGAGGCACAATAGAGGCGATGTTTCAATTCTGCAAACACCTTCTGTTGAATTTTCGACTAAAAGAATTTTTATTTTGCTCCACCCTTGGTGACTTGACTCAAGGGCCAAGTGATATGAGAGAATCCCAACACAAATTTGGGATAGAATTTAGCAAGGCCCAGAAAGTTGTGAAGCTCTGTTAGAGTAGTTGGGGCTGGCTAATCCCGAATGACTTGGATCTTGGTTGGATCCACATGTACCCCACACTCATCAATAATGTATCCCAGATACTGAACCTGGGTCATGCCAAAAGTGCACTTATCCAAATTGGCACAGAACTTGTGATGCCGCAGTGTTTGGAGGACCTGTCGGATGTGGTGGAGGTGCTCTTCCCAAGTCTAGATGAGTATCAGGATGTCATCCAAGTACACTACTACAAATAAGTTGGTGAATGGATGCAATATGTCATCGATCAGTCTCATGTAGGTTTCAGGAGCATTCATCAGCCCGAAAGGAATGACCAACCATTCGAAAAGGCCCTCCTTGGCTTTGAAGGCAGTCTTCCCCACATCGGTTGGTTTGATCGGTACCTGGTCATACCTGGACTTTAAGTTGATCTTGCTAAAATATTTTTCCCCTTTAATCTGGTCCAAGAGGTCATCAATATGTGGGGTCGAGTACCTATTCCACATAGTGATCTTGTTCAGTGCCCGGTAGTCAATACAGAGTCTCCAAGTCCCATCCTTCTTCTCTACCAAAATGATAGGGCTCCCACAGGGCAATGAACTTAGCCAGATGTGACCCTTTTGTTGAAGCTCCTGAATTTGCCTCTTGATTTCATCATTCTTCAGAACAGAGCGTCGATATATCATTCCATTGGGAAGCGACGCACCTGGGGTCAAATCGATGGGGTGCTTCACCTGACAGTGGAGAAGCACCCTGATGGGTGAGGTGAATATGTCCCGGTACTCCTCCACGACCTTGTCCATTTGTTGTTGTCGTGCAAAGGGGCCCTATCTAGAGGTCATGGCTACAATATTCTTCTTTCCCTGAGGGCAGATCATCAAGAAAATAAACATCCTGGTTTTGGAAATGAGCTTACTGCATTGTTTTGTAATAACCAAAGAGATAGCGGCAGGAGGTGGTACCTCTGGTATCCTGTACAAATTAATTCCCAACGTAATAATAATAGCGCAAGGGTAGGAATCATACACAACATGTCACTTCCATAAGTATGGTTGACCTAATAATACATCACAAATATCAAGAGAAGCAATATCACATAATACCTCATCGATGAAGGGCTTGATGTTGTAGGGAAGGTGGCACTTTTGGCTGACGCGGAGATCTCATCCTCGGTGAAGCCACTCGATGGTGTATGGTTGTGGGTGTGCCATGGTAAGAAAACCCAAATGCTTCATGACCTCTGCTGAAATCAGGTTCTTTGGCCTCCCACTATCGACAATGACCTGTAGCGGGGAACCCTTTACCCACATCTGGTAGTGGAAAAGACGCTTCTTCTCCTTTGAATCTTCTAGTTCTTCCTTTTAGATCTTCGTGGTGGCAATAGTGGTGTTGGGATCTGCATCGATAATATTCTTCCTGCTGTCATTCCCCTTCTTGGGTTCTAATTCAGTGTCAGAGTATGCATCTGATTCAAAATCCTTTATCTCGACCACCAGTGTCTGCTTTTCCTGACACACACTTGTGTTGTGAGTGGGGATTTTATAGAAGTCGCACCACTTTCTCGCTTCCTTCTTCGGCTTTGTAGTGTTTCTCTTTTCTTGTGGATTTGGAAAGATTTCTTGAGTTTCCATGCCTTGGCTATGTCCTTGGTTCTACAGTTTAGGGGTACCTTTTCCTTGCTTCTGATTCGCAGATCCAAAGTCTTGCTTTTTCTATTTGAATTTTTGCTAAATTTTGGTAGCATATCGATATGCTGTACCAAGCAAGGAGATGTCGAGGAACTCCATTTCCTCCTGAATGTATCTATGTATACAACTATGGTACTTCAACACCATATTTTTCTCTAAATATTTGATACCCAACTTGGTGCGCAAGGTATAGAACAAATTCGTCAGCTCATGCATAGTCCATTGTATGTACTTGTCCTCATATCTCCCCATCAGATAATATTGTCCCTTTATGGAATATTGAAAAGAATTCCAAGTGGGTACAACCAAGAATAGAGAGGGTTCCTCCTCTTCCTTTCTTTCACAGGAGGTTTCCCACCAGTCCTTGACATGGGGGACGACTTTGAGTAGAGAAAAAGTAATCTTTTCCCATTCGAAAAAGTCATGAACTGAGAAATATCCTTATAATAGATTCAATCATATATATACAACATCTACATCTATTTGGCCATCAAATATGGGAATGTCAAAGTTTACTTGTACCTTAAAAGGGGTTGTGCCTCCATAGTGGCTGCTAGTTGCAGATGCACCGCCAGTGGGAAGTCGTTGAAGGATCTGGGTGAAGTTATCCATCATTGCGTTCCTTTATTTTTCAAGGGCCTCATCGAGCAACATTTTGATAGGATATTTTGAGCCCTCATCTTTCTTTTCGTCCCCCATGGGTGGCCATCGGGATTTGCAAGGCTGATATTGCAAAGGTTCAACCAGATCGAGCCCTAACTCTTTATACCCCGCCCTCGTTGGGGACATGCAAAGAAGGATCGAGAAAGAGTAAATTTCTCTGATACCATTGATTCGGATTTATGTAGGAACACAACAGAATACACAAATAACCAATAGAAACAAATATGCAGTGGAAATAACATTTCATTTCATTAATAAAAAACTGAAACTAGTTTACATATAGAATGGAAATAAACTAGCTAGAGTGCTGGTAGCTTATCTTTGAGAAGCGATGTGGCAGCTACATGCCTCTAAACTCTATGTTACAATGAGGCTCGAAGGAATATATATTATTCAGAAACAATGGAAATCCTACAAATCCAAAAACCTAACCCTAGGAGGTGAAATGCTAGAATGTGGGCCTCATTGGGTAACTTGGTACATCAATTTCTCGGGGTCATAACTTTAGCATACTACCTTCGTTTGACGCACATGATACATCATTAGAAATATCTATTTATGGACTACATCCATAAACACCAAATGTTAATTCTAGAATGGACTCATATTTTCTCGACCATTTGATGCCGAAAAAACGTCGTTTAGGGCCTCAAAATGGCTCCGAAAGCTTAGGATTCGAAAACTGCCTAAAATAGTAAATTCTGCTACAATTAAGGAAACTAGAAAATTGAAAGAAACAATGGTGGGGGTGTCCAAGTGGAATAGGTGGGTGGCCACCAATATCCTCCTTGATCAGAAAAAACCATGGATAATCATATCATGGATTCCTTGTTTGTGAGAGGTCTCCCCCAGGAGAGAAACAAAAATAAAGTACCTAGGGGGAGATCTAAATATAGGTATAGATCTAAATCCTCAACAAACGAATAAGGAAGTACTGGAAATGAGGTAAAGTTGGGCACTATAAAAATTATTGTAGATCTAACAATGTTGAGAAATAAAAGGGATTTGAGGATATCCCTTCCACAAAGGAAAGTACCTTCTTAGAAGAATTGGGGGATGTGTACCTAGCTTCTATAGGTAATAATTTAGAACATGATATATGGTTGATTGACTCAAGTGCATCATGTCATATGACCCCTCATATGTAGTGGTTTTGTGAATATGGAAAGTAAAATGGAGGAGATGTGTACATGGGAGATGATTCACCAGCTAGTATCAATGGATGTGGTAGAGTCAAGCTAAAACTAAAGGATGGAAGGATTACAATTCTACTTGGAGCGCTACATATTCCAAATCTAGCAAGAAACTTGATATCTATTGAAAATATGGATGTTGCAGCTATAAAGATTATGTGTGGACATGGTGGTTCAAAAAAGGTTTGAGGTTCAATGGTATCGATGAGGGGAGTTCGGTGTTATCCCTAAAGTTGAACCTAGACTACAGGGGTTCAAGCTTAAGGAAATCTTGTTCTCAAAGGTGCAAATCAATGAAATCAAATTGAGAATCAAACTGATATTCAGTCAAAGCTATGGACAAAGTTACACTTCTATCAATGTAACAGGTTGGTATAACATAAAGGCTATGTGTAAAATCAAACAATCATTGAATAACTAAAATGATATAAAACCAAGGTTGTCTGTACAAATCACACAATTATCACTGCACATGCTAGTATATTATGAAAAGTATAAGAGAATCACAAAGTTATCAGAAAACTAGATTGGTATCATATAAGAAATATAAGAAAATAAAAACATTGCTGAAAAGATATGCTGGTGTAAAATCAGAGCTGCAAGGTAATCCACAGGAAATGTATAACATAAGACAAAATGCACAGTTCAATATCAAGGTTACTATGATCATAAAGACAAGAAGTAAAACTGCCTTTGTTTTCTACAGTGTAAGGATAATTGTATTTCCCAATAAGAATTAGTGAAATGGGATGTAATGGACCATATGCATAACAAAATTATCAGAAAAACCAATTCATAACATACAAAAGCAAATCATCATCATGTTTCATTCAAAAATAGAACCTGTATAGAAGCTGCATAAAGTCTATGTCATACAGGCAATGCTCCAAACAGGGCTTGCATCCTCCAAAATTGCCAACCTCAGTCCCCATTCACCCCTCGAACTATTAGCTGGGACCTCTCTTACATTCAAAATGATGATTTAAATAACCAAATACAATCAACAAACTGTTGCTATCTTTAGGAATAAAAATCTAACGATTTAACTAAAAATAAAATCAATTTATGCACTGTTGCAAGAAGTTTGGAACAACCAAAATGGATTCCTTTTAATATGGAACTAATTATTGATTGCTCGATCTTACATCTAGAAATGATCTGCCACTGGTCCATTTAAATTCTCTTTGCTACTCGAAGATGTTAACTAAATCCCTGATAATCTGGAAATGATAAAATCTATCCTCTATTTTTAGATGCTCGCCTCTAGGTATAATCTTCGACAAATATTCTGTCAGTTGTTCACTGAACATGTTTCCCACTTACTGGTATAATCTCAGCGATATATACTTTTGATCTTCATCAGTCAACTTGGTCGAATATTGGACAAACTTAGAGATATAGATAAAATCTCAAAGAAGTTTTACACTTAATGGATTTATAATGCATAATCCTTTAATCCCTTAGCTCTTCTAGAAAGGTTGTTTATATGACATGGGATCAGAAATTTAAGTGATCATGGTATGAAATCCTTCCAATCCCGAGCTATTCATCATCTATAGGAGCAATAGGGTGATTTCCTTGGTATTTAATTCATCATGTTAACATTTGAAGCATGTGCTCTCCTCTACACAATTTTGTTCACTTCTGCTCCATACCATATTTGGTATCCGTAATTACCCTGAGAATGATAAGGCTTGGCTTAGATGCTCAATACTGTGTTTTGTCTTTTATATCTAGTCGCTTCCTTGGATTCTTGTGAACACACTTGTATGCAAGAGTTGCCATAGTGCGAACATATTCAATATTACATTTTCCATTAAGCTGTGAATCCAATATCTCATCCCAGCCTGATTTGTCATCTGCACCAATTGCAGCAAGATTGATATAATCCATAAGACCCTGTTGCGGATTCCTCCCATTAGATCCATGCGAACTGTGCCCTCCGCTGAAAAAAATGTCTTCAGAACTTAATCCATGAATGCTCTCATCTATTTGCCCTGAATTTGATACCGACTTCAGAAGCACAATGACAATGTCTTCTTCAAAATGCTCCAGTACAAAATAACTGAAAATGACTTCCCGACTTGAAACAGGCCATGCTACTTTCACTCTTACAAGAGATAATTCTTCCCCTATACAGATTCTTTTCAGGAAGCACGACTCTATAACCTTGAAAGTTGGTATTGTTAACTGTGGCCACCATTGCACTCCTTCTGAACATCATAGTAATTGATATTCCCAGCTATTGTCATAATAGAATTGAAAATTGAGGTGGACACCAAATATGATGCAAAAAAACTGACAGTCCCTTTGGTACCACAAAGTTTTATGGACAGTTCACAAGCTGGATAGATTTTGTTGATCCGATTGTAATTATCTTCCCCAATCAGACCCATCTCCAATGCATAATCCGTGTATGCTTTATACTGGATTGCTAGATTAGTAAGTCCATTACCAATGGAAAATCCCTTTAAATTTATTGGAAGACCCTCACTGTCTTTGTTTCCTCGGTGGACCCTGCTTGTAACTAATGGAATGTAGTGTCCAGCATATGACTTTCCAGTGATAAAGAAGTCATTCTTTTCATGCTCTGGGTGTTCTTTGAAAAATTCCTGTAGAAAGTCACATATATCATTACTAACACCCTTCTCGTCATGTCGGAGGTCACGTAAATCAATGCTGTAACTTTCTGAACTTGACTTCTCTCCATCAAGATCTTTATTATCTTCACATGTCTTGGAAGAGGCTTTTGCATAAGCTCAAAGGTCACTTCTCCAATGCGTAGGGAAGGTATGTATGATTTGTGTATGCCTTTGTTTTTCTGAGTAATAATCTTGCATATCTATAATGAATACTTGAATATCGAAGTCTTTCGCTCAAACTTATCTAAAACAAACCCCAATGGAAAGGAGGTCATAGACTGCAGCAGCGAGCAATGCCAATACTACGGTGAGCAATAAACATAAGCCAGGGCTACTTATGTCTATCGGCAAATGCAAAACATTCCTTAATGAACTTGTATTGCTCTGTTTCCTTTCTCCAATCGTGTTCTGAATCAGCAATACAGAAATGGAACATGCCATAGTCGGTAGAGTACCAAAACTTAGCCCTGTTATTTGTAGGCACATAAAACATGGTTTGAGTTGGAACACCACATTCTCCACCTGAATCTAGGTTCTTATAGAAAGAACCTGTATTTGGCCAATCATGCTTATGGTTACCACTGGCTATCATGTAAGGAACATGTGAGGAAATTAGAGGCTCTTCATAAAAGAGGAGAAGGTCCTTTCTCACTTTGTGATGATTCCAAGTATCCACCACGGTATGCTGCCAAAAGGCCCTTCAAACTAAGTGGTCACTTTAACATTTGAATGCTTCCAGAAACTGAAATTTGCTGGAGCAGATCTGATGATAACATCTGGCTTTGTCTGGGGATGGCATGCTCCGTGTGAGCTGCCAAGAACAAGTAGACCAAGTGCCTTTCCATTTCATTGGGATTGAGTCTTCATCACAAGTCTCTGTTACTTAAAAAACTTGAAAACAAACTGCTGAATGAATCTTTAAACTACTCTGCAAACTAAAATAATCTTCTCATACTGTACAAACTTTAAATAAATTCTTGAAACATCAAGCTTATTTATTTACAGCTCACATTCTAATCATCTGCTTTCTTTTGATCAGGTAAAATCATGCTTCCAATGAAGCCATACAAATATTTGACTATCTGGTGAAACTTCTGATTTGCAAATGATGGATAAAGGAACCCATGGAATATCAAAATTCATTTCAAAAGAATGGAAAATCCAACCTCCCTTTGACAAAAACAATCTGACATTTGAGCTGCTCAAAGACTCCATATAATCAACAAATGGATCAATGAAGCTATAAGGAAATACCTCTTGCTGAAGATCAAAATATCTCTGTATATCCTCTTCCTCATAATGGCTACCACTTTCAGCTACCTACAAGATGAATTGCAAAGATGGCTGCTCAATATCTTCTACAGATTCATGATGGTTGATTTCTACACAATGTTGTTCCTCATCAAAATTTGATTCATAGTTGTAATACATCCGTTGGCTGCTCCTCAAATCAACAAAAGGTGGTGTAGGGATATGCTCTTTTTCATCTGAATACTCATCATAGATTGGCATATCTTCAGAGTGAATCGGTTGATGCTGATCCAAATCTAGAACTTCAATGTCTTCCTCATAAAATGGAGCATTCTGATCGATTTCTAAATATGAAGATTTCTGTTCTATAATGCTATTATCCACTTTAATATCAGAATTTTGAAAAATTTATTGTTGTAAAATAGAATCAGAGGAAGATAATAAAGCTTCTTCTTTCTTCATATCATAACCACCGGCTTCATCTTTACTACTGGAAAAATATGCTTCTAAATTCTGGATATATAATGCATATCCCCTAGAGCAATCCTCAAAAAGACACTCAGTTGGGTAAATCCTCTTACAATATGAATAAAAGGCATCATGAAAATCTTTCAAAGAGGAAATACTGGAAGGAGGAAGAGTTTTGTACCATTTTCTTGCACAACCATCTAATGAATACATAAACATTTTCATCAATACATCTTCATGATGTATACTCAACTAATCCATGTATTGATGAAATTTAATTACATGATGTGCCGAATTGTCCTCTTCCTTTTCTCAGAATCGCGGAAGAAAATCTCCCCATTCATCCATGGTAGCTACTGTATTTTGAAAACCAGGAACATTTGAGAAATTGAACGGAGCAAATCTCTATGCCAACATGGCTTCAAAACGCTTTGACATCTTATAAAATCGCCTTTGGATTCTTCAAACATGGAGTCGCTCGGTGAATAAATCTATAGTCAAACTAATACCCTGCGCCTGTCCACAATCAAGAGTTGGATCTGATCTTTGTCATTCTTTCCTAGGGAAGATATCTTTTCCTTTGTTCGTCCCCGGTAATGGTGCCAGAAGATGTTATCCCTAAAGTTGAACCTAGACTACAGGGGTTCAAGCTTAATGAAATCTTGTTCTCAAAGGTACAAATCAATGAAATCAAATTGAGAATCAAATTGATATACAGTCAAAGCTATGGACAAAGTTACACTTCTATCAATGTAACAGGCTGGTATAACATAAAGGCTGTGTGTAAAATCAAACAGTCATTGAATAACTAAACTGATATAAAACCAAGGCTGTCTGTACAAATCACACAATTATCACTGCACATGCTGGTATATTATGAAAAGTATAAGAGAATCACAAAGTTATCAGAAAACTAGATTGGTAACATATAAGAAATATAAGAAAATCAAAACATTGCTGAAAAGATAGGCTGGTGTAAAATTAGAGCTGCAAGGTAATCCACAGGAAATGTATAACATAAGACAAAATGCACAGTTCAATATCAAGGTTACTATGATCATAAAGACAAGAAGTAAAACTGCCTCTGTTTTCTACAGTGTAAGGATAATTGTATTTCCCAATAAGAATTAGTGCAATGGGATGTAATGGACCATATGCATAACAAAATTATCAGAAAAACCAATTCATAACATACAGAAGCAAATCATCATCATGTTTCATTCAAAAATAGAACCTGTATAGAAGCTGCATAAATTCTATGTCATACAGGCAATGCTCCAAACAGGGCTTGCATCCTCCAAAATTGCCAACCTCAGTCCCCATTCGCCCCTCGAGCCATTAGCTGGGACCTCTCTTACATTCAAAATTATGATTTAAATAACCAAATACAATCAACAAACTATTGCTATCTTTAGGAATAAAAATCTAACGATTTAACTAAAAATAAAATCAATTTATGCGCTGTTGCAAGAAGTTTGGAACAACCAAAACGGATTCCTTTTAATATGGAACCGATTATTGATTGCTCGATATTACATCTAGAAATGATCTACCACTGGTCCATTTAAATTCTCTTTGCTACTCGAAGATGTTAACTAAATCTCTGATAATCTGGAAATGATAAAATCTATCCTCTGTTTTTAGATGCTCGCCTCTAGGTATAATCTTCGACGAATATTCTGTCAGTTGTTCACTGAACATGTTTCCCACTTACTGGTATAATCTCAACGATATATACTTTTGATCTTCATCAGTCAACTTGGTCGAATATTGGACAAACTTAGAGATATAGATAAAATCTCAAAGAAGTTTTACACTTAATGGATTTATAATGCATAATCCTTTAATCCCTTAGCTCTTCTAAAAAGGTTGTTTATATGACATGGCATCAGAAATTTAAGTGATCATGGTATGAAATCCTTCCAATCCCGAGCTATTCATCATCTATAGGAGCACTAGGGTGATTTCCTTGGTATTTAATTCATCATGTTAACATTTGAAGCATGTGCTCTCCTCTACACAATTTTGTTCACTTCTGCTCCATACCATATTCGGTACCCGTAATTACCCTGAGAATGATAAGGCTTGGCTTAGATGCTCAATACTGTGTTTTGTCTTTTATAGCTGGTCACTTCCTTGGATTCTTGTGAACAGACTTGTATGCAAGAGCTGCCATAGTGTGAACTTCTTCAATATTACATTTTCCATTAAGCCGTGAATCCAATATCTCATCCCAGCCTGATTTGTCATCTACACCAATTGCAGCAAGATTGATATAATCCATAAGACCCTGTTGCGGATTCCTCCCATTAGATCCATGTGAACTGTGCCCTCCGCTGAAATAATGTCTTCAGAACCGAATCCATGAATGCTCTCATCTATTTGCCTTGAATTTGATACCGACTTCAGAAGCACAATGACAATGTCTTCTTCAAAATACTCCAGTACAAAATAACTGAAAACGACTTCCTGACTTGAAACAGGCCATGCTTCTTTCACTCTTACAAGAGATAATTCTTCCCCTATACATATTCTTTTCAGGCAGCGCAACTCTATAACCTTGAAAGTTGGTAGTGTTAACTGTGGCCACCATTGCACTCCTTCCTAACATCATAGTAATTGATATTCCCAGCTATTGTCATAATAGAATTGAAAATTGAGGTGCACACCAAATATGATGCAAAACAACTGACAGTCCCTTTGGTACCACAAAGTTTTATGGACAGTTCACAAGCTAGATAGATTTTGTTGATTCGATTGTAATTATCTTCCCCAATCAGACCCATCTCCAACGCATAATCCATGTATGCTTTATACTGGATTGCTATATTAGTAAGTCCATTACCAATGGCAAATCCCTTTAAATTTATTGGAAGACCCTCACTGTATTTGTTTCCTCGGTGGACCCTGCTTGTAACTGATGGAATGTAGTGTCCAGCATATGACTTTCCAGTGATAAAGAAGTCATTCTTTGCATACTCTGGGTGTTCTTTGAAAAATGCCTGTAGAAAGTCATATATATCATTACTAACACCCTTCTCGTCATGTCGGAGATCACGTAAATCAGTGCTGTAACTTTCTGAACTTGACTTCTCTCCATCAAGATGTTTATTATCTTCACATGTCTTGGAAGAGGCTTTTGCATAAGCTTAAAGGTCACTTCTCCAATGCGTCGGGAAATTCTGTATGATTTGTGTATGCCTTTGTTTTTCTAAGTAATAATCTCAGATATCTACAATGAATGCTTGAAGATCAAAGTCTTTCGCTCAAACTTATCTAAAACAAACCCCAATGGAAAGGAGGTCGTAGACTGTAGCAACGAGCAATGCCAGTACTATGGTGAGCAATAAACATAAGCCAGGGCTGCTTATGTCTATCGGCAAATGCAAAACATTCCTTAATGAACTTGTATTGCTCTGTTTCCTTTCGCCAATCGTGTTCTAAATTGGCAATACAGAAATGGAACATTCCATAGTCGATAGAGTACCAAAACTTAGCCCTGTTATTTGTAGGCACATAAAAACATTGTTTGAGCTGGGACACCACATTCTCCACCTGAATCTAGGTTCTTATGGAAAGAAATTGTATTTGGCCAATCATGCTTATGGCTACCACTGGCTATCATGTAAGGAACATGTGACGAAATCAGAGGCTCTTCATAAAAGAGGAGCAGGTCCTTTCTCACTTTGTGATGATTCCAAGTATCCACCATGGTATGTTGCCAGAAGGCCCTTCAAACTGAGTGGTCACTTTAACATTTGAATGCTGCCAGAAACTGAAATTTGCTGGAGCAGATCTGATGATAACATTCGGTATGGAATTCTTTACAAACTATTGGCAAGAACCATCATTGATGAATGTAACAGTTCTGTTGTGCATGAGGAAGGAGGTAAACATGATAGAACCTTGATTGCATTAGGAGGAAAGACAATGATATGGAATCAAAGATTGGGGAATATCGGAGAAAAGGGCCTTCGAGCATTACAATGTAAAGTTATGGTTGAAGGTATGACTGGTTGCACTTTGTATTTTAATTTCTATGAACATTGCATATATGGAAAATAGAATCAAGTAATATTTGCATCTGGCGCTACAAGAGCAAAAGAAATTCTAGAATTAATACATAGTGATGTGTTTGGACCTATGCATGTTCCATTGTTATGAAAATATGTGTATTATGTTTCATTTAAAGATGATTTATCAAGGAACACATGGATCTACTTCCTTTGAAAGAAATCTGAAGTATTTGGTAAGTTTAAATAATTTAAGGCTCTTGTAGAGAATCTGTTAAAAAAAAAGGTGTTGAAGAAAGATAATGGTGGAGAGTTCTGCAAGAATGAATTCGAGGACTTATGTAAGAACTATGGTATAGAAAAAAAGAAGAATAATCCATACACACCTCAACAAAATGGAGTTACCGAGAGGATGAATAGGATTCTTATGGAAATTCAAGGATCATGATAAGTAGTGTTGGGATATGACAAGAATTATGGGAAGAAGCAGTGGAGACAACATGTTAATTGGCCACCACATCATCATTGTTTGATAAAACTCCATAAGAGGTATGGATTGGTAATAAACCCTCTATTAAGCATCTAAATTTTTTGGTTGTGATCCTTGTGTACATGTTCCAAAGGAGAAAATGAACAAGTTGGATAACAAAGATCCAAAGTATATCTTTATTGGATATAGAGATGGTATGAAAGGTTATACGCTTTGGAATATTGTAACTAAGAATATTGTTTACAGTCGAGATGTTGTGTGTAGAGACATCAAAGAGGTCCCAAAACAACAAGTGAATCCAATGGAAAAGGAACCAGAGAAAATAGAGTTTGAGTTAGAAGGTGAAGAATTTGACTCAACAGAAGAAGTCGAATCAGAAGAAGAAGAACCTCATACCCCAGTTTTGAGGAGATCATCTTGAGAAAGAAGGCAACTAAAAAGGTATTCCAATCCTGATTTTTTCTCTCATTTTTCGTTGTATATTATTGATGATGATCCTAGAAATGTGAATGAAATTGTTGATTTAGAATATCATGATCTCTGGAAGAAGTCCTTGGTTGAAGAAATGGATTCCTTGCATAAAAATGAAGCTTGGGATCTAGTCCAGTTACCAGTTGGAAGAAAATTCGTTGGGATCAAATGCATGTTTAAAGAGAAGTTGAATGCAAAAGGTAGAGGGAATTGATCTTGGTGAAATATTTTCTCCATTTGTAAAATTAACTTCTATTAGATTTCTTCTTTCTATTGATGTTGCTTTTGATCTTGAAGTAGAGAAGATGGATGTGAAGACAACGTTCTTACATGGGGATCTAGAATAAAAAATATACATGAAACAAACATAAGGGTTCATAGTAAAGGGAAATAAATATATGGTATCTAAACCAAAGAAATTTGTTTATGGTCTAAAGAAATATCCATGGATGTGGTACCAAAATTTTGACATAGACATACTTGGATTAGGGTTTGTGAGAAGCAAAGTTGATCACTATGTATACTGTAAAAATGTTGGTGATCACTTCACTAACATAGTACTATATGTTGATGACATGTTGATGATTAGAAACAACAAATATGTTATAAAAGAGGTGAAGTCCTAGCTGTCCTCCAAATTTGACATGAAATATCTCGGTGCTGCAAACTTCATTATGGAAATGGAGATAAGAAGAGATCATGCAAAAAAGATGATATGGTTAAATCAAAGAAAATATGTTGAAATTTAGTATACATATTAAACATGTAGGAAAGTAAGCTAGTCAAGGTTCCTATTCCTGTAGGTGCAAAGTTATATGTAGAGAAGTGTCCCAAGACACAGGAAGAAGAAGAATATATGTCACGAGTTCCATATGCCAGTGTAGTTAGTATTTTGATGTATGCAATGCTCTGTACCAAACCATACATTGCGCATGCAGTGGGAGTTTTGAGAAGATATATGTCAAAACCAGGAAAGTAGCATTGGAAAACTGTAAATATGGTCTTCATATATTTGCGTGGCACCACAAATTATGCAATCTGCTACCAAGGAATACTTGGACAAGATAGAGTAATAAATGTACATGGATTTGTTGATGCATAATGGGATGGAGATATTAATCAAAGAATATCTACAAGTGGGTATAAGTTTAACATATTTGGAGGAGCTATCAATTGGATGAGAAAGAAACAAGTTGTAGTTTCACTCTCAACTACAGAAGCCGAATGCATGGAAGCCACTCATTTAAGAAAAAACGTTGCATGGTTGCAAATATTGTGTTCATGTATTGGGTTTGTACATAATTCTATAAGTTTAGATTGTGATAGACAAACTGAAATATTCCTGGAAAAGAAACCTTCTTATCATGCTAATACAAAGCATATTGATGTGCAATATCACTTTGTGAGAGATATGGTTGAAGACAAAAAGGTGTTGCCAAAAAAGGTTGACACCTTGAAAAATGTTGAAGACTCATTAACAAAGTTTTTCAGTACAAATAAGTTCTCTTGGTGTAAAGAATATATGGACATTGATGCCCTAAACCTATCAATTTATGAGGAAATGACTCATTTTTATGCAAATAAAACAACAAGTGAGAGAATGTTGGGTCAATGCTATATTTTTTGCATGTGTGTGTGGTAGGTGCGCCCATTAGTGATGCACATGATGATCCCTCTTGTCATCTTCATAGAAACATGTCAATAGGTTGTTTCCATTTGGAAATGGTCATTAGGCCATTTTTTACGTGAGTGTAGCGAGCCGAAATTTTTGGGTTGTTTTTATAAAAATATGTAATTAGAGTTGGAGGCTACAAAATATCTATATTGTATTGTGAGTCATTCATATGATAATGAGAAAATGGGAGGTGTTTCTCCAAGGTTTGTTAGTTTTCCCGGTTCAAGGTTTCCAGCGTAAATCTTTGTATTTTATGTGTGAATGTTGTGGTGTAATATTTATTTCCGTTTAAAGAATCTGTATGCTTTGCTTCTCTCCACAAATTTAAAACTTACACTAATAAATTCAACATTACATATTAATGTACCTTTCATTTATTTCCCTTGGAAAAATAGTCATCAATTATATCATTTGTTTCCTTTCTTCTTTTTAGCCTCATGCTACCTCTTATATAATTATAATTCAATAATTAGATGGTGATCATACTTAAGAGAAATTGAATGTCAACGATTTGGATTGGATGGTGTGCTAATTCCTTATTGAAATTGAAAATTTCAAAATCATGAAGCCACTTATTTTGAGTTTTCATTTGCAACTACCACCATTAAGGTAGACTAGACATCTTCAATTTCCATCGTAAAGAGAAATTATTTGTCAAACTATACTATCGAGCATCCATTTGTATCCGTCTCTAATACTGTAAAACATTAGTCCACTTGTTTTCTGCATTTTATTCCTCATCAACATTTTGGTGATTATACTTGCAATATATCATCTCTTTGATAAAGACCACCCCAACACTAATCAAGTTATCAAGCAATTTGTCAAAACACTTGTTAAAAAATATTTTATTAAACACTTTGTATTTATACAAAATTTGGTTGAACATTTGATTGACATCTTTGTAATGAGAACCTTCAACAAAATAACCCATCAAACCAAATCCAACAATTATTTCAATTCAACAATATTGGAGGTAAGTTTCATGGTTGTTTTGAGCTTCAAAAACTCTTGTTCTCAAATATAATTTGCGTATACTTAATGTGTTACATGAAATATTTTTATAAGGGTGTCCACAGCTTTGTTCTCTTTCCCTTTTACATGCTTAATTTCAAAATAAAATTCACACAATAATTCATCCACCTCGCTTATCTAGAATTCAAGCTTGGAAGGTCAAACAAATATTTAAACTCTTGTGGTCTATCCTAAGCTCGACTATTCTTCCCAACAAATAATGTCTCCACCTCTTGATATTTATTAAGGATTCTAATATTATACTTAAGTATAGCATTCTAGGCGATTGTTTTGGATTGAAAAAACATGTTTATAGATAGGTAGGTGAATATTAATTATGAAACATACAATTAACAATGAAATGTATAAATGTTGGGGAATATTATGATAAAAAGACATATTTATGTAAATATAGGCGATATTCGAGACTAAATATGACCAAATAGCGAATATAATTTTTGAAAAAAAAAAACCCAAAAAATAGCCAATTGGCGAAATTTCACCCCTAAAAATTACCCTGCTCTTGAGAGAATGTACTATGGATGTTAATTCTAAATCATGAGTTGCATAATTATTTTCATGCTCTTTTATTTTTCTTGATTCATAGAAAATCACAAAGCCTTCTTTCATAAGAACTCTACCCAATCCTTCAATGGAAGCATCTATGCACACTACAAATTCCTTCTTTGCATATGCAATCTTCAAAACAACAGCGTTGGTAAGTAAATTTTTCAACTGCTGGAAGCTTTCTTCACATTTCTTAGACCACACCAAATTTTCGTTTTTCCTTTTGTAGTGATGTAATCAGATGAGTGATCTTGGAGAATCCTTCAATGAACCTTTTATAGTATCTTGTAAGACACATAAAATATCTAACATCGGTAACATTATTTGGAGTAGGCCACTCCATTATGGCTTCAATCTTTTCTGAATCCACTAAAATTCCTTCTTTTCAAATGATATGACACAAATACTATACCCTTCTTTGGTAAAATTCATACTTGCATAGCTTTGCATGCAAATGGTGCTCTCTAAGAACTTGAAACACCATTCTTACAGGTTCTTAGTTCTCTTTTTCATTCTTTGAATAAGAAAGAATGCCATCTAAGAACACCAACACAATTTTATCCAAATACTTGATAAAGTTACACTATTCATGAGGCACATGAATGTGGTTGGTGCATTTGTAAGACAAAATGGCACCACCATGAACTCATAATGGCCATATCTTATCCGAAAAGTTTCCTTATGAATGCCCTCTTCCTTTATCCTCAATTGATAATAACTAAAACTTAAGTAAATTTTTGAAAACACTTTGGCTTCCTTCATTTGATCAAACAAATCAACAATTCTCAGTAATGGGTACTTATTCTTGATTCTCACTTTATTTAGATACCTGTAATAAATACACAGCCTTAAAGTCCCATCTTTCTTCTTGACAAATAACATTGGTGATCACCATGGAGACACACTTGGTCTTATATAGTTTTTGTCAATTAGTTCTTGTAGATGAATATTTCATTCTACCAATTCTAGTGTGCTCATTCCATAAGGATCTTTGGAAACTGGCACCGCCCTTGGAACAAGATCGCTTATAAAATCAATGTCTCTTTTTGGTGGTAGTATTGACACTTCATTTGGAAACACATCTTTGAAATCTTGCAATAATAAATGATATTATACCTTTGGATCTTTGTCCTTTAGAGAATATTATATATGGGTTGCATATAATTGACAACCTTTCTTTTAAAAATCATTCTTAAATGTAAGGCTGAATCTATGCCTTACTGAAAATTTCTTCATAATTACTCTTACCAATCTTGGACTTCCTTATTCATCAATGCATTTAAGAAACTTTTGTAACAATATACCTTGGCTCTATGATTTTCCAACCAATCCATGCCAATAAGAGCATCGCATGATCCTAATGGTAGAACATTTAAATTTACTTTGGTGAGGATTCCATTCAACTCTATGGGACATTCCATCATAACGTCATCCACCTATATTTTTTCACGTGGCTAATTAAACTAACCAAGAATTATAATGTTTCACTTTTCCAAAGGAACAACTTTCAACAACTTCCAGAGAAACATAACTATGAGTAGATCCTGGATCAATCAAAATATACATGGACTTTATAGAAATCTTACCTCCAACTTAAACTACTATTGATTGATGGTGTGCTTAATGGTTATCCAATGCTACATAAATTTGGAGAGTTTCTATTGCAATATCATCTACTGTAATTGTTGTTTTTAAGTTGTGCAATCCTCGAGGTTCTCTTTCAGATGCCAAAAGTCCTTAAACATGTGGGTCTCTCTATATCCCTGTTGAGGCCTGGAAATTCACAGGCAACAATAGCAAGGGATTCTCCCTAGTCAACGTTCCCAACTATCCTGTGACTATTTGATATGGGGAATCCGTCTGGTTTGTGGTTCGGCTACCGTAGGTCAAGTAACAAAAATAAAGGGTTTTACCGGTCGCGGCCCGGTCCACGGTGTATATTTTTGTATTTTTAACTTTAAGTATGATGTGCAAGTGCCTATCTAACATGCATATTGATAAAGAATATGAGGAGTGATCACAATGTGATGCTCAGGTTCTTACCTCTCGTCTTAGACTCTCTCGCATCTAAATCACACAAAACCAAAAAAAGACTAACTAAGTTGTCCCTAGGGAGCAAGATTATCAATCAATGAGTAATGTATTACTGCTCATATGTAAAGATAAATCACAGATAGCTATTCTTATAATCAAAACACATAAACATGAATGGAGATGTGCACAACAAGATAGCTCGTTGTTTGTTAAAACATTAATTACTCATAGTGGAAATTATCATCAAATAAACCAGAGAACATTCATCCAAGAACATAAGTTCAGAAAGTTAGAACAATCTCACAGTTAATGAAAAATAGCTGAAAACAAAATAGTTCCCCTTCAACATTGTTCATTTCACCACATTTGAACATTCCACACAGCACTTTCTCCAATAGGAAAAATCGTAATTTTATTATTGCAAAACGAAATAGTTCCTCTTACAACAAGTATTTCACAAGTCTCACCGGGAAAAATCCCACTCCTCCCACTAACTTTCATATCTTTATACAAGAACTAGCTCTCCACCCTTTGGGTTGCCCACCAACCGTTTTACTCTCAATAGTCTTGTCGTTTTGCGAATGGTCATGATTCAAACGTTACGTTTAAGATAACTTTTTTTTTTTTGAAACGGGGCTGGCTTGGTAACTGACGAAACGCCCAAGCCCGAGGCTTTGCTCTTAATGATTATGCTCTAAAATTCCTTGGTCCCTCTGAGACTTTGTTGGTCTCAGACCTTCGTTATTTTCTTTTCCTCGAGGAACAAACTTTGCTTCTCTATGCTTTGGCATGCTTTGTCCTCTAGCTACATATCCTTCACCGCAATGGTCTTCAAATGGATCTGAGAAAATTTCCTATGTCTTTCTACGATCAAACGAAAACTCATCATTTATCTAGACCATTTTCAATAAACATAAACAATAATACCAATAAAATGAGTATTGAAAGAAAAGAAAAACCAGGATTGCGTTTTCACATGAAAATCTCGTCTTGATGAAAACATAGCACAACTGTCATTCATGAAACCAGTTACAAGCTCATAACAACGGTGTGAAAACAATCAAGAGATAGGTGTATAACAATCCCCATCGGCGAATTGGAACACTTGACATCGATCGGTTAGTTCACTGGGACGCCGCAACGGCGGGTGACCTATAGTCTAGGGGTTCCAGAGCACAAATCAAAAGTTGACGCGATAAAACATTGGAGGTCTGAACTACTAAAGCATCGGATGGTTAGTACACTACATAGCCGCAACAGCGGAAGTTATACGGTCAATAAATTCCGCAGACTAGTCAAGATCAGAGAAAAATAGAATAGAACATCGGTGAAAGGAAAAGCAATCCGAAGGAAAGTTAGTCTACTCTGGGGCTGCAATGGCAGAACACAATCAGCCCTCGACCTCCGATCAGAGTCACAACACCTTCCAAAACATTTCAAAGCAAGATTTTTTTTTTTAAACAATAAAACACGGGATCGGTGAAATATTTTAATCATCGGCACAATCTCTATTTGACTTCTGAAAAAAAGGCAACTAAAGATCCCACTTTAAGCCTCAGCCAAACCTTGACAACGATAAAACAACATAAAACCTACTAAGTTCTACAGTCCAAAGCATTTGCAGACCTAAACAAATTCTGAAAAACAAGTAAAAGCTGTCCTCAAACAATCCAAATGAGTAGCAGAGTAGAGACAAAATGTTCTTCAACAAAATCAACAAGGAGGGTCCAATTTTTTTTTAGAAATTTGGGAATTGTTGCAGCTGCAACAATTGGCCGCTAATTGGTGAACCCAGATCTCTGAACAAACTTCTCCTTAAGGAATAGACTATTTAGCAGCAAAACTGACATGTTGAATTCTTCTAGATGTATGCATTCCCATAATGTCAAATATATGTACTTTTAATCATTGATGGTAGTCCAATTTTAGGAAATGGAACCCAAAATCTGAAAGTCAAGATAACTCTTTTGAGACTAAGTAGGTGAATTTCATTTTACCTCTGTCTTTGGGTAGCTTCCATCTTAGACACCACAGGATTGTAACACACGGTAAACAGAAATATTCATTTGTTCCCCATTCCCATGCCATTTGGCACTTTTTTTTTGTGGACCTTTTGTCCTTTTGAGTCCTCCTCATGCCTTTCTTTCTAAATTTTAATCAGGTTCTTCTATCCATAGTGTCCTTTTGTGTGAGAGATGCATTTAATTTTCAGCTCACGGACGGAGAAGAACTTTTGGCAATCTGTACTCATATGATTCAATACTTTGTTTCGATAAATATTGCTTTCTTAGGATTTTTGACTCTTATTATCCTTTTAGCTTTCAATTCTTGGCATGGGATCATTTAGATATAATATACGGTTTACCCAGCTCACCTTTCCATGCGTCTTTTACTGTCACCCCCTAGGACGTTTTAGATGTGAAATGGATGGAGCCTCATAATAGTATTCTAGACCTTTTGATTCTTAGTTATTTTCAAGGATTAAGCAGGACCTCAATGAGTTCATAGCCATTTAGGAAAACTACTTACTAGAATACATTCTATCAGTTCAAACAAGAATACACAGCTTATCCCAAATATTTCAGTTAATCGAGAACCCTGATGCTTTCCATGCAACCAAAAGTCTTCCTCTTTTATTAAAAAACAAACCAAAAGTAACTGGAAACCACAGGAGCAAATCAAAGTAAAAAACTGCATCAAATTATTTATGTACAAAACAAAACAAAAAATAAAACAAAAATCAAGAAAAATAAGGTTTAAGAACTAAACCATTTACTGGTAAGTTCTCCTCCCATCCCTGTAAATCTTGCAATTTATAGGTTGAGGGGCCAAGTTTTTCTACAATCTAAAAAGGGCCTACCCATAATTGTTGAAACTTCGTGTGCTTTCCCTTCTCATCATGTGGGTGATCCCACTTAAGAACCAAATCTCCCACTTCAAATTCTTTTGTTCCAGCTTTGTGCTTATTAAACCACCGCTTCACTACCTCCTGTTGTTGTTTAAAATGTTCTCTGGCCTTGGATCTAGATTCCTCTTCCTTGAAAAGATTATAGATTCTTATCTGTAAGACTTCATTATTTGATCCTCTTGACTCCTGAGCTATTATGGAAGAGGGTAGAATGATATTGGGGGGAAGAATGGCCTCTTTTCCATAAACAAGGGTATACGGGGACACACCTAAAGAATTCTTCGGGGTGACCCTATCAGCCCAAAGAGCATTTAGTAATGTTGAATGCCAACTTCTCTAGTTTTCTATCACAGTATTTTTTAAGATTCAAATCATATTCTTGTTTGTATATTTAGCCAAACCATTTCCTTATGGAAAATAAGTTGTAGAATAACTGAAGGAGATTAGGCTAAGTATCTGATGTATCGATGGCTTCTTCCACTTGATAGTTTCCCGGTTCTAGCTCAATGAAGTAATTTCCCAAAACAGAATTCACTGGTTCATTTTTACCTGTGAACTGAGTGACATTCTGTTTCATGTGGGGCTCTCTTAAAAATTTAATTTGATTTGGGATTCCTTTATAAGGTAGCCATAGATGTGACCAGTCTGAAGAAAAATATCCACTCAGCTTTGCTAACCAATCTCTGCTCAAAACAAGTCCATAAGCCTTAGGTATTTCTACTACTACAATATCAATGAATTGACATACCTTATCATTTGAAGATAAGCGAATGAGAACATCCTCCATTTCCCCAATTACCTTCACATTTGTTCTGTCCAACTGAAAGACCTTCCAAGTAGATGGTTTAGGTTGTCCATTTATCTTTTTGCAGACCAGCAGTGGCATAACATTTACTGATGCCCCCGAGTCTACTAGACAGTTTTGCACGTTGTGGTTGAAAATTTCAAAAGTAAGGAGAAAAGGTGGAGTCTTGCACTTAGGCTTACCTCCCACACTTGCTTCACCAATTTCTTCTTCTTGGGGCTGATTGTCGGTGGGAAGCTTCTGCTCTGATATTTCAAGTGCTTTCAATAACTTTTCTTTCTGCTGCGGCACATTACACATCTCAAATAACGAGATATTTTCCCTTACCTTTTTTATGTCCTCCACGATGTCATAATCCATCTTATGTTCTATGAGATTCATTTTAACTTTATTGATCTTATCTTCAATGGGCTTGGTAGACATGTTTATCTGTTTCAGATTTTGACTGGTAATGGTAAATTCCACAATTTTATTAGCTGAGTTGTTTTTTTGAAATTTCTTTACATTCTTTTGAAGTCTCTTAATCTTTGGGAGCATAAGACTATTTTCTTTAATCAACCCTTGGATTCTCGTCATCACATTCGTTTCCAAGATATCTTCATGTCTCAGATCCTTTTCTTCTTCGGTATCAAACAACGATACACAGTCCCATAAAACCATGGCATCATCCTCCTATTTTTCTATTAATTTATTGTTATCTTTTCCCTCTTCATCATTATCCTCAGTTAATTTGGAATCCAACAGTTGATTCATCACCAACGTCATTGAATTTATCCATTGAGGATAATTATTTTCAGAATGGGGTTGTTGGTGAAAAGTGAAAAATTTATCCATCTCAACCTCTATTGAGTTCATCGATGCAGGACTGTGCTGAGGGGGTTGGGATTGATTGTTATCCTCCTTTTTCTTGTAATAAGGCTTATAAAACTTCTGGGCTTCCTTTTCCTTTTCCAAGTCTATTATTATGTTAGAGAGATTATGCATCATATTTTCCATTCCTTCGAAATCATGTGACTATTCCTCTTTAGGCTTAGTAAATAACAAATCTTTGCTCCCAACATTTTTTTCTCCTGACTACTTAGGATAATCTTCGATGTTTTCCTTTTCAGCCTCTACTCTCTCTGCTTCTTCATAAGTCTCTGCTAGCATAGGCTTGGCTTTCATTTTGGCAAACATGACCAAATCGGGCCCTAGAGCTGAAGTATAATACTCAATCAGAACTTTATCCGAGGGTTTGTCAGTTTCAGAAAAATTCTTAAGATAAGCTGCAAATATTTGGGTAAAACTATGCAACTTCTCTTTTCTTTCTTTCTTTAAAGCGCATAGTCCTTTCATGAGAGACACATGATTTTTTTGGGTTGCATATTTACTTCTGAAAATCCTTTCAAAGGTATCCCATTCTGGGATAGAGTTTGCTGGCAAACCAAAATACCATGATGTTGTTGCTCCAAGGGTATGTGGAAAAAGTCTATAAACTACATCCTCATGTTCCCCAGCCCTTAATCCTTCTATTTCCAAATAGAAAGATTCCAAATGGTCATCTACTAAAATCTTCTCATTTGGATCGAACTTGGGCAGTATCTTCTCAAAATCTTGAGGTAATTCATGCAAAGGAGGTGCTAGGTTTAGAGGTGATCTGGATTTCCAAGCAGGTGGTGGATTTGGTGGGTTAGGTGGCTAATTTGCATTTATTCCTGCCATGAGTCTGGGTGGAGAGTTGGGAGGTGAGAGAAAAGGAGTATGCATAAGAGAACAGTAAGGTGTGTTTGGGCCTACTTGATTCAAAGGATGAACAACTTCATGTAATGCTACTTCTACTAACTCTTCCAAATCTCCAACCAACATTGAATCTTCCAAGATGGGACGATCTTTCTTCTTGTATTCTCTTCGGGGTAAATCAGGGATAGTGGGTAATCCTCCAATACTCTTTACATAGGCCCATGTGTGTCTTCTCAGATCATTAACTACTTGGTTGTCCATAGGAAACAAATGTTCTATATTCTCTTCAATATTTGGATCAAGAAATAAACTGCTTTCAAAACTATCACTGGTGGAGTAACTTTGAGGAAATGGATTTCCCTGGTCAGCCATGCACTAGTGGCCCTCCTTCTAGCGCTAGAAACTGTTGAGGCCTGGAAATTCATAGGAAACAACAACAAGGGATTCTCCCCAATCAACGTTCCCAACTAGCCCGTGACTGTTTGGTATGGGGAATCAGTCCGGTTTGCGGTCTGGCTACTGTAGGTCAAGTAACAAAAATAAAGGGTTTTACCGGTTGTGACTTGGTCCATAGTGTATATTTTTGTATTTTTAACTTTAAGTATGATGTGAAAGTGCCTATCTAACATGCATATTGATAAAGAATACGAGGAGTGGTGACAATGTGATGCGCAAGTTCTTACCTCTCGTCTTAGACTCTCTTGCATCTAAATCACACAAAACCAAAAAAAGACTAACTAAGTTGTCCCTAGGGAGCAAGATTATCAATCAATGAGTAATGTATTACTGCTCATATGTCAAGATAAATCACAGATAGCTATTATTAGAATCAAAACACATAAACATGAATAGAGATGTGCACAACAAGATAGCTCGTCGTATGTTAAAACATTCATTACTCATAGTGGAAATTATCATAAAATAAACCAGAGAACATTCATCCAAGAACATAAGTTTAGAAAGTTAGAACGATCTCACAGTTAATGAAAAAAATCTGAAAACGAAATAGTTCCCCTTCAACATTGTTCATTTCACCACATTTGAACATTCCACGCGGCACTTTCTCCAACAGGAAAAATCGTAATTTTATTATTGCAAAATGAAATAGCTCCTCTTACAACAAGTATTTCACAAGTCTCATCAGGAAAAAACCCACTCCTCCCACTAACTTTCATATCTTTATACAAGAACTAGCTCTCCACCCTTTGGGTTGCCCACCAATTGTTTTAATCTCAATAGTCTTGTCATTTTGCGAATGCTCATGATTCAAACGTTACGTTTAAGATAATGTTTTTTTTTTTTGTTGAAACGGGGCCGTCTTGGTAACTGATGAAACACCTAAGCCTGAGCCTTTGCTCTTAATGATTACGCTCTAAAATTCCTTGGTCCCTCTGAGAATTTATTGGTCTCAGACCTTCATTATTTTCTTTTCCTCGAGGAACAAACTTTGCTTCTCTATGCTTTGGCATGCTTTGTCCTCTAGCTACATCTCCTTCACCGCAATGGTCTTCAAACAGATCTGAGAAAATTTCCTATGTCCGTTTGTGATCAAACAAAAACTCATCATTTATCCAGACCATTTTCAATAAACATAAACCATAATACCAATAAAATGAGTATTGAAAGAAAAGAAAAACCAGGACTGCGTTTTCATGTGAAAATCTCATCTTGATGAAAACACAACACAATTGTCATTCATGAAACTAGTTACAAGCTCATAACAATGGCATGAAAATGATCAAGAGATGGGCGTATAACAATGCCCATCGGCAAATCAGAACACTTGACATTGGTCGGTTAGTTCACTGGGATGCCGCAACGGCGGGTGACCCATAGTCTAGCGGTTCTGGAGCACAAATCAAAAGTCAACGTGATAAAATGTCGGAGGTCCGAACTACTAAAGCATCGGATGGTTAGTGCGCTACATAGCCGCAACGGCGAAAGTTATATGGTCAAGAAATTCTATAGACTAGTCAACATCGGAGAAAAATAGAACAGAACATCGGTGAAAAGAAAATCAATCTGACGGATAGTTAGTCTACTCCGGGGCCGCAACAATGGAACACAATCATCCCTTGACCTCCGATCAGAGTCACAACACCTTTTGAAACATTTCAAAGCAATATTTTTTTTTTTTAAACAATAAAACACAAGATCGGTGAAATATTTTAATCATCGGCGCAATCTCTAATTGACTTCCGAAAAAACGACAACTAAAGATCCCACTTTAAACCTCAGCCAAACCTTGACAATGATTAAAAAATATAAAACCTACTAAGTTCTACAGTCCAAAGCATTTGTAGACCCAAACAAATTCCGAAAAACAAGTAAAAGCTGGCCTCAAACAATCCAAACGAGTAGCAGAGTAGAGACAAAATGGTCTTCAACAAAATCAACAAGGAGGGTCCAATTTTTTTTTAGAAATTTGGGAATCGTTGCAACCACAACAATCCCCAACACTAAAGTGGTCATTTTGTCCATTTCTCTGCTGCTAATGGTGGCTTAACTCCACTTCATGTTTGTTGGACCTGTTGGAAATTCCTTGGATTATTTTTAAATGGTAGCTTAAATCCACTTCTCCTTTGGTCAAATATCCCTTTTGGATTTCCCTTCCATGTTGTATGGATATCTAATTTTCCTTTTCCCTTCTCATATCAATGCATTTCCATCCTAATGGCTTCATCAAGAGTTGGTGGATTAACAAACTCAATCCGATCTATGAAATTTTGACATAGACTTCCAAGGAAGCAATGGATTTTTAGTCTTTCATCCTGAATATAATCCACATACCTCAACAATTCTAAGAATTTATAGACAGGTTCTTCCGTATATTTCTATCCCAGTTTTAGTTCATTGAAATCCTTCCTCTTATTATCATAATACCTAGCAGATATGTATTTTTTTCTTAAAGTACTTCTTAAATCATTCCCAGATGATCCTTCTTTCCTTGATTCCTTTTACTTGCATGAGGTTCTCCCACCAAATTGAAGCTCTTCCATTTAGATTGCAAATGGAAAATCTATCATTTTCATTCACTGAGTAATCATGAATTATAAAATAATTCTTCATCCTAAGAAACCATGCTTTTTCCTCTTAAGCTATCTTACTTTCTCCATAAAATGAGGGAATCCTTGCCTTCCTAAATTCTCCTTATGGAATCATTTTAAAATGCATTCTTACTTCAAATTTGTTGGAATTGTTCTTTGGGATACTTAGAGAACCTATGGAATCACAAAGATACCTTACGCTCCCTTCTCGAAGAACCGTTTTTGGGACACAACGTCCTCTTCCTAGAGTGACCTCTAGAGTGACTCTCTGCATTTTCCCCTTGTTGGCCCAAATTGCTTGGATTGGACCAAAGATTTATCATCTACTATATATCAGTGAGGCTCTAAAAAATAGCATCATTGATTTGTTCTTCTCTTCCCAATCCTTCATCAATCTTTCATTAAAACTTATCATGGTTTCAATGAAATTCTTAAGAGTGATTTGTTGTCTTCTCCCTTTTGATTTAGTATCAACATTTTCCCCTTCCATATTTTCTTGTAAGATATCCTCATCATGTTCATAGGGGTCCTGATAATTAATATTCATGGTTAACATCTTTTTTTGAAGACTCTTTCCCTTTTCTTGCTTTCCTTTGCCACAATTGGTCAAAGATTAACAACTACAACAATTGTGAATCATAGAGATATTTATTAGAAGTATTAGTATTAAACGACACAGAAAAATGTTATTTTGAATAGAATTACTCTCATCGAATTATTCATAAGGTTCATATTCTTTGTTTTGTTCCATTTATGCATTTTTGGAAGATGCCCTCAATTGACTTTTTTTTTTATCAAAACAAGGTCATATAAGAACTTTTCTGCTCAAATATCTAGGACATATTAATCCCTCATTCAGATTCTAATTGTGCACCAGTATTCCCCTCTAGATAATCTCTCCAATCGTATCTTCATACTCCATTCCGATCTCATACATGAATTATTTTTTTTCAAAAATGACGAGTTTGCCCAATTATGCACTTTTTCCATGGATGCAATTATCCTAAGAGGCCAACTTCGACTGCTTGTAGAAGTAAATCTAAAGAGGAAGAGGAAAAATTTTCTACTTGTTAAATTTATTTCATATAATAAGGATCACTCAACAACCTTCATATCTATGTTCTTATCCACTAGTCAACCTCTATAAAATTATGGGCTTGAATACTTTTGACATTTTAATTTTTTCCAAATTTCAAAATTTTACCCAAAATCAGCTTAATCCCAAACCAATAATTTATGGAGAAAAAATTTGTAATAGAATTTGTCTATTTTGATGAGTAGGTAAAATTTTGATTTCAAAAATTTTCATGGTTTCGACATCTAGGGTCACTTTTATCTCCTTCAAGCTTTTCAAAATCTCCAAACAGTTCTCTAGAATAACGCATTTTGGGATTATTTCACACCCCAGCTTCACAACCTTTGTATTTTGGCTCCAAGATTCCAAGTTTAGCTGTGTTCCTGGTCCATGGAAAGTTCATAACAATTTTATCCCAGACCAAGCTCCCATTAGGCCTTGAGACACTAATTCATAATTTTTGTCAAATTGGAGCGGGATGGACTCAACCTTCTCACTGGTGTTTCTATGAGCTTTGATAATGGTTTCTAAATGCCTCAGGTCTCATCCAATTTTGATCCAAACTGCTCCTATTATGGATTAAACAAGTTTTGGTCTCTCTCTCTCTCTATTTTTTCCTAGATCCCAACGTGTGCTGATTCCAAAAGTTTTCAAGCCTTTCTGAATTTTCTGATCAGAAATTTGAAATTAGAATGCACAATTGACCTAAAACGATATGTTCTTAACTTCTTGAATCTGACTAATATTTTCCATTTTGGCCTTATTTCACACCCCAACTTCACATACTTTATATTTTGGATCCAATATTCCAAATTAAGATGTGCTCCTGGTCCATGGAAAAGTCATAACAATTTTATCCCAAACCAAGCTCCCATCAGGCCTTGAGACACTAATTCGTAATTTTGGTCAAATTAAAGAAAGATGGGCTCAGTCTTCTCACTAGTATTTCTATGAGCTTCGATAATGGTTTCTGAATGCCTCAGGTCTCATCCAATATTGAACAAAACTACTCTTATTATGGATGAAACAATTTTTGGGCTATCTCTCTATATTTTTTCCTAGATCCTGACGTGTTTTGATTCCAAAATTTTCCAATCCTTTTTGAATTTTTCAATCAGAAATTGGATATCAGAATGCACAATTGATCTAAAAATATTTGTTCTTGACTTCCCAACTCCGATTACTATTTTCCATACATTAGGAGTTTGAAATAAAAAATGAAAAACAACTCTTCCTCAAATCCTTCCCTACCTCATGAATCCAACTATTTTCTTTCATACGTTAGGAGTTGGAAGTCAGAAGTGGAAAACGGATTCTAAATAAGACTATCATGAATTCCTCACTCTGACTACTACCTTTTCTATGTTAGGAGTTGGAATTCAGAACTCCACCTCTACACTACTATGCAGTCTCCATCCAGAATTCCACCATTGACACCCCAATGTCGGCACCATCATGCTGACCCTTCCATGAACAAAATACCAGAAAAATCAAAATTTTGACATCAAAATCTAGACACTATCCAAATGGTAACAATCAACGAACCTTATTCCCTTTTTATTCCGATGTCGGAATTTAGAAGTCAGCAAGATGGCCATGTTACTGCTAACGTGTTATGCTGATACCTTTCATGTTCAAAGTCATTTTTTTATGAAATGAACTTCATTGGAAATATCTTGACAGTTTTTATAAAATGGTGTGCTCCTCTGCAACATCTCAAGATTTTGATTTTTTTTCCATTATTTAACCCACAATTTAACCAAACATCTAGCATCACTCTTTGTGCATTTCTGATTTTATGCCTGTAAGTGTAGATTTTGGCCAAAACATCCCCTGTTCCGCACCATTTTTCTCGGATACCACTATATAATGTCCCCTCACGTCAATCTGACCAACATAGGGAACATGAGTGACTATTCAATGTGATAGAATTAACCCCCATTTCCATATTACTAATTTATTAACATTTAAATGCATGTGCGAATTTATATTAAACATACACATGGAATAAAACCATGCATACAAATAAATTCATTTTCATGTTATTTAGAGGCATCTAATTGAACAATTCATACTAGTTCAACTCATTCAATTTAACACAATGAACAATTATTCATAACACATAAATTAGGCATAGTCAGAGACAGTAGTAGACACTTATCTTTTAATTGAAATTACCCAAGCAACTGGCTATGAAAAAGCAACGTTCTACCCATCCATAGGTCTTTTTCCAACCTATATTTTGGAACAACAACCTTATACCCAACCATAGGTCTCTATCCAACCTATATTATTTTAGCTAAGAGACCACCCCCGAGCTAGGCTATGTATCCACTAAGAAGGAATTACTCAGGCTCACTCATAGCCATGAGGATATAAACTCATTCTAAGCCAGAACACAACTGGGTTTGTTAAGAAGGTAGGGAGGCAAGGAAGGATATAGCTAATCTAGTTAGCACAACCACATAGCTACATGTATCTCAATTTGGATTTAGACAGCCTTAGCACCCATAATACCTACTGCACCCAACAAAAGGAAGGTCTCATTCTCTCCTACATAGCCCCTCAAACACCCCTTCTGTCCAATGCTCTTCAACGTTGGTATAGAAATTTATATGATCCTAAAATCTAGAGATTCTTTCCTTCACTAGGTTTATCGAGCAATTCCAACCTTTAAACTCTCTCCCATTGCAATCTCCTCTTGGATGTATCCCCAATTCTGGCCAATGTTAACACCAAAAATTGTTCATCTCGCTCTCTATGGTCCAAACCATAACTATACATCATTATCCCAGCATTATTTCCTCCATTTTGACCTTCACAATGAAAATTCCACCAAAAATGGTCCAAAAAATTATTATTCCCTCCCCCATAAATGAACGGAAGTTGAGCATTTATTGTGACTTATCCCCACTCTCTCCAAAAAATACCAAAAAACCATAAAATGAGAATGGGTAAAAAACCATGGACGAATACCATGCACAATAAAATACCATGGGTCATTACCATCACCCTATAAATACATTATGAAGCTCTCCCCCCAAACATTACATTACATGACATAACCTTCTCACCATTTGCCATTGTTCCCATATTTTTTGCCATATCATTCCCATAGTGTATGTTAAGCTTGCTCCATACCCTCTTGGACCCATTCCCCCTTTTTGACAACCATTAATGGAGATGACTAGAGAACTAGATCGTGGCGTCGATAGACCATTTCCTTAGACGGTTGCAGTAGCCCATATTATTGAAAGATATGCTTGTTCTTGTTTTCATTAGTTAGAAAAATGTAAAAATATTGTAAAAATATTGTAATTATTGTTGCTTATTATTGCAAGTAGACATTGAGGAATCCATCGTACCATGAAATCTACCCTATGATCCAGCTGATCTAGGGTAGGTTCTTTTTCACGTAGTAGGGGAGAAATCCCCACTATAGTTTTGGAGACTGCATTGTCTCGATCCCATTGGATCTATAATTTTCCAGGTGTTTTTACTGGTTTGTTCCACTTGGGTGCCTTCAACCATCATAGATCTGACCCCCTTGTATCAGATCCGAACTAGTCTTGCCTCAGTCCCTCCCCCCCCCCCCCGACCCAAGCCAATAGTTTTTCCTTAAAAAACCTTCAGTTATGGTTGGATCGCACCTATTCGGCAAAAATATGCAACCTAGGTCGCGCCTTTTTTCTCTATAAGCATGACCTAGGACACTCCTTCTACCCCGATAAGTGTGACCTGGACCAAAACTCTCGAGTGCACCTGTCTAGGCTTCTGAAGTGATCTCGGTCTCTACTATGTCCCATTTTTTTGTGACTTGTCATGTAAAAACCTGTGTTTTGTGGGACCTAAGTCTTTTAGATGATTTTATGTCCCAATCACAAGTGTTTTATAGTTCCGTGCGACCCCGATCACACTTATCGAACAGGTGCGACCTGCAGTTTTTTAGTTCTTTTTGGTGTTTGAGACCGTTTTCCAAACCCTCTATTTGTGTTCTACCCCTTCCCCGAATGTTTCCTTCTGTATCTGATCACTTACAAATCCATGGTTTGTTTTTTGGTCATGTTTCCCTTGTATGTGAGCCCTCTTTGTCGAGCTTGGTAGTTAAGACCCCTTGTTTGTTTCCTACATCATGTTCAGTTCCTTATGCATTCATTTACTTGTGAAAATCATTATTTCTGGAAGAATTAGTTATTTTGAAAAATACTTACTGTCATTTACTGTTATTTATTTTTCTGCATTTGTGTCTCGATCATGAGATCACTCAAGTTTAGACATCAGATATCACTTGTGAACACATCTCACACCCTAAAGTAAAATTCTTGGTTCATGACCCCAAGATGAGCCTAAAAATTAATGTAACTCAACCAACATTGTAAACTCATTTGAGGACCAAACCAATATTGTAGTTAAGTTAGAACACTGGGGATAGGAATCCAAATAACACCCATTTGGCACTTACATCTAAGACATAGTTGTTGTCCATTAGGGTACCAAAAGCCTCTAGTTCTTGTTGACATGATCACAACTAGTCTATCAGAGGCCCTTCTACACTGTGGGAGTAAGACACAATGAAGGGGTTAGGAAGTCACGATGGAATACCACACTCCATCTGCACTGAAGGATAACCCTTCATAGTCCTCCTCATGCATGTCGAGGACCATATAAGGTGTCATGGACAAAAGGAATGAAGTGCGAGGAAACCACTATGGATGTGTCATGAATGAGATAGCCTAATTTCTAGTCTATCTAGGGATTTGTACCTGAGGTCCCTCTCAATAGTAGGATTCTCTTAGACTATTGTTCTTCCATTTCATAATATTTGATTGGGATTTCACCATCCAACAAAGGATATGTTTTGTGAGGGGATTCCATCCTATATCTAGCAGTTTTCTTGCACTTAAACCCCATATCTTAGTGTTTCATTTTATTTATAGGTAGTTTTTCTTGTTGGATTTATGGCCGCTTTGCTGTAGACTATCTTGTTATGACACATTGTTGCAGTTCGGTTTTAGATATTGTGTTTTGGCCTGAGAGACACCACTTTTTTGCTATCCTTATGCATACTTGGATGTAGTTGGATTTTTGAGCCTATGTTTGGAACTATTGTGCTTCCATTCATTACACATCACACCATCACGCCATCATTTCTCCACCATGCTACTCGCATAGACTTAGGGTGAATACCCCTTATTTCAGTTCCTTAAATTGTTACTATCAGATCCATATTCGGTGTCATTCACCACTGCATCTGAGTCTGATTTGGATTCCTATCAGTATGAACCTACCTTATTCACATCCCCATCTAGACCCATGGTTGGTGCACCTCCTAACCCCTTTCAGGGGGGATGGTTGATAGTGGACTCATGATCATTGCACCTGTCATTTAGGGTATCCCTTCTACCATACCCATAGGTACTAGTCCTAGTGGGCCCCTCACCATCGCACACACTATTTTTAGTACATTACCCACTGGTGGTGGCCCCACTCCAACCACCAGGGTTCATAATGTACCTTCCTTTATAAATAAGGAAATTAGCCCTTCTAGCACCATTTTGACTATTCACACAATTCCAGTGACTACTCCTATTGTTGGAAGTCAGCCATACCAGCCCCCATTTGCATGTGCAAACTACATTCCCATTAGTCCCAACACCATTGCTGGCCCTCCTTGATCTAGTCCCAATCCTAGTCTAACATTTATGGCTAGTCTCAACCTTCCTGATTCGACACGATTGACAAATGACCCCATCCATCATGACCCATTGTATCCTACCAAAATCCCTTTCGGCATCCCTAAGTTTGAGGGAAAGGAAGGTGAAGACCCCCAAAACCACATCATGTCATTCCACTTATGTTGTTCATATAACAACATAGTGGATGATTCTATTTGATTGTGGTTATTCCAACACACACTCACAAGTTGCATCCAAATGGTATGTCGAACTTCCTCATGCCACTTATCCTAACTTTTCCTTTTTAGCCTCGATGTTTCTCCAATACTTCTAGTCACCCATATATTATGATGAGGACATGGAAATCCTATTATCATGTAGACGAAACACTGCTATCCATATCACGGATCATATCCATGAGTGGCATTGTTGTCGTAGCTTGTGTAAAATCTAGTTAGATGATAGGATTTCCTAGATTAGTTTCTCAAAACCTTACTCCCTCCCATGTCCAAGGACATGGTATTTGAGCACCCATAAATTGAGGAGGAATCCATCCTCAAGAAACAACATTTTGATTTTATCTATGTGCAATCGGGTTATCTATATACCATTATATTTGATGATCCTCGATTCATATCCTCACGTAAAGATACATTGAGGCAATCCCATGTTGCTGATGGAGTTACGGCTCTATTACCTAGCATCCCCATCTATACATGGCATCTCCCTCGATGCCACTTCATTTTGGTACCACCCCTAGTTGTTCCTAATTAGGATACACACCTGATTTTTCACACGTAGCGACTTCGTATGGAGTCACACATTCATATGCGTCTCCTGCTCCAGTTACTCATGTTCATGGGCCAAACTTCTTGGCACCTGCATGTAATGGCCATATCATAGGTTTTGCAACCCCTCCAGTTTCCTAGGCCTACTACCAAGAACCTATGCAAACCACATCTACTTCGGCCTCAACTCCTCTTTTTCCCCAAGGACAGGTATACATCCAGCAGAACCTCCCTAATAAAGTTGCCCCCAATAACCAACAAGGGAAGGGAAGATGATAGAGAGGTAGGAATCAAGGCAACAACCATCCTCAAGAAGGATTCCAACAACCCAACCCTCTAAACAACAACAGAGCAAATCCCCCTGCACAGAAACCCCTACATCCACCTTGAGATGAGAAGAACCCTCAGTTGCAGACTAACCATCTATGACCCATTTGTGACATTTATGACCATTATACACATTAGTTCCCCCATACAAACCATGTTTTCCACTTGTTATAAGCTTAAAATCAACGTGACCCTAATGCATCCACTTTGGCACAGCCAAACCCATCACCAAAACATCCTCTGCCTATGATACTGTTGAACCCCTTACCAAATAAAGGGATGGATTCCAATCAAACCTTAGTACCAAAAACCACAACACCCACTCCTTTGGGTCCATGCATTGATCATGGTGTCCATCACCTTATGACATTATCGTCTGATGTCAGCTTACATAATTGATGAAACTAGTATGGCTCCACCATGGAAACTAGTAATCCTTCTGCACTGTATACCTCTACCGCTCTCGTTATTTACTTACATTTTCCAATACCTCCCATAGATGGGACTACTAAATTCCCTTGGTTCCCTTTTCTTCATGTCATGAACAATCCCACCGCCAGATCCACTTTTAATTATAGTATATCCGATGATGTGTCCCAGTCTCCCTCGACCATGTCCGCTCTGGAATTACTTTGAACTTGTCCTTTGCAAAAAAAATCATTTCTATCAGCATTAGGTGTCTTTGATCCCTCTGATTCTCGGTTGATCACTTTCTACTTGGATCAAGCAGAACCCTGAATTCCATCATCCATCTCCTTCCAAGTTTTGATCACAATTTGAAATTTGGTCATTCATTGATGCATAATCAATGAGCCGACTAACATATCGGATTTGTGCACTATCACGTTTGGTAACATCCTGAATTCTTCACAACCTCATTTTCAACCTAAACCACATACCCCAGGGAATTATCGGGGTTCATTCCCCGTATACACATTCCCTTTCCTCTTTCCACCTTCCGACATTGTTAGTAATCCAGTCATGGATACTCTCAACCTTCCAAGATTCACTTTGGGTATTCCTGTGTGGTATATGAATCCACCCACCCCTTCCCCAACACCACAAATCGTGTCGATAATGGTCCAACCTATTGAGATAGTTTCACACCCACCTCCTAGTACACAAATGATTGCTTCTATATCTACTCCTGTTGCCCCTCCTCCCATCAAGGTTGGGGGCAAGGAATCCAAAGCCATGGATGAACCACGCCCTCCTCCTACATGTGCTTTACATGATGTCCAAAGTCATGTGACACAAAACTATCCAAATTTTCCAATCCTTCACACCCACATGCACACAATTGTCGAGACTAGTGATGCTCCAATTGTCAACATACCAACCATTTCTGTGGTTAAAAATAAATCGCTACAAACCAACCACCCATGTGCAGTTTGTGGCCTATATGGTCATTATTCACACCATTTCCCAAACTTTCCTGAGTATCAGTCGCTCCTCATTGAGCTTCACAAGAACTCTCGTGAGTCTGAAATCACCGTTATTGAGGAGATCCACCCTCTGGCCTCTTCCTAGGACATCAATAACACCATTTACACAATCTCTACTTCCAATATCTCATTCCCCTCCTCATCTGCTGTAGATCCCCCTAATCTATCTCGGTACCACTTTCATGATGACGAGTAAATACTTGAAACTGCCACCATTTTTACCCCATTTTACTTAGTCCACGGTGTGGAATTGGTTCTTCCCATTGAATGGCATATTCCATCACTCTTCCTTGTCGTTAAAATTCTACCTAATACTTCACCATTCTAAAAATGCCTACTTATGCTTGAACAAACTGATGAGGGCCATTGTGTTCTCTCCAAATGATTGAAGTGGATCAGACCCGATCAAAGTCCCATTATGACTCCCACGTCCACCCACACACCTTTAGTGAGGGGGACCTTGTCCTTTTCTATAACCAAACCCATGATAATACTAGAAAAGGAAAGTTCGAATCCATGTGGTATGGCCCTTATGGCCCTTATCTCTCGATAAGGGGGAATACCTCCTTGCTGACTCTGACAGTCACCTCTTGAAGAATCCCCGCAATGGGATCTACCTCAATAGACTCTACGCCTGAAATCTCCCACCATGCATACCCTTGTATCATAGTTTTCCTTTTTTTTGCATCATTGTTACCAGGAATCTCATAGTTTGTTTCCTTGGTTTCTTGAGATAGATCCTACCTTTCCTTTCTATGCTGGTTTCGCTGATGGTGCAAGTAAATGGTCTCCTAATATTGCCTCGACTACATGGGTCATTTATTCCCCATCACATGAGCTGATCCATATCGATGGAATGTGTGTTTCTATTGCTACCAACAACCAAGTTAAGTAGGACGGTGTCACTGGTCTCCTAACCACCGCCCTTCACTTGGGTATTTGTCGCATTGATGTCTTCCTAGATTCCCAGCTGCTTGTCACCACATTGAATAACTACTACCAGGTATGTGTCCCTACCTATTTAGAAAGTTCTTGTGCACTAGACACTTGGTTAGACCTTTCGAATCCATTTCATTCATGTATGTTCTAAGAAGCCTCAATAGTGTAGTAGAACAAATGGCTAATGACATTCTAGAGTGGCACATCAATCATCACATATAGGAAATAAACTGCATCATGCATCATCATATAGTCATGCATACATGTTTCATATACATCATATAGGCATACTCATAATCATAAACAAGAGACTCATAAAAACCCATAAAAATACAAGAATGTCCATCCATGTGCATTCATATCATATCATAATGTTCAGTAAAAAATGAGAAGATCCACATGATTTCTCATATGATCATACATATCATACAAAAATCCCCATGCTCAAACGCATTGGGGAAATAATCACAAGTTGCTAGTCCTATTGATCCTCCTCTGACTCTATGTCGTCCTTAGTGTGCTCCTCCTCATATGAACTCTCCTCCTCCATCGGCATGTCACCATGTGTCATCTCTCTAACATATTCAGCATCAACTATGACCCTCCTCATCTGAGAGATCCACTCTGGAGGAGCTCTGTAGCACCCAGAAATCAAATCATTGTCTAGGTACTTCCACCCATCATCGCTGACCCCCTCCAATAGTCGCTCCATCTCTAGCCATAGTGAGTCTAATGTAGCACTTCGCCTCCTCCTCTTCCCATGAGTATGTGGATCTAACCCCTCCACCCTTCCCCTGCATTGCTAGTACCCCGCTAGAGGGTGTAGTCCCACGTATGCACTTGCACACAGTATGTCATCAGTATCGATCACACGTATTGTCTATCTACCACTATGCTATTAAACTATATATGACTGAAATAAAAAATAGTTATGATGCATACCGCCAAGTCCCCAGAAACGTCCTTGAGGTTGAGGAATCTCTATATCGCCCTTGTAGTCCATCCCACCATATAGATAGTCCTCTATAAGGATAGGAAGTGTTGAGAATGTTGTTGTCATTGATGTAAAAGGTATTCATGAATGACAAAAGAATAAGCCAGTAGATATGGTAGTAGAATGAATCCCATAATGACAAAGGAAAAGATTGAGTGTATGAGTGAAGATAGAGTTCAGAGAATATGTGAGATTGAAATTGTCTATGAAGAATGCTGCAGGAAGGAATTGATCATTCCACTGATCAATTCAACCACAGATTTGAAGATATGTATCTTAGACAGATCAACAATGTGGAACGAAGATTTTTTAAGAGCATGTATAGATCCACGGTTGGAATCAATTTCGCTAGATGAAAGGACTCCTAAGATAATCCCAAACTAATCCTCCATACAGTTGGAGATCGTGTGGTGGAGATTAGGCATGTTCGAAGCTCAATGAAAAATATGGATTTCACTGGGAGAAATAGTGCAGTGAGAAAATTTTGACAGGCACGAAATTGTAATGTAATCTGCCTTATAATTTTGAAGTCCGCCGTAGATCTAGTGGGGACCCTAATCCTACGAAGGTAAAGTAATTTTGCTGGGTAAATTGACAGGAGGTTAAAAATGGATAATGGGAGAGAAATATCCATCAAATACAGTTTAAATGCATTTTGAGTCCACCATTGATCCAACAAGATCTAGACCTGACAACCCTCAAGGATTTCACAAATTAAACTAGCAGGTGAGTTAAATGCGTGGATGGGAGTGAAATTCCATTTACAATGAAAACTTGGATGGTTAGGATTGAATCCACAAGGATATTAATGGCGGAGAATGATTTCTACACAAAGAAAAGGGAACATTCATAAATCCACATTATATTGTAGATCAACGGTCAGGAATGCACTAGCAAAAGAAATCAATGATTCATAAGAAAAGCAAAAAATAGAAAGCAGAAGATCAAGGCCTATGATAACATGGGTTTCCACAAACCTAATTCTAGAAGATAGAAAGCGAAAGGAGAAAAGTGGAAGGAAGAGAATCATGAAAAGAATGTGTGAAATCTCACAGTTAAGCATTCCCCATCTCGCGATCCGAAATATCGATGGTCAAAAATATTTCATGAAATATCGGCGGTGCAGAAAGGTCAGTGCATAAAATGAAAGGTAGAAAATCATGAAAAGAATGTGAGAAATTCCACGCTTCCGCATTCCACATTCTACGATCCGGAAGATCGACGGTTAGAAATACTTCTATGAAAGATCGACTGTGCAGAAAGGTTAGTGCATAAAATGGAAGGTGGAGAAGTGCGAACACAATGTTTGAGCTTTTGAGAAACTGCCCTCTGCATCCCGCGTTCTGGAAGATCAACAGTCATGAAGGATCCCACAGGAGATCAATGGTTGTAACAATAATAATAAATACATTAAATATTAACTAGTGATATGTAATACTAGGTTAAGGGACGTGGACCTTCATTCATGGCTGTCCACACAATATATAAGGGTGGCTACAAATTGTAATCTATCATCTAGCATACATCTGATTTTACATTACTTTCCCTTTATGGATATTATACGTTACGTATACTGGTGATTCTATTATAGAGGAACTTTGTCCCTTTCAAGTGGTATCAGAGCCTCATTTGGTTGATCTGGGCCTTTTCCCTTAATTCTCAAACCTTGTCTGATTTTTGGATTATAGCCTTATTTTAGGGTTTCCCTAAAATATTGGACATTTTCCAAAAGAAAAAGAAAAATGTAAAAAAAATATAAAAGAAAAAAAAAGTAAAAAAACAAAACAAAGGAAAAAGAAAAGTAAAAAAAAGAAAAGATAAAGTAAAACAAGCACATGGTTTTGCTTTTAAAGTAAAACAAACACATGGTTTTGCTTTCCAACTTCAACCAGGTTTTACTTTGATTTGAATTATTATAATATATTTATAATTGTTCAATTTTTTGTTTTATTATATAAAATAATAAAATAAAGATTTTTATTATATAATAATTAATACAATAATTAATTATTATTTTAAAAAAACTATATATTAAACTATATATATAGTTTATAAAAACATTAATATAATTATTAATTAATTAATTAATTATTATTATTATAAAAGAAAAAGGGAAGAAACAAAAAAAAGGAAAAGAAAGAGAAAGAAATAATATTATTGAATATTATTTTTGGAAAAACAGAAAAAGGGGGTTATTTAACCTAATCAGAGAAGATCTTCTATCATTAAAAAAGCGAAAGAAAAAAAGGCTAGACAATCAATCGAAATCTGCTATCAAACAAGAAGAGCAATTCGAAAAATTGGAATTCAAGAAGTCATGGCGACTATGATACCAAAATTACAATCACAGTTACGGGCAGTTTCGAATGAGCTAAAAGAGTGAAAAATCGCCAATAATAGTCTACTATTCGAAATCGATAAACAAAAACTAAGGATTACTACCTCGGAAATGAATATTGGATTTTTGGAAAATAGTAAAAGAAAACTCATAGAAAGGCTAGCAGATAAAGATGAGAAAATATCACGTCTGGAAGGCATCATTCAAAAAATTGACGACCAGATAATAAATAAATAAAAAGTCGAAGAACATCCATATCGGAATATTATCGAATTGGAAGAAGAAATTAGTCGTCTTAACAAAGTCGTCATTGACAAAGAAGATGAATTGGCACAATTACATGAAAAGTTAGGAAATCAGGAAACAGAATTACGTCATCATCAACAACAAAAAGAAAGACTCCAACAACAACATGACGACAGTAAGAAGACACATAATTTGGAATTGACAAAAGTCAACAAGGTATTATCAAGCAATACCGAAGAGATTTTTAAACTACAAAATCATAACAAAACACTGATTATAAAGATCAAAAAAATGAAAAAAAGTATCAAGAGGGAACACTCCGGTGAAGACCTCGAAGGAAAAATACTGGAAAAGAAAGAAGAAAACCAGTTTCTAAATAATCGTAATTAGGAACTACAGAATCAATTTAGGAGTTAGAAATTGAAAAAATGTCGCAAGATGAAATAACCGAAAAGATTCAGAATCATAACAAACTACTCGAGAACCAAGAAGCAGAAATCCAGGAAAATGCACCTAAAAGTCAAATCTAGGAAGTTAAGACAGCCCTTGCCACAGTCCAAAAGAAAGAAGAACAAACAACACCTACACCTTACAGACATCCTAATTATAATCGTTATTTTTACCAATGATAGGGTCAAAATGAATATTCAAAGAAGAATTATGTGGAATTGTGAAAATATCAACATACTAAGCAACAATTGAGACGAATCTTCCCACAAAATGATCTCAGAGCTCCGATAAAAATAGATCTAGGATGGACCACGGCAGATCCGATGTGACAATTTGCCTGGGGAATCCGTAACTTGTATCGGCTCATTTCCTCAAATGTCGTAAATACAAAAAGGAAAGGATCCCAAGACGATCATTCAAAGGAAATTAGACATTGCTATCAATACAACTTTGAGGACAAAGCTTCCCTTAAGGGGAAGGAAATGTAACAATAATAATAAATGCATTAAATATTAACTAGTGATATGTAATACTAGGTTAAGGGATGTGGACCTTCATTCATGGCTGTCCACACAATATATAAGGGTGGCTACAAATTGTAATCTATCATCTAACCTACATCTTATTTTACATTACTTTCCTTTTATAGCAATTATACGTTACTTATACTGGTTATTCTATTATTGAGGAACTTTGTCCCTTTCAATGGTGCAGAATGATTGGGGTAGAAATATTAGTGTGGAAGCGGAAATCTTGAAATGACATTATGGAAAAGTCACAAACCCATGTTTTGATATCCACATCTTATAAAATATCAACGGTAAAAAATAATCCCGCATGAGATCAACTGTGCGGAACTATTGAGGAGGAAATCCAAGTGCGGAAAGAAATTTTGAGAAATGTCATGGTTCATAAATCCGCATGCCACGTCCCATATAAGATCTATGGTTAGGAAACAGTCCGGATAAATATCAATGGCCCAAGGTGATTTCAGAAATAGACACTGTAGAAGAACGCGACTGAAAGGTTAAACTGTAAAATTGATTAACAAGAGTTTAGGGAATGTCTGCAGTGAGCCCACAGAGGAGGAAAAGAAGCCCATGGGAATTGTTTGATGAATCCCACGATCAAAGAAGAAGGGATCTCACAGATCAAACTTGATTGAGAAGGTTTTAATTTAATTATTTAATTAGAAATCATCAATATCATATTTGAAAGGGAACATTTCCAGAATGAAGAGATATGTCTGCAGGATGTGTGAGGGTATTTATTAACAGAATAATTGAAGGAAATTAATTCTCTCTATGATTGCGAATGATAGAGTCCAAGAAGTAAACAACAAACTGATAAAAATGAGTCCAGGGTGGTAGGGTGGCACTAGGGCAGACTATAAGCCTGCAAAGGGTGTCGTAACATCCTTGTTTGTTGTAGCGGGAAGAAACCCAAGGTGTTGGATAATCCTTGTCTATTGTAGATAGAATAAACCTAGGGTGTTGAAGCATCCTTGTTTTTTGTAGCAGGAAGAAACCCAGGGTGTTGTTCCATCTTTCCTGTAGTAGCAGATAAAGAAAATTTTATAGATTCATCTTATTAATGAGTTTGAATTGGTGATTTTCTATTTGAGGTTTCCATGATAAAATTTGTGTCTTAACCTGTTTGATTCTTTGTGTGTTTTTATTTTCTAAAAAGAAAAACACAATATTGATTCACCCCCCCTCTCAGTATTACGGGAAAATCAAACAATTGGTATCAGAGCAGGCTCCTTCATCACAATTTAACCACAAGAAGGTAGATCCTATTTAAAAACCATTATAGATCAACAAGAATGTTTAGCCACCAATAAACCTCCATTGTTCAGAAGAGAAAATTATGCTTGCTAGAGTGTGAGAATAAGGTGCCATCTGATGTGCCTAGGACGGAAAGTTTGGGATGCAACTATAAATGAAAATAGGATAGATGAACAAGCACCTATCAACATTATAGAACTAGGTCAATATGAAGGTAATTCCAAAGCCCTAAATGAAATCCTGAGTGGGATGATAAACTCTGTATTTACAAAAGTTATGAGATGTAAGACTGCTAAAGAAGCCTGGGATAAGTTAAAAATGATCAATGAAGGAGCATCTAAAGTCAAAGAATCCAAGATTCAGAAATATAAAGGGTAGTTTGAGATCCTTAAAAGGAGAGAAGAAGAAATATTGGGGAATACCTTTTAAGAGTAGATGAGGTTGTCAATTCCATTAGAGGTCTTGGTGGAAAATTAAGAGGAAAAGAAATTGTGAGATAAATACTAAGAACGCTACTAATGAAGTATGATTCAAAAGTAACGACCCTAGAAGAATGAGATGATCTTGACCAAGAGATAGTAGATGAACTACATCGAATCCTCACTACATATGAGATGAGAATGGGACTAAATGAATCTTCGAGAAAGGAAGCAACTTTTAAAGCCATGTCCAAAAATCAAACAGAGAACCTAGATGATGAGGAAGCTCTTTTTATTAAAAAACTTGAGAAGGGTGCTGGAAAATATAAAGGAAAGTTACCCCTGAAATGTTTTATCTGTGGAATAATTGGACATTTTGCTTCAAAATGTACTTACCCTAAAAAGGATGATAATGACAAGAGAGAAACCTCAAAATTCAGGAAGGGTAAAAAAGGAAACACGAAGAAGTCCTATGAGAGAAAGAAAATTGTCTACACCATGGAAGATAGTGAAAATGAAGATACAAGTGAATATGAGGAAATTGAGATTCTATTCTTGGGTCTAGATACTCAAGCTTCAAATGATGACTCAGATGAAGAGGGAGAATTAGAATTAAAAGTTGAACTTGTTAGCACTCTTGAAGAACTTGAGAAATACATTAAAAAAAACAAACAGTCAAGTCATATCATTAGTGAGCTGGAATCTCAACTTATAGATGCCAAGAGAATTGAGGAGGATCTAAACCTACAACTTAAAAAGAGAATACAAGAATCTGAGAAACTTGAAGATGAGATCATACAATTCAAGAAAAATCTTGATGAAGGATTTGTCCAATCAAAATTTGAAAATAGCTCAAGGATACTATATGACATCTTGAATAGATAAAGAGCATCAAGTGATAGATATGGATTTGGTTTTAACAGAGAAAAGAAACCAGACTAGATCTCTTTTACTAATCAAGGAGGAAACAAGAAAAGTTATGCTGAAGCAGTAAAGAGTCCAATGAAAAAGGAAGAGAGTAAGAAAACTGCCCCAAACTCTCAAGATAAAAACACAAATAAGATGGTGCCTAAGAGATCGAATAGATATTTGCATGCCTCTTTAGGTCATTGTTACTCCTGTAATAACTTTGGTCACAAAGCCTTAAATTGCAAAGCTAATAGGAAGGTTCCTGAATACAAGAAGAAGTTATCGAGTAATAGACCAAAACGAAATCATAACCTTTTTACACTTCTTAAAAAATATGACATAAAGTGTTACAAATGTAATAACCATGGACATATAGCAAGAGATTATAAACTGATGACTCCCACAAAAATAATTGTTGCAATTAGGTCTCAAGACACAAAACAAAAGAAGTATTGGAGGGAAAAGGAAGAAAAGGAAAGTTCCATGATTGCTCTATGTGCAACAAAAAATAAAAACCTATGGCACTTGGACAGTGGGTGTTCAAAACATATGACTAGTGACCCAAAAAAAATCATAACACTAAAAGACAATAAGGGTAAAGTCACTTTTGGAGACAACCTGTCTTCCAAGATAATTGACAAAGGAACAATTGTTGTTAATAATAAAATCAAAGAAGAAAATGTATTACTAGTAGAAAATATCATTCCTAATCTCCTCAGTGTAATTCAAACATGTGATCAAGGGAACATCTGTATCTTTGACTCAAAGAAATATGAAATAAGAAAAAAAGACTCAGGAAGAGTTTTTGGCATGGACTTAAGAACCTCCAACAATGTGTATATCCTAGAAAAGGATAATCAATGTTAGTTGAGTATGGTTGATGAAATTTGGTTATGGCACAGAAGGTTGGGACATTTAAATTTTGACAGAATTTTCAAAATAAGTAAGAAGGAATTTGTAAGAGACTTGCCTAAAATTGTAAAGCCACTTAACTCAGTTTGTAAACATTGTTAACATGGGAAGCAAACTAGAGTTAGTTTTAAAACAAAAGAACATATGACTTCACATCCTCTCGAAATAGTGCACACAAATATCTGTGGAAAAACAAGAACTAAAATACTGTAGGGGGGATATTATTTCATGCTACTCATTGATGATTACACAAGGATTACGTGGGTGACATTCCTCAAAGAAAATTTAGAAGCCTTTGAGAAGTTCAAAATATTCAAAGGAATGGTTGAAAATGAGACACATGTGAAGATCAAATGTCTTAGATCTGAAAATGGGGGATAATTTACCTGAAATGAGTTCAATGAGTTTTGTGAGACACATGGAATTAAAAGGAAATTTTTAGCTACAAAAGCTCCTCAGCAAAACAATGTTGTTGAAAGGAAAAATAAAATAGTCCAAGAGGCTGCCAAAACAATGCTAAATGAAGCAAAGTTGTCAAATGCATTTTGGAAAGAAGCAGTATACACATCTGTCTATATACTTAATAGAGGACAAATCAAAGTAAATAAGGACAAGACCCCTTATGAACTATTGTATGGGATACCGACCTCAATCAAATATTTCAAATTATTTTGAAGTAGTTGTTACTTTAAAAGGAATGAGGATGACCTTGGCAATTTTGACTCTAGGACTGATCAAGGAATATTTCTAGGATATTCATCCACCAAGAAGGCATATAGATGTTTCAATAAGAGGTTACACAAGATTGTAGAAAGTGAAGATGTAGGAGTATATGATTTAAAACCAAGAAAAGAAATAAGTCATGACAGTGTTGAAACTACTAATAATGAAGAAAAGGAAGAAGTGCAAGAGGACGGAATTACTCATGATGAAGAAGAAAGAATAGAAAAGGAAGATACATAGGAAAGTGAAGAAGACTCCCCAAGACATTATACAAAAACTCCATCTAGAATGATACAAAAGAATCATCCAAAAACACATATCATAGGTGATAAAAATGTTGGAGTCAGTACAAGGAGACAACTAACATTTAATGAACAAGCCCTACTCTCAATAGTGGAACCTAATAATTTTTCAAAATAAAGCAAGAATCATGAATGGATCAAAGCCATGAATAAAGAATTAGATCAGACTGAGAAAAATGAGACCTAGGAGCTTGTCCCAATACCTAAAGATAAGAATGTTATAGGGACCAAATGGGTTTTCAGGAACAAATTCAATCAGGATGGTCAATTAATAAGGAACAAGGAAATATTAATATGTAAGGGGTATGCTCAGGTTGAAGGGATTGATTTTGAAGAAACTTATGCTCCCATGGCAAGACTTGAAGCAATCAGAATGTTTCTAGTTCTCAATCCATAAAAATTTTAAAGTGTATCAAATGGATGTTAAGTCTGCATTTTTGAATGGAAAATAGAAGAAGAAGCTTATATTGAAAAACCCAAATGTTTTCTATTATATGAAAATAGATACTATGTTTGCAAACTAAAAAAGGCACTCTATGGTCTTAAACAAGCTCCAACAGATTGTTTTTCAAGGCTAGAAAACTATTTAAAACATCAAGGATTTAAGAAATGGGTCATTGAAAGTAATCTCTACTTAAAAATTGAAGAAAATATGATCATTGTTGTTGTTTATGTAGAAGAAATAATATTTGGAAGCAATTTACGAATTCTAAGTGTAAAATTTTCCTCTGAAATGAAGAAGGAATTCGTGATGTCAATGTTGGATGAAGGGGTTGCAAGTTTATCAAATAGACAAAGGAATATTTATCTCTCAAACTAAGTACATCAAATACATGCTTAAGATATTTAATATGGAAGACTCCAAACATGTTAGTAATCCTATGATCACATGTTGTAAATTAAGTAAGGATGACTAGTCTTTAGAAGTAGATCACACCATGTACAGATCCATGATATGTAGCATGCAGTATGTGACAGCTACAAGACCAGATGTGATGCAAGATGTAGGATTGTTTGCGAGGTTCCAGTCAAGCCCTAAAGAAATGCATGTAACTACAGTAAAAATAATTTTCTAGTATTTAAAAGGCACTATGGAGTATGGGTTATGGTACCCAAAGAGTCAAGATTTCACTTTAAAAGAATTTACTGATGTAGATTAGGAAGGAAGCGTTGATGATCGAAAAAGCACCAATGGATCAAGATTCTTTTTAGGGAATTGCTTGGTATCATGGTTAAGTAAGAAACAGTCCTCCATTTCACTCTATATAGCCAAGGACGAATACATTCCTGCTGCATCTTGTTGCACTAAAGTTATTTGGATGAAATAGACACTAGAATATTTACTTGTTAAATACGAGCATCCAATAATATTAAAATGTGACACTACCAGTGCTATTAATATGTCAAAAAACCTCGTCATGCACTCTAATACAAAACACATACCAATCAAGTATCACTTTCTAAGAGAACATGTATCTCATAAAGTTTTCAAATTAGAATATGTTGACACAAAAGCACAACTTGTTGATATATTTACCAAACCATTACCCAAAGAAGCCTTTGAGCATCTCAAATAATAGATGGGATTAATTTCATTACATTAGATGTAATAGAAAGATGCATGACCTCAGGGGAAGACATGATGACAGGGGGAGTTATCAGAAAGAAGCAAGACAGTAAATATTAAATAGCATAATAGGTTATCCTTTGTCAGTTTTGTCAAAGGGGGAGAATGGTTAGATGTTACCATTAATGCCAAAGGGGGATATTGTTGAGAATGTAGTTGTCATTGATTTCAAAGGTACTCACAAATGACAAAAGAATAAACCAATAGATATGGTAGCAGAATTAATTCCACAATGACAAAGGAAAAGATTGAGTGTATGAGTGAAGAGAGAGTGCAGAGACTATGTGAAATTGAAATTGTATGTGAAGAAGGATACAGTAAGGAATTTATCATTCCATTGATCAATTCAACCAAATATTTGAATATATGTATCTTAGATAGATCAACAATGTGGAAGGAAGGGTTTTTAAGAGCATTTATAGATCCATGACTGGAATCAATTTTTCCAGACGAAAGAATGCTCGAGATAAGCCCAAACTAATAATCCATACAGATGGAGATCATGTGATGGATATTAGGCAAGGATGAAGATCAATGACTAATATGTATTTCACTGGGAGAAATAGTGTGACAAAAGAAAATTCTGACGGGTGCAAAATTTTAATGTAATCCTCCTTATAATTTTGAAGTCCACAGTAGATCTGGTGGGGACCCTGATCCGATGATGGTAAAATCATTTTGCAGCATAAAGTGGCAGGAGGTTAACAAAGGCTAATGGGTGCTAAATATCCATCAAATGTAGTTTAAATGAATTTGGAGTCCATCGTTAATTCATCCAGATCTAGATATGACGACCCTCAAGGATGTCATAGATTAAACTAGCAAGTGAGTTAAATACGTGACTGGGAGTGAAATTGCATTTACAATGAAAACTTGGATGACCTGGATTGAATCCACAAGGAGATTGATGATAGAGAAATATTTTCGCACAAAGAAAAGGGAATATTCACAAATCCGCATTAGACCGTAGATCAATGGTTAGGAACAAAACCGCAAAATAAATCAATGGTTCATAAGAAAAGTGTAAAACAAAAAGTAGAAGATTAAGGTCTAGGATAACATGGGTTTCCACGAACCAAAGTATAGAATATGGAAATCGGAAGGAGAAAACAAAAAGGTGAAGAATTGTGAAAAGATTGTGGGAAATGTCACAGTTCCTCATTTTGCATCCTACAATCCGGAAGATCGACTGTCAGAAATACTTTCATGAAAGATCAATGATACAAAAAGGTTAGTGCAGAGAACAGAAGGTGGATAATCATGAAAAGAATGTGGAAAAATCCACAGTTCTGCATTCCACATCCCGCGATCCAGAATATTGATGGTCAAAAATACTTCCATGAAATATCGATGGTGTGGAAAGGTTAGTGTGAAAAATGAAAGGCATATATGTGCGAACAAACCGTTTGAGATTTTGAGAACCCACACTCTACATCCTACATTTTGGAAGATAAATGGTCACGAAGGATCTTGCGAGAGATCAACGGTGCAGAACTATTGGGGTAGAAAGATTAGTGCAGAAGCGGAAATCTCGAAATGGCATTATGGAAAAGTCACAAACCCACGTTCTACGATCTGCATCTTATCAAAGATCAATGTTTACAAAGAATCCTATTGGAGATCAATGGTGTAGAACGATTGAGGCAGAAAGATAAGTGCAGAAAGACATTTTGAGAAATTTCATGGTTCGACAATATGCATACCACATCCCATCTCAGATCTATGGTCAGGAAAAATTCTGGGATAAAGATCAATGAATCAGGATGATTTCGAAAATAGAGACTACGGAAGAACACAACTGAAAGGTTAAACTAAAAATTGATTAACAGGAGTTTAGGGAATGTCCGCAGGGAGACTACAGAGGAGGAAAAGAATCCCACAGGAAGTTTTTGATGAATCTCATGATCAGAGAAGAAGGGATCTCATAGATCAGAATTGATCTGGAAGTTTTTAAATTATTTATTCAATTAGAAATCGTTAATATCATATTTGAAAGGCTGTGATAGCGAAATGGAACGTTTCCCGAATGAAGAGATGCGTCTGCAAGATGCGTGAGGTATTTATTAGCAGAATAATTGAAGGAAAGAACTGGTCTCTATGATTTTGAATGAAAGAGTCCAAGAAGTAAATAGAAGACTAATAAAAATCAGTCCAGGGTGGCAAGATGACGCTAAGGAAGACTATAGGTCTGCAAAGGGTGTCATAGCATCCTTATCTATTGTAGCAGGTAGAAACCCAGGGTGTTGGAGAATCCTTGTCTCTTTTAGCAGGTAGAAACCTAGGGTGTTGAAGCATCCTTGTCTGTTGTAGTAGGAAGAAACCTAGGGTGTTGTTGCAACCTTTTTGTAGTAGCAGATAAAGCAAATTTTGTAGATTCATCTTATTAATGAGTTTGAATTGGTCATTTTCTCTTTGAGGTTTCCATGATAAAATTTATGTCTTAACCTTGATTCTTTATTTGTTTTTAGTTTTTAAAAAGAAAAAGACAATACTGATTCACACCCCCACCTCTTAGTATTGTGGGATAATCAAACAGGAAGCTGCTGCCACTATGCAAAAATATCCCAAGTGAAGAAAAAACATAATATATCAACTCTCTCCCTACTTTTTTAGGGCCATTTTCTGGAGTCACCTCGATTTGCATGCCACCACATAAATAAAACCTTGTATGTATTGACATGTTTATGATCCATCTTCTCCATCCATACTGCAAACTTGGCCTCATTATACCTCCATTTTTCATCCCACAAGGAGGCCCCACTAGTGTTCCATTGTTATTTATATATGTATCATCCATGTTCAAAACATATATCCTTTTGGTACATCAAACACTTCCTCCTTTCTTGACTGACCATTATGGAGTTTCTATTAATCTCTTTTCTAACTCCTAAAAGAATGAAATGATTGTTGATCATGCTTGCTTCCTTTCATGCTCGTTAAAGTATTTTAAAGGGAATCTATGTGGCATCATTTATTTCCTTTTTTAGACTACGTACACTATTTAAAAAAAATGACCACCCTAGCACCTTCCAGCTAGGAACATTTCCCTTTGTATCCTTTTATGTTTTGTCAGACATTAGGACCATAAATTACAAAAAAAATCATTTATGGGTTGTATTTAAGCTCTTTTCCAGCCCTCTCATAAAGAAATATTGCTGAGAAAACTTGGTTTCATTCATGCTCATAAAAGTATTTGAATGAGCATCCGATAAGTATAGGTTTAAAATTTTTCGAATTGGTTGGACTACCCATGGAAAAGAAGTCTCTCTGCCCCTTTCATATGAGAGAGCTCTCCTTTGTACACTTTTATCATTTTTTGGACTTAGGAGACTATTGTACAAAAAAGAGACCCCGCTGGAGTCTTCTTCCCAATTTTAGACTCTCTAAACATGAAAACACCATTGAGAATTTATCGTCTTGGGCTCGACAAAAATCCACGAGATAGTGTAATATTGAGCATACTTCTATCCCTTCTTCGAGCTCCTTAAACTATGAAGAAGGCCCAAAGGACACCTGTAGGTTCCCACACATATTACATATAGTCTTCCATTATAGAATCTCCCCCCTATTGGGTTTCCCTTTTTCAGGTTACTTTGCGATGAGTCTCCCTTAGATCCCCTGGATATCACTAGTCCCACTACTTCCCCAAGTATCTCCCATTGCATTCATCTCCCCGGTTCCACAGTTATGATTCCCTCCCCATGAGTTAGTGTCATTTGTTTCCAAGTCATCCCTAATGTCATACTCTAAACAAAGGAATTTTGAGTCCCGCATACTCCCTTTCCCATGTTCCTCATTCAATGTCTTAGGCCCCTCATTGTTCCATATATCTAGTTTTCCCCCTCGCTCTTCTATCAAGGAAGCCTCATTGACTTAGTAGTTGCAGGTCTCCCTCTATTGACGTCAACACATATTCCAGAGATAGAGCTAGAGGTCCCTGTATCCTGGTTTCATCCACCTCATTGATGAGTTCCTTCGACCACTTGAAAGGATTCCTTAGTGCCTTTCAGGTTGGATGTGTCTCACGTGATTGACTTCAACTCCATCACCGCATTGTTGATATTTGTATAGGGTATTGGTTCATTCATTATTTGGTCAAATACCCTGGTTGTCACCGAAATCTAGCACATTGGTGTGTCTATTTTTGGGACCTATACAGTTTCATGTCCCTTGTGATTTCTAGGCTGAGTTGGTGACAGTGTTTAGAATCCCCTCAGTGTCATGTTTTCATTTATCTACAATAATTGATTTTTTTATTGTACCTCAGAGATTCTGACTCTTAGTCATTGAGTATATACAATTGTGTTCACCTTCATATTCAGCAGAGCATTAGTTTTTGTGATATTGCATTCCATGAGAATGCCATTGTTCTAATGTACCAATTATTCAGATCATTATATGTATTCAACCTCTTATTGATTCCACCATTATGTACTACCATTTGTATATATGTATTGATCGGCTCCCATTATTTGAGTCATGATCTCCATTTTTATATTGAGGCATTGTTACAAGCATGGCTATTCCCGCCTCGTCCATAGACATGTCTAAGATTATATGTACCTCATCCATTTTTTAGAATAAATACAAACCAAAATCCACTAAAGCTCAAATGAGGAGACCCCACTCCTCTACGATCCTCTCCATTCTCTACACAGTTTTCACCATTTCTCCCTTGATCCTTTTATGTATATCGACCATATGATGAGCTCATGCCCTCACACATCAAGGGGAAATCTATTAACACCAAAACATTGTTCACCTCTCTCTCTGTGGTCCAAAACATAATTATACATCATTATCCCGCCATTATTATCTCAATTTTGACATTCACAACTAAAATTCCACCAAAAATGGTCCAAAACATTATTATTCCTTCCCACATAAATGAAGAGAAGTTGAGCATTTATTGTGACTTATCCCCACTCTCTCCAAAAAGGAACAAAAAACCCTAAAATGAGAATGGGTCAAAAAACATGGACAAATACCATGCACAATAAAATACGATGGGTCATTACCATCACTCTATAAATACATTGCGAAGGTATCCCCCCAAACATTACATTACGAGACAACCTTTTCACCATTCACCATTGTTCCCATATTTTTTGCCATATCATTCCCACAGCGTATGTTGAGCTTTCTCCATATCGTCTTAGATACATTCCTCCTTTTTGGAAACCATTAGTGGAGATGAATAGATAACCAAACCGTAGATCCAGTGGACCATTTTCTCAGATGGTCAGAGTGGACCATATTATTGTAAGGAATTCTTGTTCTTACTTTCATTAGTTAGAAAAAATATATATATAATCGTAAAAATATTGTCATTATTGTTTCTTATTATTGCAAGTCAAGGTTGAGGAATCCCTTGCACCATGAACTCTACCCTATGATTTGGCCGATCTAGGGTGGGTGCTTTTGCATGTAGTAGCGGAGAAATCCCCACTACATCCACGTGATCGTGAATCACAAAATTCAACTTCTAGGAATGCAAATCTAGGTATTCCTATGTATTTTAATCCCTTTAACCAATTAGCTTTCATGCTTCTTATAAAAGATTCAAGCAATTATTTACATATTATTAAATATTAAATCCCATAACCTCGCACCATGAACTGAATCCCTCGCACCATGAACTCTACCCTATGATTTGGCCGATCTAGGGTGGGTGCTTTTGCATGTAGTAGCGGAGAAATCCCCACTACATCCACGTGATCGTGAATCACAAAATTCAACTTCTAGGAATGCAAATCTAGGTATTCCTATGTATTTTAATCCCTTTAACCAATTAGCTTTCATGCTTCTTATAAAAGATTCAAGCAATTATTTACATATTATTAAATATTAAATCCCATAACCTCGCACCATGAACTGAATCCCTCGCACCATGAACTCTACCCTATGATTTGGCCGATCTAGGGTGGGTGCTTTTGCATGTAGTAGCGGAGAAATCCCCACTACATCCACGTGATCGTGAATCACAAAATTCAACTTCTAGGAATGCAAATCTAGGTATTCCTATGTATTTTAATCCCTTTAACCAATTAGCTTTCATGCTTCTTATAAAAGATTCAAGCAATTATTTACATATTATTAAATATTAAATCCCATAACCTCGCACCATGAACTGAATCCCTCGCACCATGAACTCTACCCTATGATTTGGCCGATCTAGGGTGGGTGCTTTTGCATGTAGTAGCGGAGAAATCCCCACTACATCCACGTGATCGTGAATCACAAA
>LPNX010162677.1:3998-69151 GCA_001517045.1 Pseudotsuga menziesii
GGTTGTGAAAGATCTGGCTGTGAATCAGGGGGTGGTGGAGGTGGTGGGGATGATGATGGTGGGGGTGGAGATGATGGCAGTGGTGGTGAAGAAGTGGGTTGTAAACTTACGTCGGACAGTGGGAATTCGGTCTGGGGTGGGGGGTCGATATGGTCAATGGAATATTGCACATGGCCAATTATGTCTCCCATTTCTTCGGTCCTGGTGAAAGTCAATGTGAGATGTGCATAGAGTCGGCTACCTGTGTAGAGAGGGGCCTTTGTGTGAATTGTCTGAACCGACTAAAACAGCTGAGGCAACGTTTCAAAGAAAGCTCTAAGCTCACTATTGTTATCGAACTTAGCCTTCACTGTCTCCGGGATTGCTGTTTGATATAGGTCGAGGGGGTTTGGTCGGTCGACCATTTATAGGCTGTCCTGTAGGCCCATAAGACTGCAGGGATTTTCTCGTGCCAGTAATCTTTGTCGATATCGCATATTTTGGTTAACCCTTTCGTTAATTTTTTATTGAAAGCTTCAATCGCACCATTCGACTGAGGATGGTATGTTGTACTTCGTCGATGGTCGATGTGGAACTGATCGGTCAAATGTTTGATGGTTTTGTTGATAAAGTGTGATCCTTGGTCGCTGATCAATGTGAGTGGGCATCCAAATCTAGTTATGATGTTTTCATAGATAAACTTATCAGCTACCTCACTTGAACATGTATCGACAGGTTCAGCTTCTGCCCATTTAGTGACATATTCTACTGCTGTGATAATATATCTTGCACCTGATCGTCTGGCTGGGATAGGGAATGGTCCTATGAAGTCTATAGCCTAGATTTCGAATGTGAGACTAGGGTTTACAGATATCAAGGGAATTTCTATGCTCGACAGTGGTCGACCAAGTCGTTGACATCTGTCACTTCGACTAACAAAGTTTTTTCAATCTTTGTGGAGTGTCGACCACCATAATCCTGACTGTTGAATTTTCTTGGCAGTTGTGTCTTCTTGGAAATGTCCTCCTACAGGTCCATAGTGTGCTTCATGCATGATTTGGTCTCGCTCATGTTCAAGTACACATCTTCTAAGGATGTCGTCTAACCCCATTTTGTACAAAAATCCATTGATGAGGCTGTAGGGTGCAGCCTTCATAGCTAAGATTTGCTTCTTTTTGGTGTTCATATCTTCTGGTGCCTGACCTGTCTCTAAGAACTGAGCAATTTCTTCCAGTTCTTCTGGCACTGCTTCTATACGAAATAAATGTGCATCTGGTAAGACGTCGTCAACTCCGGTCGGTTCCTCTCCTGTGTCTATGCGGGATAGATGGTCGGGCCCGACATTTAGCTTTCTTGGTCGGACAACGACTTCAAACTCAAATTCTTGAAAAAGAAGTAGCCATCGACAAATTCTTCCATGATGAAGGGGTTTATTAACAAGATACTTCAAAGCTTGATGGTTGGTATAAAATGTGAAAGGGTTGTCTAAGAGGTAATGTCGATACTTTTGGAGGGAAAAGACCATACCTAAGGCTTCCCTTTCAGTGGTCTAATAGTTCTTTTCAGCCTTATTTAGTTTTTGACTGCTGTAAACTATAGGGTAATCCATCCCATCGTCCCCTGGTTGAGTCAAGATTGCTCCGATTGCTATTCCTGATGCATCAATATGTACATGAAATTTGGTCGACCAATTTGGGAATTTAAGTATAGGGGCTTCGACCAGTTTTCTTTTTAGTTTGTCGAAGGAGATCTGGCATTCCTCTGTCCACTTAAATTCTTGATCTTCTTTTAGTAGTCCTTCCAGAGGATAGGTCATGTCTGAATAGTGTCTTATGAATTTCCTATAATAGCTTGTATGGCCAAGTAACACCCAAATGTTTTTAGGGTTTATTGGTGGTTTCAGGTCGAGGATGATTTTAATTTTGGAAAAATCGACCTTGATACCATCTGTACAGACAATATGTCCTAAGAGTATACCTATGGGAGTCATAAAGATACATTTCTTAATGTTCAAGGAGAGTTGAATCTGTCGACATCTTTCCAGCATAAGTCGGAGCCAATGGCAGTGATCTTTCAGGGTGGAGTATATGGTCCAATCGTCGAAGTATACTGCCATGGTCTTATATATGTATTCTTGGAAAGTCTTGACAACAATTCAGGAAAACACTGCAGGTGCATTCTTTAGCCCAAAAGGCATAACTCTGTAAGCAAAGGAACCAAATTCACAGACAAATGTTGTCTTCTTCTGGTCTTCTTTTGCTATTGGGACTTGGCTGTATCCTGAGAATCCATCTGTGAATGAATAACATTCATGGCCTGCAACTTCATTCAAGATTTCATCAGCATAAGGGGTGGGGAATGGATCTGTCAATGTGACTTTGTTGAGCTCCCTAAAGTTGACACAAATTCTTTATCTTGTCGGGTCATGTTTCTTTGGTTGTACGACCATGGGACTTTCCCATTCCGACTGGTCAATGGGGTAAATGATCCATGCTGCTAACATGTTGTCAATTTCCTTTTTAACTATTTATTTGTACTTATGAGATAGTTTATAAGGTCTTTTCTTGACAGGTCGAACATCAAGTTTAGTGTCGATTTTCATCTCTCCCATTTCCTGTACTAAGCCTTTTAAATCTGTATAGTCTCTTGCAAAGACATCCTGGAATTCTCTAAGTAAGTTCACTATTTCAATGGTCTGTTGCTTATTCCAGTAGTCACCAATCTTGGCTATTTTTGGTCGGTCGTCATTTGAAATGTCGACCTCCTTAGTTTTCACTTTGGCATCCAGCCCCTCTGGAGCTTTAGCTTCATTGATCAGCCGACTTCCTTCTTTGAATTGTGAGAATGTAGCAGGAAAGTCGGATGCAGTGATTCTTTCAAGATCTGGTTTGTCGGTGGTCTCGACTTTCAGGAGTGAGTAGATAGGTTTTGTTGTCTCAATGTGGTCGGTCTTCCACCTGAAGCTCTTACCTTCTGTGTGCTCATTTTCCAATTGTAAACGTGTCGACTGTGATTTTGACTCAGTTTGGATATTCTTACAATCCTTGATTTGTCGAGGGTCTTGGGGGGGTTGTTTTTCTGTCGGTTGGAGAAATTGTTCGATTTGCTGTGCTGTCTCAGCCAATTTTTTGTTTTGAGGTATAAACTAGAAATATTTAATAAAATTTTCCTTGATTTCCTACCAAAAGAACGTTTCTCCTCTAGCTTCCTCCATCTTATACCATTTATTGGGTAAGTCGGCTAGGGTTGAAGGAAACAAATGTGGCCAGGCTCGCTCATCTTTGTGTCCAAGTATTCTCCACTCCTTTTCGCAAGTCTTGATGTGTTCTTCTGGGTTTTGACCTTGGGTAAAGATAGGGATTTGAGCTTCCTGGGTTAACTTTTTTCCACCAAACCTTTCGACAAAGAAAGTCGAAGCAGTTGTCCAGGTCTATAGTTTGGTCTGATGGGTGTCCCACCATCTAGCTGCTTGACCTATAAATGTTTCCACTAAGCTTTGAAGTCTGCCATGTTATCCAATATTCTTAGATACTTGTTCGACATGCATGATTGGGGATTCCCTTTTCTTATACCTGGGTAGTTGTGTAGTGTGTAAGGTAGGTCGTTCTCTGACTTTCTTTTCAAATATTTTGGGGATAATTGAGACTATGAAGCACTGTCGGGTGAGTTTTTTCGGTACTTTTTGTATAGTCTAGTACCCTCTTGCTTGTGTTTCATAATTTTCCATCTCCCATGGCATATAGTTCAACATCGGAGTTATAACCAATTGAGTCTTGGTTACTTGTCTGGTGTGGTAACCTTCGACTTCCAGGTCGACAAGTGGGTCGACATCATTTTTGTCTTTTTGATTCAGGATGCAAATGTTCTTAGTTTGTTTACCACAGTTAGCACTTTTTATTTTATGCAATAAATCAATGAACTAGGCTACGGATTCGTCTGTCTGAGTGAGATGGATTAATTGCTGTGTCGTGCTAAGTCGACTTTTAACAGTGTCTTCTTGTTGTGTAATGTCGTGAAATACGTGGGTGGCTTCTTGATATGTTTGTTTTTCCTTCATAGGATCAGGATAACCATTTGTATTTTTAATTTTACTGATTTGAGGATTATCAGGGCCTGTTTTTGTGCCTTGTCGAGTGACAATATGCATATTTTTAGTAGTTAATACATCATGCTTCTGGACACAAGACAAGACATTAACATTTTTCTTATTATTGATTTTCTCTAAAATGGTAGGACAATCCTCCAGGGAGTGATCGCCTACTCCACAATGGTTACAGAATTTAAGATCAGTTATGTCCTTGTATGGGCAGTTGACGTATTGATGACCTTCTTTATGACATATGAAGCACTGGGTGGACCAACGTGGTCGTATGTTGCGATTCCCGATGAATCGTATTCGGCCTCCATATCCTTGTCATCGATTGTCGTACTGGTGCTCATATTGTCGGCCGTTGTATCCTTGCCCGTTCTGGTTGTTTGTATTACTTTGCTCATTGTTCTGCGCTACTGCATTCGTTTGGTAAACCGCTTGATAGTTCTGTCTGTTTTTCAGGTTTAATTGACAGTCGGTCGTGTTGTGACTTTTTGTCTCATAGATGGCGCACCAGGAAGCCTTTCCATTCTTCATGTTATACGGACAATCTTTCGTAGAATGATCTCCGTGTTCCTGGCAAATGTCGCAAAATGATTTTGTTTGTACAAAGCAGATGTCCTATCGACTATAGTCTTGTCGACAATTATCTTTTGAGTGCCCGGCCGTCGAGCATTTAGTGCACCAGATTTCTTGATTCTTGAGGGTTAGTTCTTTCAAAAACTTCTGCACATTTTCGAGCTGTTCCTCTAATCTGTGGTCTGTCAGATATGCAGGGATGTCTTCGTCCATCTCGACCTGTAGAGCTTTTGTTAGCGCATCTTCATACGTCTTAAACGTCTCCAGACTGATATGTCGGCGTACTTTATGTGATAATCTTGCAAGGAACCATTGAATTAGTAATTGTTCATCAATAACATAATCTAACTGGCTTAATAGGTCCTTCTAGTGTTTGTCGTAGTCACAGACTGTCTCCCCTGGCTTTTGTTGTGTCGTTTTAAGCTTTTTGGCGGCCAGGTGCTTGGCGTCTGGGGTTTTGAAAAATGATAAGAACTGCGCTTTTATCTCAGCTTTCGTTGCTTTAGGTTTCCTTTCTGAAAATGTCATGTACCATGTCAAGGCTCTTTTTCGTAAGGCCCCTGCAAATTGATCCATCTGTCTGTCTTCATCTGTCACTTGGTTTGCTTCCCAGGTCGACTCGCAGACGAACCAATGTCATCTGGGGTCTTCATCCCCCTCATAGAGAGGAATGTGATCCGATCCGTGACCCATTTCTGAATCACTTTCACTGCTCTCAGAAGTTGGCGGGGTTGGAGGTGTGGGTGGTGGTGAAAGTGGTGGGGTTGTTGATGTAGGCGTTCCTGCGAAATTTTGGTCGACAGGACTTGTGCTCCCGTCGGTGGTCGGTACTTCTTCGACGAACAGTGGGTTGTTGTGGATTTCTGTTGTTGATGGTCCACTGCAATTTTGTGTGCGCAGGTTTGATTCGTTGATTTCTTCAAAAGTTGTACTTGGCAAGGGGGGTGCTCCTTCATGTGTCGGTAAGAGTAAGTGGATACTTCGGAGGGAGGGTGCCGCTTGAATCATCACCCAATTCCCTTCGAACGGTCGACGTATGACAAGATGTCGTCCGGTGTACGTGCCATCGCCTAGTCGACTCCATATACTGTAGTTGCCAGCTCCTAGTTGGAGGTCATCTTCTACAATAGTTTGTATTCTGGTACGTGGATTCAATGGGGAAAGGGTCGTTCCTTCACCGAGAGCTCTTAATTAGAGAGCTTCTGGCTGCTCTATCCACACTTCTTCATCCTTAGGGGACGCCTCTTCCTCTACGCCCTCTCTATGTCGGTCATGACCCGACTCTGGCGGAATCTCATCCCAGTCAGTCTCCCTAGGGTTTTGTCCTTGATGCAGCTCTGCGCCTCTTTCACATCTGGCTTCCCTTCTCTGTTGTCTTTCATCCCTCTCGAGTTTCTGAATGTCCAACATACTTTCATACAATACTATTCCTTAGGGTCCTCTTCGGTCGACTTTTCATTACTGGTGACTAATACTGGATTCTGGTCGACTAGGATCCACTATGTTCTACCTCCAACACATGACCAGCTACCCCCCCATAGCCTACTCGACGCTTTTTAGAAAGCTCGGATAGTTCTGTCTATTTTCTAAGGAAGTATTCCCACTCCCTTTCGGAAATGAATTTCTCCCACTTCCTCTGCTTCTCCACCCAGTTGGTATTTGGTGGTTGTTCACACAGCGGTGGTTGAGGTTCGACGATGTGGCCTGCTCCATTCTCTATCAAGAATTTGAACAGCGAGGTTGGTAGGGAGCACAAAAATTGGTCGGTGAAATCTGTGTAAAATTTAGCTTTGAAATTTTCCACTGAAGTTCTGTCTTCGATTGCTTGCTCCTCACAGAAGTCGTCAGCGATTTTCTCACACCACTCCGACAAGTTTGTTCGGCCCCCTCGGAACAACTTTTCCAGCAACTGTTCTTCTTTAGTTGCGTCGGTCTTTCTCATCCATAATTTGCTTCAAGAGATGGGGCACTGATTCAACGAATTTTTCATGTGTCTCTGTGAAAAATCTTGCTTTGGCTTCAGCGACTGTCAATCTGTTCCTACGGGCATAATTTTGCAAATAATTGGCAATTTTACGCTCCCACCAGTCCTTAATCTCCTGCTCTGGTATCATATGTCAACATATATTCTAGACATGTACTACCGGCAACGGAACCAATGTTGTAATCTCACAGATCACATAAGGTTACCAATAATACATACTAAAACATACGTAAATAGAGAGAAGAGACAAGAACAGATAGGATGAAACAGATTATATTATTATAGTGAGTTCATACTATTGTAAAGGAAAGTATCCTATGGCTAGGGTTTAAGAGGCCATCAACTTACTAGGGTTGAAAGAGAGATGCACAATGTTCAGCAAGCATATAACAGCAAGTTTCAGAGATGAGAAAGGTCCACACCTGACTAACTGAAGGCTGGTCCAAGCTTTCTCTTCAATCCTCTTCTTGCTCCTCTCGTTCCAAGAGACCTGCAAAACAAGTTATACCTTCCTCAAACCAATATGACCACATATAAAGAAATGATAATCAAATAAATCTGAAACAAATGATCTGAATAACATCATCATATGATCAGAAACAGAGATTCAATCACACATTGAACAATGATTTGGGAAGAAGAAGTACATCACATCTTTATTAATCTTGAAAACAAGTACAAATATACCTTCTCTTCAAGTTGGCACCTCACGAAACCTTGATCTGGATATGCTACTTCTCTTCTCCAAAGAAATCATCCTCCAAGCTCTGCAACACAAGGGAAATACCTCCAGGGCAAAGATATGGGCAAAGAGAGTCCCGATTTCTCCAGCATAACAGTGCAGAAATTCCAAGTCCCCTCTCATGGACCTCCCTACCTCTATTTATATGGGTGAAATGAGGTAGTTTTGAAGGTTGGAGAAGTTACATCAGTTAAGTAAATTAAGTTAAATGAAATAACTAATCTCCAATTAACTCATGTTTTAATGTTTAAATGCTAAGAGGCACATTCGTGGGTTTTTCTTAAGGAAAATAGCGAATGGACAAAAAATGCATTTTTATGGTATTTATGAGCATTTTCAGACTTTGGTGTCTTCAGGAAAGTTTTATCTAACTGAAATACCTTTCTAACGGCGTAGAAATGAGGTCAAACAGAGTTATAGAACTCAAGATATAGGTCCTCCAATATAGGTGTTTTTCAGTGACTTTCATGAAGTGCCGACATGCGACGAAATCATGGGAAAGTGGTCACAGGAAGAGATGTGTCATTTTGGGATATAACAGATACAAAGCAGAGAACTGAACTGAGTTCTTGTTTGGATCAACAGCCTAATATATACAATTTACAAACAGTTACAAAATAACTACCTGTCGGTTCGGTGAACCGACACGACTGTTAGTTAGCCAACTTAATTAACTAGTTTAGTCAGCCGACCGACTTAGTCGGCTGATCGACTAAGTCGGTCTTCGTTCAAGTCGACTTCGTCGACTTGCTCCTTCTACAATGCTTCTCTTTCTGTTGTCGAATAATTTCTTTCAGCCTTGTTTAATTTTTTGCTACTGTAAACTATAGGATAATCCATTCCATCATCTCCTGGTTGAGTTAGGATTGCTCCTATTGCTAGACCTGATGCATCAATATGAACATGGAATTTGATCGACCATTTTGGAAACCTTAGGATTGGTGCTTCGACTAGTTTTCTTTTCAGTTTTTCAAATGATATATGGCACTCTTTTGTCCAGTTGAACTCTTTATCTTCCCTTAATAGTTCTTCTAGTGCATAGGTCATATCTGAATAATATCTTATGAATTTTCTATAATAGCCTGTATGACCTAGTAGCACTTTGACTTTTTTTGAGTTCACTGGTGGTTTTTAGTTGAGGATAATTTTGATTTTTGCAAAGTTGACCTTAATACCTTCCTTACAGACAATGTGTCCTAGCAATATCCCTATGGGGGTGACAAATATACACTTCTTGATATTTAGGGCTCACTGGATTTGTCGACATCTTTCCAACATAAGTCTTAGCCACTTGCAGTGATCTTTTAACATGGAGTATATTGTCCAATCATCAAAGTATACTGCCATGGTTTTGCCATAAATCTACTCTTGGAATGTCTTGAACACAATTCTATAGAATACTACAGGTGCATTCTTTAATCCAAAAGGCATAACCTTGTAAGCAAATGAGCCGAATTCACATACAAATGTTGTCTTTTTCTGATCTTCTTTAGCTATTGGCACTTGGTTATAACCTGAGAATCCATCTGTAAATGAGTAGCATTCATGTCCTGCCACCTCATTTAAGATTTCATCTGCATAAGGAGTTGGAAATGGGTCTGTCAGTGTCACATTATTTAGCTCTCTGAAGTAGACACAAATTCTTAGTTTGGTCGGACCATGTTTCTTATGTTAGACTACCATTGGACTTGCCCATTCTGATTGGTCAATACAGTAGATAATTCATGCTATAAGCATGTTATCAATTTCCTTTTTGACTATCTCTTTGTATTTGTCATCTAGCTTATATGGCCTTTTCTTCACAGGTCAAACATCATGTTTAGTGTCGATTTTCGTTTCACCTATTTCATGGACTAAGCCTTTAAGGTATTTATAGTCTCTGGAAAATACATCCCGAAAATCCTTTAGTAATTTCACTATCTCTATTGTCTACTCTTCACTCCAGTAGTCTCCAATCTTTGCCATTTTTGGTCGATCATGATTTGAGATGTCGAATTCTTTGGTTTTGACTTTAGAATCTAGCCATTCTGGTGCTTTGGTTTCATTTATCAGTCGACTTCCTTCTTTAAACTGGGAGAATGTGGCAAGGAATTCAGTGGTAGTCATTTGGTCGGCTTCCTCCTTGTCGGTTGTTTCAACTTTAAACACTGTGTGAATAGGTTTGGTCATTTCGACATGGTTTTATTTACATCTAAAGCTTTTTCCTTCTATATTTTCATTTTCTAACTATAGTCTTGTCGAGTGTGGTATTGTCCCTATTTGTATATTGTTACAATTCATTGTCTGTCGGTTGTCTTTTAGGATTTTATTTTCTGTCGGTTGTGTAAATTCTTTAATCTGTTTTGTTGTTTCGACCAAATTTTCATTTTGTGGTATAAAGTTGAAATCTTTAATGAAATTTTCTCTGAGTTAATTCCATAGGAAGTTTTCACCCCTATCTTCTTCCATTTTATACCATTTGTTTGGTAAGTCGAAGAGGGTTGATGGAAATAGGTGTGGCCATGCTCGTTCATCCTTACACCCAAGTCTTCTCCATTCCTTTTCACATGTCTTGATATGATCTTCTGGATTCTGTCCTTGGATGAATATAGGTATCTGATCCTGTCTGGTTAACTTCTTTCCTCCAAACATTTCTACAAAGTAATCTGAAGCTGTCGTCCAGGTCTGCAGTCTTGTCTGATGGGTATCCCACCATCTAGCAGCTTGTCCTGTAAAAGTCTCTACTAAACTTTGTAGTCGACCATGTTCACCAATATTTTTGGAAACTTGTTCTACATACATGACTGGTGATTCTCTTTCCTTGTATCTTGGTATTTGTGTAGTATTTACATTTGTAGGGTTTAAAGTAGGGTATTCCCTAATTTTCGTATCAAATGTTTTTGAGACAATGGACACTATGAAGCACTGTTGGGTGAGCTTTTTCTGTATTTTTTGGATAGTCCAGCACCCTCTTGCTTGTGTTTCATAGTTCTCGACTTTCCAATCATATAATTCTACGTCTGAATTATAACTGACTGAGTCTTGATTACCTAGGTAGAGTTCACCATATGTGTTAGGTTCTGTGTAATCTTCATTATTCTATATCTGATAAAGTTGTCAGATATCAACTTCTTCGTTGATAGGTTCTACCCAAGGTTCTCCTTGGGATGGATGAATAGGTAAAATGACCTTTTGTCCATTTCCTTTTAATTTGATTCTCTCTTTGTCTAGGGATATTGATGCTTTCATATTTTTACCCCAAGGTCGACCGACTAACGTTGGGAAGGAGCTGGATCCTTCCTTAGGGTCAATGATTTCGAAGTTGACTTTGGTCAAGATTCCTTTTATAGTTGTATCAACATTTTTCCAGACACCAATAGGTTCAATTAGGCCCTGGTCGGCTAGTTTTAGGTATATACCTGACTCATGTAGTCGAGGTCTACCCAGTTGTTCCCAAGTGTCACAAGTCATGATGTTTACTTGTAATCCGAAGTCTAGTACAACTTGTCAGACATGGTATCCTTCAATTTCCAGGTCGACAAGTGGGTCGGCATCACTTTTACCTTTTTTATTTAAACTGCAGATATTTTTTGTTTGTTTTTCGATGTTGTTGTGCTTTATTTCATATAGAAAATCGATGAATTGAGATACTGAGTTATAATTTTGTATGAGTTGTATTAACTCTTTTATTGTGTTATGTCAATTGTCATTAGCCTCTTCTTGCCGTGTAATTTCTTGAATACATTTGTTGCCTCTTTATATGTTTGTTTTTCTTTAAGTGGATCAGGGTAGGCATTTCTCTCTTTTATTTTGCTGATTCTTGGGTTATCACTTCCTATTTTTGTCCCTTGTCGGCTTACAATATGCAAATTCTTTGTATTTAGTACATCATTTTTTTGCACACATGACAAGACATGAACATTTTTATTTTTATTTTTTTTTCCAGCATGGTAGGGCAATCCTCTAGTGAGTGATCCCTACTCCACAATGAGTACAAAATTTGAGTTCAATTCTATCCTTGTACGGACAGTCTACATGTCGATGTCCCTCCTTATAACATGTAAAGAATTGGATGGGTCGACGTGGTTGGTTGTCTCGATTTCCAGAGAATCGACCTCGACCTCTGTAGCCTCCACGTCGATTGTCATGCTAGTGCTCGTATCTTCGACCGTCATATCTTTGATTGTTCTAATAATTTGGTAAGTTGTTTTTCTCATTATTTTGTGCAATTGCAGTGGTCTGGTAGACTGCATGATAATTCTGTCGGTTCTTTAGGTTCAGATGGCAGTAGGTCGTGTTATGATTCTTTGTTTCGCAGATTGCACACCAAGATTCCTTATCGTTCTTTATGTTGAATGGGAAATATTTTGTTGAGTGGTCTCCATGCTCTTGGAAAAAGTTGCAAAACCATTTTGTCTGTACGAATTGAACGTATTGTCATTGAGCACTTCATGCACCAGATATCCTGACTTTTGAGGTTTAATTCTTTTAGAGACTTCTACATGATCTCAAGCTATTCATCTAGTTTGTGATCGGTGGAGTATGTTGGTATCTCCTCATCCATTTCCACTTGGAGAGCTTTTGTAAGCACATCTTCATAAGACTTGAATGTCTCCAAACTTATGTTTCGGTGGATTTTCTGAGATAAGCCTGCAATAAACAATTGAATTAATAATTGTTCATCAATAACATAGTCCAGTTGGCTAAGAAGGTTTTTCCAACATTTATCATAATCGCGGACAGTTTCTCCTAGCTTCTGCGATGTTGTTTTTAGTTTCTTTGCAACCAGATGTTTTGCATCTAGAGTTTTGAAAAATGATAGAAATTGCACTTTAATCTGGGCTTTGGTTGCTCGGGTTTGTCTTTCAGAAAAGGTCATGTACCAAGTTAATTCCCTTTTCCTCAAGGCACCAGCGAACTGCGCCATTTTTCTGTCTTCATCCGTAACTTGGTTAGCCTCCCAAATCGACTCATAAACGAACCAATGTAGTCTGGGGTCCTCATCACCCTCATATAGAGGAATGTGTGTTGACCTGTGACCCATGTCGAAATCACTGTCACTACTTTCAGGAGGTGGTGGTGATGGAGGTGGGGGTGGGGGTGATGGGGTTATTTGTTTATTCCTCTCTACAGAACTATTATCGACATAAATCTCATTCCTGTTAGTTGTTTTTGTCGTTTCATCTTCAACTAGTAGTCGGTTAGTTTCGACCCCTTCTGTCGATGTCCAACTGCAATTATCTGTCCACAGTTCTGAATGTTCTATGTTCTAAAAAGTTGTATTTGGCAGGGGGGGTGCTCCTTCATGTGTCGATAAAAGTAAGAGGATACTTCGATGGAGGGTACCGCTTGAAAGGTAACCCAATTTTCTTCTTCTAGTCGACGAATAATAAGATGTCTACCGGTGTATGTCTTGTTATCTAGTTGACTCCATATACCGAAGTCACCAGCTCCTAGTCGGAGGTCCTCTTCAACAATGGCTTGTATCTAAGTACACGGATTCAACAAAGACAGAGTTGTTCCTTCTTGGGGAGCTTCTAATTTGAGAGCTTCTTGCTGCTCTATCCATAATTCTTCTTCCATAGGGAATGCCTCTATTTCCACGCCTTCTTCTTATTGGTCATGACCCGACTCTGGCGGATTTCTTTCCTGGTCGGTCACCCTAGTACTCATTCCTCTGTGCAGCGCTAAGGCTCTTTCTCTTGTTTCTTCCCTTCTTTGTTGTCTCTCCTCCCTCTCTATTTTCTGGAGGTCCAACATACCTTTGTGTGATACTGTCTTCTTGATTTCCTTTTAGTCAACTTCTCCTTACTGGTGATTGGTATTTACTTTTAGTCGACTAGAATCCACTCCACTTTATCCCGACATATGACTAGCTACCCCCCATAGCCAACCCGACGCTTTGGAAAGCCCATATAGTTCGATATACTTACTTAAGAAGTATTCCCACTCCCTTTCTGCAATGAATTTTTCCCACCTCTTTTATTTTTCTACCCAGTTAGGGTTTAATGGCGGTCCACGAAGTGATGGACGAGGTTCCACAATATGACCTACTCCCTTCTCGATTAGAAATCTAAACAACAAGGTCAGTAAGCAACACAAGAATTTCTCGGTGAGGTCTGTGTAGAATTTCTTCTAGATGGTTTCCACCGAAGTCCTTTCTTCTACTTCTTGTTCCTCATAGATTTGTCGGCGATTTTTTCGAACCACCCCGACAAGTTTTTTCTTCCCCCACAAATCAGTTTTTCTAGCAACTGTTGATCTTTAGTCTCTTCTGGCTTTTTCATCCAGGAGTTTCTTCAGAAGTTGGGGCACTGATTCTACAAACTTCTCATGTGTCTCTATAAAGAATCTTGCTTTTGCTTGTGCGGTCGTTAACCTGTTTCTTCGTGTGTAATTCTACAAATAATTTGCAACTTTACATTCCCACCAGTCCTTAATCTCCTGTTCCGATATCATCTATTTGCATACATTTCAGACATGTACTATCCCGGCAATGGAACCAATGTTGTAATATCACAGATCACCTAAGGTTACCAATAATACATACCAAAACATACATACATAACAGAGACAAGAGATAAGAACAAGTAGAGAAAATAACAGATTATATTAACATGCGTGGGTCCATACAATACAGAGAACTGAACCAAGTTCTCATCTGGCTCAACAGCCTAATATATATGATTAACAAACAGTTACAAAATAACTACCCGTCGGTTTGGTGAACCGATACGACCTTAGGTGGCCAACCTAATCTCTAGTTTAGTCGGCTGACCGACTTAGTCGACTGATCGACTAAGTCGACTATCGTTCAAGTCGACATACTGACTTGCTCCTCTAACAACGCTCAAAGAAGAATGTGCTCAGTATATTGTTGAAACCAAAGTTTTCTACCCTACCCATCTTGCAGTCACTGAGTTGTTGCTTCATGTTACTTAATAGCGCAGTACTCCAATCGTAAACTGTGGGTCTAATGCACTCCACTACATAGAACATCAAGGACCGGGAGGCCTAGTGGAGTAAGGCTAGCCCTTCTATCCTGCCAAGTGTCAGTAGTATGGCCTTCAGGCCTAGTACCTGTATGGAGTTTGTTGGGATCTGACTCCCAACCTTCTCTGTGTTCGGATAATAGTATACAGCAATATACTCAACAATGGTGAAGCCACCTCAGGGCCCGCGAGAATGTAGGTTCACCACTTCTCCCCGTCGGGACAATCCTGTAATGAAGTATATTTCCTCCACCTCTATAGTGAGGGACATCCCATCGATATGGAAAGACACCGAGTCAGGATCCCAGTAGTCTACTAGCATCTGCAACAGTCTTGGTTTGACCCTTAAGCCCCAAAGACACCAAAACTTGTATAGCCCACATGCACGAAGAGCTTGTTGAGCCATTAGATCGCCCCGTACAGCCTCTTCTAAATCCCCATGTTATCTCTCCCTCCATTCTAGAACCATCATGCACATTTACATTGAGTTTGGTCATTATTTGTCTTAAAAAACATTAAACGGGGCCGCATACGCGACTGTTTGTAAAATAGCCACGTATGTATGTGACTTTGGGCCATTTTTCTGCATATAGCTAGCCCTATACGCGGAAAAATCCCTGATTTCTGCATCAGATGAAACGACTATCTTAGAATGGCCTATAAATCGATTTTGATCATGGAAATTGAAACATTTTGAGCAGGGCATGAAAGGTTACCTAGAAAAAATAGTGTCGGATTTCGCCGAATGAAACTCCCAGAATTCACGCTTGAAGTTCTAAGCTCAATTGGGTAAAACTTTCAAATGATATATAATGTTTTGAATTTTTTATTATTTATAGAAAAATTTTACCCCCTTTCTATATTTTTGAACCATTTTTTACCCTTTTGTACCGTTTTTGACTAATATGATGATGTAGGAGACCGTTTTGAGCATCGTTTCGACCTTTGTTTTGACCCATTCGTGCTGATTTTAGGCATGATGTTTAAATTGGCCTATAGGTTAGATTTCATCTCCATTTGCATTTTGCATGAACTTATGACCATTTCTATATAACCTTAGGTACAAACCCATTATATCATGTCATGGAACCTTCTTGCTATTTTAGAAGTGACATGATGTGAATGGTAGAGTTTTACCTTACATGGGTGCCCTAGTTAGCTCCTTGTTTGCATTTGGCACCCATGCCGATAGCTTGTCCTTTAGGGTGTGGGAGTCTGGTGTATAGTATCACCATGTCATTTTCCAAGAGCCTCATACTCCTATTGATATTTTCGCTGGCCTGTTTCCTCAGGACTCCCTTATGTCAAGTTGTAATTGCATTATCATGAGCTTTGCCTGCCTCATTTGAGCCTTATGCCAGCTTGCTTGACTTTGAGTATCAGCCACATAGCCTGAGCTTGTCTCATTTCTAGCCACACATAACCATTTTATATATCCTTTACAGCTTGATTCCCTATTTTTACTAGGAGGGGACATTCCCCCGAGTGTCGCTATCCTACACGTGTGTCCTTGCATTGAGCATAGGTATGTTCTGCTGCTTGGAACTAGTTTGTTTGTCCCTTGACATGCATCTCCTCCTAGTTTGTAACTATAAAGAACTTTTATTATTTTTCAAAATTTTCAAAATATTTGAAAAGTCCAAAAACAAAATCAAAAAACCAAAAAGCCAGACAGGAAAAGATGTTATCTTTGGCAGCAGTCGAGTCGTGTTGCCTTCGAACAGAGCACTGTATATCACATCCGTTGGTTGGGTTAATAGTTTGAATTTAGGAGCTGTACTCATTTCTATGAGTTTATCTCCACTGACTGGTTAAGCTTCCAGTCCCTATGGAGACTCTATCGATGCCTCCTGTGTCACAGAGATGTCCCAGTTTTGTATATCAAGTTTATGCTACCTACATTCAGTCACCATTCACCTTTACGCTCTTGTCCGAAGGAAGTTGAAACCTAGGTCGATCATTCCTCAGTTATCTTGACTTTGCATGTCAGCCATTCCTAGTACAGTTACTAGTTCATGCACATTATGATCGAGTCCTTCCACATTATACAGCTTTGCTGAGCACCTCGTGTTGGATGATGGGGGATGCTTTAATGCCCTCCTTCCAGTGGATTTCATCCCATTGACTTCAGATCATTTATTATGGGATAGGAATCTAGAGTCATTTTTGAATGCCTTGAGACTTGCAGTCATCAGTGGCAGGTTCTCTCACCATCAACAGGTTTTTTGGAATACATCAATGTCCCCTAATCAATGGATTCTCTTAAGTGTTCAACCTCAACACATTTACTCACACTTGTTAGTTTGCACTCTAGTACCTTAATTCCCATTTTCATTATCGATGGGTGATCTCACGTCTATTAATGGTATACATCAATGACCGGTAATCAAACGATGGATTACTATGTTCGACCTCGACACCTCTATTCACATAGTAGGACATATACTCATAACAATTTGTGTAGAAGACCTTCTAGATGGGTGGCATCTCATATATGCTACCTCCTTGATTGTGCCAGTGTTCATGATATTTCAACTCTCATGACTTGATTCCAGTATATGTCAGATATCTTTAGCCATTATGGAGACCATGATCCTGTGTATATCTTCATCATGGATATTATTCTCTATCTATATTGTACATGGTGATAACCACACATGTCATATTTTGTATCATGCCTATTCATGGCCATTGTACTCTTATGTATCCGGGACTGCTACATCTACTTGCAGTTATGTGCAGAGTTTTAATCATTGTATTGTATTGATTGGATGGTTGGTTCTTCCACTGGGTTCTTCATCACTCCACTTCTGGGATGGACTTATAATTTATTTCAGCCATCGTATGACCCCTCTGACCTCACACATTAGGGGGCATCTGTTACAACTAATTTTACCACACATGGTGGATCACACTTTTATGGCCTTCCCTGTCCCTCTACAGACTCTTTAGACCCCATGGACCATTTTTGTACCTTTGATGTTTCCAATATCATCCCTAAAAACATTCAATAATTTCCATACGTAGCTTTTAATCCTTTTCTCGCGTATATACATGGATTTGACCCTTAAACCTACGTACATTGGGATGTGTGCAAAAGGCCAAATGATTTTGGAGTTTTCCTTGATGTGGATCCAATTCACTTGTCTCTTAGCCTTCCATATGCCTTGATATCGCTCAGATTCGACCTTCCATCACCCCATTGAAGAGCTATATAAGGAACCCTTTGGATACATTGAAAAGGGAGGAATTGAAGAGCAAGAAAACTATAGTCCATTGTTGCCGGAGCTTATACTTGAGTCTGCATCCCTTTGTCCCTTGTAGCACTTTGTGTTCTTCCCAAGCTTGCCTTTTTCTTATGAGCTTTCTATCAAGAGATGGAGGATTGAAGTGGTGGAGGCCCAAGTGGGGGACTCAATTTCTCCGATTCACAGACGTGTCGACAGATGTTGTCACTATTGTAATCTCTGTTTTATATCAATAGAAATATCTTTTCCTGTCCAATAATGTGTATTTAAATGATTATTTGATCCATGGATTATTTTAAATGCTTATATGTTATTGATTATATATGCTAGAATAGGTCTAACACAATTATGTAAATCATGCTTGTCTTGTTTGTTGAATGTTGAGGAAGCAAATTGTTGATACAAACGAGAGTGGGAAATCTCAACGGGGATCTACATCAACCGTCTGGAATAAGGTACGAATCGAGATCCTTTAGTGTTAGATGTTTGGTTTCTCTTGCATATAGGGAAGGATTGATTTCTGGAGTTAATCCGTCTATTGTGGTACCCCAAGCCATAGGAATTTCTCTCCGTAACAATGTGAAATCTAGGTAAAGAGAATTGGAGGGTAGTATAGTGGATTCTAAGGTATTTGAGAGGTACCACTTCACATGCATTATGTTTTGGAGATTCAGACATTGTTCTATAGGGATAAGTTAACACATATATGATAGGTGATAAAGACAGTAGGAAGAGCACCACAAGGTATGTTTTTAGTGTATTTGGAACATTCGTAAGTTGGATTTTGAAACAATAAAAGGTTGTTTTCCTTTCAACAATGAAAATAGAGTATGTTGCTCCTATAGAGGCTAGTAAAGAGATTATTTTGTTGCAGAGGTTCATGGAGGAATTAGGTAAGAAGCAAGAGAATAGGAGGTTGTAAAATGAAATCCAGAGTTCCATTCACCTTGCAAATAAGTTAACCTTCCATTCCAAGACTAAACATATACAACTCAAGTACAATTTCTTAAAATATGTTCTAGAAGATGAACTGCTAAAGTTGGAAAAGATACATACTAGCCATAATCCTACAGACATGTTGACAAAGGTAGTAACCATAGAGAAACTAAGTTCCTTCTCAATTTTTGTTGGCCTTCAAGCATGAAGGTGAAGATGATAAATTTTCCATGTCCAAGGTTCACAGCATAGTCCAGCAAGTGCAGCAACAATGGAGTTTTTTTATCAGTCTCCAAGTGGGATATTGTTGGTTGTGGAGCTTGTTCTTCTTGATTCAAAGATGTTATTGTTCAACTTTATTTGTACCCTATTTTTACTATACACTCATCCCAACAACGGGGTGGAAGTGGACATTGTCTCCCTGCGACAGTCCAGGGAAAATGCCCCCAAAAGATTTTTTTTTGGATGTTTGTTGGCCAACAATTTATGGGCTTATGGTATTGGGTGAATCATGGTATTTTCCCATGGAAATTCCCCTATAAAAGGAAATCATTGTAATACGAATGTGTATTGTGTTGTATCATTGTAAAATAATCTCTTTGATTGTGTGAAATATACTATGAGAGAGTGAAGAGGAAGTGCAATGGATGTGTTGTAGGTTGTATCCCTTCATTTTGTTGGACGAGTAATTTATGTGTTGACATATCCCATCTTGGATGAGCCACGTTATATTGGCGTCTCTCTTGTAATTTGTTAATGTGTTTTATATTTTCATCTTGTTTTATTGATATTGCTCTGCGATCCCATCTATGAGCAGTATGAGAAACATTGTCAACAATATTTGGACTATGATGAGCAGTACGAGGAATAGTGTAGAAATTATGAGAAAGATAGCATTTCATCTCATTGGTGCACATACAAGCGTGTGGATCATTCTTATGATCATATGTATTATGATGACAGGATACCTTACTCTTAAAGATCTTGATTTGTTGATACTCATACGAATCCAAAGGATCCTTTTGGATGCCTCTTTCTATACCATGCATTGAGAAAGGATATTCATAATCACCTATATTTTCAAGAGTATTGCACTGAAGAGACCCAAATATTATTTTGTTACCCCTATTGTAGAGAAAGCAAAGAGAGGATTGCGCAAATGGTGGATAAGGTGTGCAAAGAAATTCCTAGGTGGTTGCTACCAAAGGAATCCAAATTTGATGAGAGGGATGTGATGGTGCTCCCAAATACATCCATGGTCAAGGAAAATAACCAAGAACCACCCAATACTCCAGTTAGACAAGAAAACGAAGAATTGAAGTAGAATGAATCACAAGATGTCGTTGTGAGTCTTATGGTGGAATCCAATGAGGAAGAGAATGATGGCACCATTATACTGCAAGAAAAATATGATGAGGAACCATGTGCAGTTGAAGACTCAACATCCCATCATTAGGTTGTTGGTAGTGTACGAGGAGAATTCACTTCTAATTTTTTTGTGGGTGATTTCTAGATCAGTTATCCTAGTGCCAGTTTTACATGCATGCAGGTAGTGCAGTGCCTTTTGTCCACCTACCTCATTAGTTAACTGATTGTAGAATGATTTAGTCATCTGAAGCTAGACTAGTGAGCTCCAGTTGTGATTTTTCCATGGTGATTTAGATAAACAGTCCATTAGAGTTGGTAGATTTGAATCCTATCCACAGCATTTGAATTCTATTTATTGTTCTACCATTTTATTATTGATCAATGAATGAAGAATAATGTTGTGATTATCTAAGCAATTCTTGTCTGATTTATCTGAAATTTTTGTCATGAATTCTTTGCCCATTGTATATTGATCTTAATTATTCCACTGCATAATTCCTTTCCAATATCTCTCATATTTTTCTTCTGTTGAGGAAAAATGTTGAGTAGAGTTTTTGAAAGGATTCAAGAATAATGGATTTCAAATCCATGACCACACATATAAAGATAAATATGATTCTTGTTTAGATTTGTCACGATCTCACATATGTTAGATATATCTTTATACGTCCCAAGATCAGTTATATGCTTTATAGTTAGTACATAGACATGTACAACAAGAATGTGTTGTGTTGCATACTTGGTACAAGAGTATGTGGATTCATACATGTCACAATCAGTGAAATTAAGTTTCTTAGATACATGGATTTTGACTAGTACAGTGATCAAGAAAGATCACATCAAATATGTTGCTCAGATAGAACATATTGCAAAGCATTGTAATTTTACAAATTTCCTAGTTAATTATATCCGAGACATGGTGCAAAAAGGATTTGTGTAACTCATGTGCATATCCACGGATGAAGAGAACTGCCAGCATATTCACTAAGCCTCTGTCAAGAACAAGCTTGGTATAGTATAAAAAACTCCTCTAGTTGAAGAGGAAGTATTGATGTATCTTCACAGGAAGAAACAGTTAGAAATCCCCAAACTAGTTAGTTGCATTACATGACTTAGGAAGCCAAGGGTTGTGATACCTTATGGAGAGAATCTACATGAATAGAGACATGGTCAATGTCTTGGAGACTATTGGATACTCCAGAAGATTTATAGTCTGAACTGTTAGAGAACATTTCAACCTCTTGGAGAGGTTAGATATCAATAAAATTGGCTATGTGGTATTGTGATATGAAAACACTATGAAAGTGATCAGGCCTTGAAGAACATGACAAAAAATGGCAAGCTCACTAAGAAATTATTTAGATAGTAGAAGATTCTTGGAGTCAACAAATGTTGAAGATTAAAGAAAAGATAATACTTTCTTTCTGCATGATATTACACAATTAATGTGTTGTATATGATGGATATGAAATCCATAGTTTCTAGTTTAGAGAAACTACATTCTATATCGGATCCATCTAATGCTACTTTGAATAAGTATATGGTTGGTCTCTTAATGTACCTAGCAGACCTGTTGTATTTATGATTACTAATCTCAAGCATATGTTTGAGTTCCTTTGAGTTATGTTAGAATAGGTTCGTTGTTGTTTTTTATACATAGTAGACCTATTATATAGCTTGGAGTTAGCTATGTGTATTGTGGCTAGTACTACAGAAGAAATATGTATGTGAGAGAGTAATACAGAAACAAAAGTTGTTTTGAAAATTAGTACTACCTATTGAGGAGTAGTCTAGCTTCGGAAGCTACCTACTAGGGTGAAATACTTGATCCTACAATTATTAGGTGTTAATAGTAAAGCATTATAAAAAAACCCTATGTGTTATGATAGAACACATTGAGATGAATTCTTACTTCATAAAATTCAAGGTCATGTAAAATAAAAGTTTTTGTACATAGCTATTGATGAAAAATTGCGAATTTGTGAACAAGACGCTGTCAATAACGAAGTTGAGATGCTTTGGAGATAAGATTGGTATGGCAAGAAATTCTTGGTAAAGTAAAGAATGTATCCCTCATTGAGAGGGAGTGTTGATTGTACAACATCAAGAGTCATTCTCCAGAATTGTGAGTAATATCAAGTCGAACTTGTGAGTCATATCAATTCCTATGTATCCTCATACACTTGAGGTGGTGATGCATGTATTGTTGACTTGTGGTTTGTATCAAGTCAAATAATTGTGTAATATCAAGTCAAGTATCCTCATAGAAGGTACCCTATGAGATGGACCTCCAGTTATGGAAATGATCTTGTGAGTAATATCAAGATGAGTCTTGTTAGTAATATAAATATTGTAAACTTGTGATTAATATAAATTCCTACCAATATCCTCATTTATTGAGGTGGCAAACTTTACCTGGTAAAGTGGAAATACTATATGATATATTGATAGTCATGGTCACTGAGTGATATAAGTCTCCATTCGGGCCTAGCTACCCCTAGATTGAATTACTTTAGCATATGACTATATGTCCTAGGGTAATACATATGATCATCAGTATGTATGGAATAATTCTTCTGAGTATGATATGATAAGATGTATAAATAATACACATATGGACCATGCATTAATTATTTAATGATAATGAGATAAAGATAGAGAAAGATAATTTGAATTGACCATGCAAATGTCTGAGTGAACTTAATTTATAAAGCTTCAATAAAATATTAATGCCGCAATCAATGCCTCGGTCAAAGCATCAATTGAACTATTAATGAATGTAATCAATTAAGTAAAGAAGAGCTTAATGTCCATCAATCAACATGCATCAGTTAACTAAAGAGATCCATGCAAAAAATAATAATATAAATTGTGCATGGATGGAACTAAGATTGAAGCATTGATGACACTTAAGGTATCTTTTTATCTAAGTGATCAGCAGTTAGTTAAATATTGAGTTCAAGTCAGTTAACATTCAGTCCAATTCAGTTAACATTCAATTCAAGTAAGTTAACATTCAGTTCAAGTCAGTTAACATTCAATTCAAGTAAGTTATCATTTAGTTTAATTTGGATAATATTCAGTTCAAGTAAGTTAACATTTAGTTCAAGGTAGTTAACGTTCAGTCAATTAGCATCCTGTTCAAGATAGTTAACATTCAGCTCAAGTCAAATCACTTATAGTTGAATACAATGAACATTCAATTAAAGTTAATTGAGGAAAGGAAGGGCGCTAATGTTTGTATGGAGTGAATTCTAGTTATCTCCTACTCATGAATGCACTATGTGGTTCTCTCAGTATGTTTATTGAGCCTCCTATGTGCTACCTTCTGCTTGATAGGGTTTTTGGCTTGTTATTAATATGCTAGGCATATGGAAAGTTCAATACAGTTGCATATAGTTGTTTTGTAGGATTGCATTGGATCTCTCCTCTACTTCTATGGTGATGTCTCTTATTGGGAAATATGCCCATGTGTTGTGAACCATTTTCTACAAATATATCTATCATACCCAAAAAATTGTTGGGATTTGTATCCTTCGTGTTTGGAGGGTTTTCCAAAGGTATATCTTGTCTCTTATGGTTGATTATTTTATATGGATTATTTATGAAGATGATTTATGTGGCTGATATATTTTTGAGATTTAAATGTGGATGATATATTTATGTGCCTGATATATTTATGAGATTCACATGTGGCTAATATATTCATATGTGGTTGATTTATGAGATACATATGTATTGAAATTGATTGATAAAAGTTTTAAATTTCAATATTTTTTTATTTTTCTCAAAACATTAACATTTACCGCCAGAAATAGAAATACTACTAGCAACGCAAATTCCACTAGAAACGGGGATACCAGCAGAAGTGGGGATACTACCTTCCATGTTGTTAGCAAGAGGGGGAGATGAATGGGATTTGGGCTCTGAATATTTGGACTCTAATGACTTCGAAGAGTAGTTGGGTGAAGGTGATGAATTCTAAATTAGAACACGAATCAAAGAGGAAATATTGTGCCCTAAGAAACCATATAAAGGGGGTTGGCCCCAAATTTTACGAGAGTGCCTCGAGGGAGCTATGGTAATGGGAACCAAGACAACCAATGCAACAATGCAAGTCTAACACAAGTCTAATTTAAACAATGCTCCAATCATTTAATATAAACTCTATAAATCGTACCAAATAAAATAACAAGTGCAGTGTGGGTGCTATTACGGAGAGAAATTCCTATGGCTTGGGGTACCACAACAGACAGCTTAACTCTAGAAATCAATCCTTTCCAATATGCAATAGAAAGTAAATGTCTAACACTAAAGGATCAAACCTCGTACCTTATTCCGGACGGTTGAATTAGATCCCCGTTGAGCTTTCCAACTTCAGCTTGAATTGATAGATTACTTCCTCAACAACAAGTAAACAATACAAGCATTCTATATATCATGGTGTTAGACCTATTCTAGCATATATAATCAATAATGTATAAGCATTTGTCATAATCCAATGGATAAAATATTCATTCAAACACACATTATTGGACAGGAAAAGATATTTCTATTAATATAAATTAGAGATTACAAGATACAACCTCTAACGGCATGTCTGCGAACCGAAGAAACTGAATCCCCCACTTGGTCCTCCACCACTTCAATCCTCCATCTCTTGATAGCAAGCTCACAAGAAAAAGGCAAGCTTGGGAAGAACACACTAATGCTCCAAGGGACAAAGGGATGCAGACTCAAGCATAAGTTCCGGAAACAATGGACTATAGTTTCTTTGCTCTCGATTCTCTCTTCTGCCTTCAATGTACCATAGAGTTCCTTATATATATTTTCAAAGGGGTAATCAAAGGTCGAATCCAAGCGATTTCAAGGCATAGGGAAGGCCAGGAATCAAGTGAGTCGGATCCATGTCAAGGAAAACTCCAAAAGGATTTGGATTTTGTACACGGTTTTAGTGGTCAAACCCACGTATATACATGCTTATAGGTTTAAAAGTCACGTGTATCATTTTTCACATGTTTTTAGGGATGGTCAAGGAAACATCAAAGGACAAAAAATGGTCCATGGGGTCTAAGGAGTCTGCAGCAGGATAGGGGAAGTCCATACAAAGTATGATTCACCTGGAGTGGTAAAATCAGCTATAATAGATGCCCCCTAATGTGTGAGGTTAGAGGGGTCATGTGATCGTCGAAATACATTATAAGTCCATCCCAGAAGTGGAGTGATGAAGGATCCCAAATGGAATACTAGCCACCCAATCAGCATAGTATAATAATACAACTCAACATGTAACTGCAAATACATATAGCAGTCCCAGATACATAAGAGTACAATGGCCATGAATAGGCATGATACAAGATATCACATAAGTGGTCATCACCACGTACAATATACATAGATCAGAATCTCCATGATGAAGATATACAAAGGACCATGATCTCCATAATGGATGAAGATATATAATAGATCAAGATCTCCATAATGGCTGGAAATGTCTGACATATATTGGAATCAAGTCATGAGAGCTGAAATCTCATGAACACTGGCATGATCAAGGAGGTAGCATATAAGAGATTCCACCAATCTGGAAGGTCTTCTACACAAACCACTATGAGTACATGTCCTACTATGCGAAGAGAGGTGTCGAGGTCGAACACAGTAGTCCATCATCTGATTACCGGTCATTAATGTATACCATTAACAGACGCGAGATCACCCACTGATAATGAAAATGGGAATCAAGGTACTAGAGTGCAAACTAACAAGTGTTAATAAATGTGTTGAGGTCGAACACTTGAGAGGATCAATCGATCAAGGGACATTGATGTATTCCCAAAGACTGTCGATGGCGAGAGAACCTGCCACTGATGACTGCAAGTCTCAAGGCACTGAAAATGACTCTCGATTCCAATCCCAGAATAAATGATCTGAATTCAATGGGATGAAATCCACTGGAAGGAGGGAATTAAGGCATCCCCCATCATCCAACACGAGGTACTCAGCAAAGCTGTATAATGTGGTAGGAGTCGATCATAAGGTGCACGAACCAGTAACTGTACCAGGAATGGCCGACATGCAAAGCCAAGATAATTGAGGAATGGTTGACTCAGGCTTCAACTTCCTTTGAACAAGAGCATAACGGCATATGGTGACTGAATGAAGGTAGCATAGACTCGATATACAAACTGGGACATCTCTGGGACACAAGAGGAATCGACAGACGCTCCATATGGACTGGAAGCTTAACCAGTCAGTGGAGATAAACTCAAATAAACAAGTACAGCTCCTAAAGTCAAACTATAACCCAACCAATGGATGTGATATACAGTGCTCTGTTCGAAGGCGACACTACTCGACAGCTACCACAGATAACATCCTTCCTTGTATGGATTTTTGGTTTTTTTATTTTTTTGGACTTTTCCAGTTATTTAAAAAGCTTGAAAAAGAATAAAATGGATGTATAGTTACAGACTAGGAGGAGACAAGTGTCATAAGGGAAAACAACTAGTTCTAAGCAGTGGAACATACCTATGCTCAATGCAAGGATACATGTGTAGGATATCGACACTCGGTGGAAAATCTCCTCTCGGTAAAAGGGAAACAAGCTGCGAAGGATATAAAAGATGGCTCTGCATGGCTAGACATGAGACAAGCTCGGGCTATATGGCTGAATACGCAATGTCAGGGGAGCTAGCACAAAGCTCAATAAAGTAGGAAAAGCTCATGATAATGCATTCACAACTTGACATGAGGGAGTCCTCAGGGAAATAGGCCAGCAAAAGATCAAGAGGAGTATGAGGCTCTTGCGAAATGTCATGGCGGTACTATACAACGGACTCTCACACCCTAAAGGAGAAAACGTCAGCATGGGCACCAAATGCAAATAAGACGCTAACTAGGGTACTCATGTAAGGTGAAGCTCTGCCACTCGTATCATGCCACTTCTAAAGCAGCAAGAAGGTTCTATGACATAATAGAGTGGGTTCGTACCTAAGTTCATGATTAGGTGGTCATAAGGTTATGCAAAATGCAAACGGTGATGAAACGATGGGATGTCCCTCGCTATAGAGGTGGAGGACATATACTTCATTACAGGGATTTCTAGACGAGGGGAAGTAGTGAACCTTCGTTCTCGTGGTGGGCTAGGAGGTGGCCTGACTATCGACGAGTACATTGCGATGTACTGTTATCTAGACATAGAGAAGGTGGGGAGTTATGTCCCTACCAACTCTATACAGGTGTTGGGCCTAAAGGCCATACTATTGACATTGGGGAGGATAGTAGGCTTGGCATCACTCCACCAAGCCTTGCGGCCTCTAATGTTCTATGCAGTGGAGTGCATGAGACTCACTATTTACGACAAGAGCACTACACTACTGAGCAACATGAAACATCAGCTCAGTGAGTGTAAGGCAGGTAGAGTGCAGAACTTTGGGTTCAGCAGAATTTTGAGCATGTTTTTCTTTGAGCGTGTTCCAGGATTGAGCTCCAGAGTGGACGTTCCTCTTCACGGGGTTCGAGATCTGACCCAACGGCGTTGGGCAAATGCTATGCGCAAACTGGGGGGTGGTAGGGTAGCCAACCCATATCCAACTGACTTCTTTCCATGGTGGCAACAACAGATAGTTGCCATCGATGACTACCCCTATGCGGGGATAGATTTCCAGGGGGACCCGGACATGCCGCTACCACCAGGATTGGCATATGGCGATATAAGTAACAAATCTCGACCCTCTCTTTTTTTTTAATTTTTTGAGTTATTTAATTTTTTTGTGTTTTCTTGATTATGTGGAATCAAAAAGACATATTTTTGTGTGACAATACATAGTGACATCTACCATTTATGTGCAGATGTAGGACCACGGTGGCCAGAAGGATTCCCACGTCATATATGGAGGGGAAGAGGAGATGATATCACGGGTGTGGATGTGGAGCAGACGCTCCAAAGCATTCATACCAATTTTGTGAGACTAACACATAGGGTTCCCATGGCGCAAGTTGAGGACTTGCCTAAGGATATGCAGCGGTAGGTGGTGGGTGTACCACGCGCATGGGTGTGATTATTCTGACGGCTAGCTAGAGCTGTAGTAACCTTCCATGATCACAACCCTCCTCCTCCCCAACAGGATTAGACACCCGGGAGTGTATACATTTTGTACTACCATGTATTATATGTTGGCGGATCGAGAGCCCCAATTTTGTATCATGACACTATGTATTATCACATTTTGATTTTTATATATAAAAATTTTATGGTGATCGGTTTATTTATTTACAAGTGTAAAAATTGTGTTTGTGATTAATTTACTTTGAATGAAACAAATGCCAATATAACACATAGTTAGCATATGATTCAGCAACTTGATTATTATTTATTGGAATATGTATATATGTTATATTGTCAAATTGTCTTTCTAACAACCTCACACGTAAGAATCTTCTCAATAACGTCATATCTCTAACATGGTACAAACCATTAAGTTGTGACACTACTAACTCCGAATCAAGGCGTACCTCAAGAGAGAGAACGCCATGTGAACTGGTATCCCGTAGAAGCTCAATGATGGCACTATATTCAGCAACATTTTTGGAAGATGGTCGTAGACATACGCCTCCTGAAGACAGTACTTGACCCATAGGAGTATAAATCACCCAAGCAACAGAGGCTGAGTGTTGAGTGTGACAGCTCGCACCATCCATGAATCCTATGTAGGTGGAAGATTCCATTGACATCTACCCAAAGAACAGAAACTAATCACAAACCCAATCACGATAAGAAAAAGACCTAACTATGCAAAACTATACAGTAATATACAATAAGCAGCCTTGGCTGAAGATCATGCATAGTATTTCTTGAGATAGAGCCCATTTCTAGGGTCAGCCAAGGCCATTCCTTCATAATCCACTAACTCATACACACCCTTCTCTAACACACGCTTGACCACGTAAGGACCCCACCACATAGGATTAAATTTCCCTGCCCCTAAGGGTTCTTTCGGTTGATCCCACAAAAGGACCAAGTCTCCTTCACTAAACCTCCTTGGACAGACAGACTTATCGTATTGGACCTTTACATGATGTTTATTGACTTCTAGAGCCACCAAGGCATCTCGACATTGCTCATCAAGTTGCTCAAGGTGAACCAAATGTTCCTCCAATGGTGACGTGTCTGGTAAGAGTTCTACAGCTAGCTTCAAAGAAGGAATCTCGCATTCAACCATCAATGTTGACTCCACTCCATATACAAGTTGTTATGGAGAAAAACCAGTGGCAGTCTTAACAGCGGTTCGATATGCCCACAAAACAGGATATAACATGATGTGCCAATTATTCTTACTTTGTGCAATGGTTCGTTGGAGAATGGATTTGAGTGATTTATTCACTACCTCTACCTATCCATTCACTTGAGGGTAGTAAGAAGAGGAATTCTCTTGCTTATACCCTAACTTCAATGCCAACTCTTCCATCATACGGTTCTAAAAGTGTGAGCCATGGTTAGTGACAAGCTCTTTCGAAATCCTGAACCGAGTAATAATTTGGTTGAATATGAAGTGAGCGGCTGTCTCATCGTTGGATTTTATTGTAGGCATAGCCTCAGCCCATTTCATGAAGTAATCAACAGCCACTATAATATGATGGTGCCCCTTAGCCAAAACTGGGTTGCAATCCATAAAATTGAGCCCCCACTTAGTGAAGGGACCGACGGTGATAATGGGATGTAATGAGATAGGTTTCAAGCGCATATTATGTGCGAACACCTAGCAAGGGTGGCACCTCTTGACCGCATCAGCACAATCTTTAAAGATCGACGGCCAAAAATAACCCGCTCTTAAAATCTTCTGAGTTGTAGAAAGCCTAGATAAATGACCACCACATGCCCCTCCATGGTAATCATTTAGCACAACCTTGGCCTCTTCATGAGTTAAACAACATCGTAAAATGGAATCTACCCCATGGTGGTACAAAGTGTTATCCACTATGAGGTAGTTCTTAGAGACGTGACGTAATCGTCGTCGTCAATCTCGTGAGAGGTGCGTAGGGGTCTTCAATGTTTGTAAATATATTATGATACCCCCATACCATGGGTCTAAAGTTGAGATTAAAAAGATGTTTTCGTCGAAAAACGTATCTTCACAAACCAACTCCTTGGCCTTGCTTGGGAAACCCGATATAAGCTCTGCAAAAATTAAAGACTTCTTTGATTTTGCCAAAACAAACTCGAGATCGAATTCTTGTAGGATGAAAATCCATTTATTATATTTTCCCCCAATCATCCTTTGGGTGAGGACGAATTGAAATGGATTTACATGGGCTATAAACAAGGTCTGGCGAAGGAGAATATAATGTCTCAACCACTGAACCGCATGTACGGTAGCTAAAGCAAGCTTCTTGACATGAGAATAACAAATCTCTGCGTCAATAAGGTTCTGGCTCAAATAATATATGACATGCTCTTGGAGCTCCTCATCCTCTTGAACCAAAACCATAACAATCATCTCTAAAGACACGGCCACATATAATAAAAAATCACGGCTATAGTCTGGGGGACTAATCATCGGGGCTGATGCTAGGGCTCGCTTGAGTGCATCAAAGAACTCCTAGGCTCACTCATCCCAATAAAAGGGGGTGTCCTTCTTTAAGAGATGCATGAATCCTCTAGTCAAATTGGAAAATTTGACAACAAATCTTCGTAAGAAGTTTGCCATGCCTTGAAAACACTGAAGATGGCGAATATTCTTCGGGGGAGACAACTAAAGTATTGCCTCAACCTTCAAAGGGTTGACTCTTATACCCTCTTTAGAAATGATGAATCCTAACAAATGACCTGACTTCACACAAAAGATGCACTTATGAGGATTTAATCTAACCAAATAGTGCCGACATCTTTCGAATACCAACCTCAAGTGATAGGGATGACGCATTCTCATACGAGAATGAGCAGCAAGTTCATCCAAAAATACTTCGATAATTGACTTGAGATCGTGGAAGATCAAGGACATTACCCGCTGAAACGTAGCTCTGGTATTTTTAAGACCGAAAGGCATTTTCCGATATGCAAACGTTCCCCAAGGACAAATAAATGTAGTCTTATGTTGATTTTCAAGTTTAATCTGTATCTGATTATATCCAAAAAAGCCATCCATGAAGGAAAAAACCTTGCTACCCACACACTCATCCAAAATCTGATCAATAAATGGTGTGGGGAAATTGTCCTTAGGACAGGCACGATTCAAATCGTGGAAATCAGTACATATGCGGATCACTCCCTGTTTCTTATCCACCAGAACGGGGTTTGAAACCCACTCCATCAAGGGAATGGGATAGATGAAACCGGCTTTCAATAGCTTCTCTATCTATGCCTTAATCGTGGCTGCTTTCCTCAGATTCACCGCACGCAATCGTTGTCGAACAGGATTAGCGTTGGGGTAAGTCTTAATCTCATGCTCGACAATACGAGGGTCAATACCTGGAATCGCGTCGTAATACCAAGCAAAAATATCACGGAATTCCTTAAATAGCTCAGTGTATTCTAGAATCTCAACATGGGAACATTCTGCCCCAATATAGACATTCTCTATCATACCAAGATTACGAGAGATTTTGATAGGAATCGTTGAAGATATGTTCGCCATGTTTCCATCATCCATCGAACCAGGAGAGCTTAATGGAACCATAGGACTACCAACTCTTTGACTAATAACCACCCTAAAATTCTCACGCTCCAAGTGGTCAAGCTCGGAAGAAAGTACAATATATGATGGAGTTCCTCCCATGGTAGCTCAACTCCCAACATAGCCTCAATAATCGCTTCATCTAAAGGGAAAACCGTATCAAGGTAGTCATGTGCATGAGAAGACTGTATTGCCCATGTCGACAGCACATAAGGGTCCTCCTCTTCCGTCCACAAAGAGGAAGGACTAGGCTCTACAAAACACTCGAGATTAGCTTAATAAGCTATCATAGTTGCAGGAAACATCACGTCCATCACGACGGGCTAACTTGAAGTACTCGATGTAGGAAGAATCCAAGGATCTTCCATATGACTCATGCAAAAAAACACCGATCTAGTAGATGTCGAAGCCTCATCGGAACTAGATCCTATCATAAGGATCGGTGCAGGACAACTAAAGCTTCCCATGAGGGATAGATACATGCCTACACCCACACTCCTAGTTGCCAGCTGAGAGTGTTTAACGATCGGGATCGAAGCTCCCGAAGATGCGGTAACAAATGGATTCTTGAATGTCGTTTAATCAATTGTTACGATATTCCCATTATGTGGAAAGCATACAACGTGAAACAGGGAAGAAGCAACAGCTTGCATACTGTACATCCAGTTCCTACCCAGTAAGAGATTGTAGTCAAGGGGCGCATCAACCACCTCGACCTTTATCGCCATGGTCTTCCCTCCCAAATGTAATTTAAGGGAAGGAAGGATGTCGTGTAGCCTAAAAGATCTCCCATCGAACGCGGTTAACATGGTCACTAATTTAGACAACTCAGGGCAACCCAGACCCTTCCAATAGGATAAAGACTTCATTGAAGCAACAGTGCCTTCGTCAATCACAGTGAGCTTGACGATCATATTAAGACATTCTATGTGAATCAAAAGAGACACATAGTAAGGCAAGCGAGGTTGAAGTCCTGCGGTTTCAAATTTGATCACGGAGGAAGAATCATCATCATTCACACCAAGGGTAGAAAGAAACACCTTCCTTTGCGAAGGACAACTCTGAAGCACTTCCAATGTAGACATCGCACAAGGAGTGTGGCCCAAATCCTCAACAACTGAATAGTTCTGGGTGACTCGGGCATTTGGATTATGCCTCGAACGCTTAAGGACTCCCTTAGGAATGCGAGGTGCAGCTTTAGGTTTATCCACAGGTTTCTCAATACGCAAAGGGGACCCTGGTGTATCAGGCTCTTTGCCTGGGCCGGGTTGTGACGAACCATAATCTTTCACACGGGTCACAACTTTCGTAGCACGTACCATGTTAATACAACCACGACCATTACCCTCCAGCGGATCTTGATCACCACCAGACTGGTCATGGGACCTCAAGTTCATATTTTGATTGTGTGGTAAAGGGTTAGTTAGCACAGCTGGGCCATGTGCCAAGAATCTCAAGGCTTCCTCAATATGAGGGCACAAGTAAGTGAGGTGATCATCCTTACATAACTTGCAAGGGAACTTAACCTTACATTTAGCTTGCTTGTCCTCCCCAGCATTCCATCTGTTCTTGTCATTAATATTATAATTCTCATTCTTATTCCCACCCTTACGATTATTTTTACCCTTTTTTCTATTTCGTCCGGGCTGCTGGTTACCCTTTTGGTCCGACGATTGCACAAAAAGTACACTCACCGTTTGGGCTGGTTGAGACGAAGCCGTAGCTTGTCCCAAAGCAGATTGGTTGATTGACAATTGACTAACTTGTTTTGCAACCGAATCCGCAGGTTTCGCACTTGCACAACCCGCAATGCCATCGACATGTGGTCCAGGTTTGACTTTGGGGTCGAAACTGGAATGTGGAGCATTGGGAATAATCTCATATAACAAACCAGACTGAGCATAGATCAAGTCCAGTTCCTGTGCCCTAAAAATTGCTTGTTCCTCATTCTGCACTCCAGATGTGGAAACATCCTTCGCTATATATGGAAATAACGATTTGAGGAACCACTCGAGGAGGAACTCTGGTAGTATAAAGGCTTTAATTAACCTATTCTGTCTATGCCACTCTTGAATATGATCAGAGATATGTGTGGCTTTATCTTGCTGAAATTTCGACAAGAGTTCAGTACCAACGTCATAACGCACTAGTAGCTGGAAGTGGTTAAGAAAATCCATCGCAAGGTCGTCGAACAAAGAAAAAGCTCCCCTAGGTAGCTCTATATACCATTTCACGGTAGGCCCTGTAAGGGTGCGCTGAAATACCCTCAAATGAATGGAGTCTTGATGTAAGGAATTCGAAGAGCACCATAGGTGAAATGTAGTAACGTGTTCGCTCGGATCCTCTCCCGGTTTTCCCTCAAACTTAGGTATGTCCAAAGGAAGCTTGGTAGGGACAGCCGGCCAATTCAAGTCATGAGCTACAGGATCGTTCGTTAATCTCGACAAGTCAGGAAGATTGAGTGTTGTGAGGAAAGGGATCCTAGGATGATGAGGTCGATGGACCGCTCCTTGATTCATATAGGATTGATTACCACCATGCCCTTGGCCATAGTGCCCTCCTCCCATATGACCCGTATAGGGTGGCGTGGAAACACCATAGTGTGGTGGAAATTGACTATTAGGAGCTACAAAGCCGTAGTTAGGAGAGTAAGCAGGTTGTTGATACCCACCCCCATAAGGTGAAGAACCCTGTCCATACTGCGTCGCATAATAGGGTCCATAAGTCATCGCATGTGATGTCCCATGGGACACTCTGTAAGTAGGAACATACATTCCGAAATTAGGAATATACATTCCGAAAGTAGGAATGTGACCTCTAGAAGTATGAGCATGACCTCCCGAAACGACGGGCGGTTCATGAAGCTAAGACACAACCGGTCTAGTAACTGCAGTATGGACATGACTCATAGCAATGTTTCGGCTCGAAGGACCACGTGGATAAGGTGGAGGGTGAACATTTGAAGAAGTAGGGACCGATGACATAGGGACTTGAGTAATGATGTATGTACTATTCCCTATCATTACCCATCTTGGGTCTGGTATCCTAATAGGATCGCTAACCCTAGACCTAGGATGAATATGTGATGTAACTTCCACCACTGGGATGGAAGGTGCAATGTGACTAGTGCACCCAAACCTCTCCGCATGGTAAGGAATGAGAGTGCCCCTAGGCATAGTGTTAGGCTCAAAGTCAAATTCGACATGAAATGCCAAATCATGTGTAGGAAAACCAGACATACCATAACTACCATAGCTAGTGCTTGCGGGTTCAAAACGAGTCTTTGCATCCTCCGGCATTCCATACCGGTAATGTGTCAATGGGGAATCAACCCTAGAGTGAGTAGGTCTATCATGAAAGGTTCTTATCTTGGAAATCACAGGACCTAACTCAGCCAAGTTGGGTGAAGGATCATAAGTAGGATTAAACTCCCCATCGTCAACACGAATGGGAGAAGGTGGTTCAAAAATATCCTCTATATGGTCTCCCATGGTGTGTGAATCAATGTGTGAGACAGTCCGCCTAGACTGTCTAGGTCTCTCTCCCAAAGGAGGAGAAGTAGAAGGCGGCAGTCCTGCTAAACTACGAAAACGGCAAGGAGCCGCACCCGAATCCACAATGACTCAAAAAATAAAAAAAGAATCTCTATTTACGCAAACCCTAGGCAAACTATCATGCACAGAGAAACCACTAATAAAATCTAAAGCCAAATGCAAGAAAACAAGGGCTGGATAAGTGAGCTCTTGAATGAAGCAAGTATGTCTCACCTAGGAGATGCTTGGGACTCCCATACACAACAAGTGAAGGTACGTAACCAATTATTGTGGCCCTCAACTTCAATGCGTAAAGCGACTATGTTATCCGACCCCAACCTGGCCGGGACACCCGCAGAATAACCCCTGCAAAGTACCCCCTCGATATCCTAGGTAATGCCACTAAGGTCACCTCAATAAAATCAATGCTTAGGTGGACAGTCGCAGGCGGGATTGACCGTATGGGCAGGGTAGCAAAGCTCGAAACTCTCGAAAGAGCCCCCAAATAGGAATACATTCCTAGAAATATCTCCGGTGCTACTCAGTTATGACTAGGGTCATCCTAATCAATAACCACTGACACTGCCTCATGCTTAACTCCCTTTTGAGAGGAGGATCCTAAGAAACACTGGTTATACCAAGGATTTCACACACTCACCTGGACAGACACATACATGTTGTTGTTTAATGGTCTTGGAGAATTTACTCACAATGAACTATTCCAGGACCCTAAAACCTAAGCTTGTTGGTGCACCCTAGAAAAGGAAAGAGTGTAATTCATTTTAATTTAGCGTTGATTTTAATTGGCATAGTTACTCAAAATAGGGATATGACCGTGCAACTAATGGTGTTATGACACAACACGAAGTAAAATGCACACCTAACAATCAATGCAAATGCATTGTGTCCATGCAAATAGGGTATGTTACTACATGAAATGCACAGTTTTTCTTCAAATGATGAATGCAAGTTTTCCTATATGAATTCCTAACTAGTACTCCAAAGCAAATCTAGTGCAAGTACAATGCAAAATGAAAAATGCAATGCATGATGATAAGCAAATGTTTTTGGGTTTTTTGAAATAAAATGAGATACAAAAAGTAAAAGAATGATTCTACGACCCCTGGACTCTGCAAGCACACTCAAACAGCACTCAAGCAAATCACTAAGGTGAAATAACTCTAATGCACTAATCCCAAACAAAAAATTGAAAATGCCCTGACAAGAACCTTCTTACAAAAAAAAAAATTAGCCTAAAAAAACGTTTCTGGTCAAAAACAGAGGTATAAACAGACTCAGGCGGTGCCAAAGGAGACTCAGCAAACATCAAACTTCACCCAGCAACCATTTAACTTCCACAAACAGGAAAAACTAAGGGCATACACGACTGTTCGCAGTAAACCCGCATGTATGCACGGAAATCGCAGAGAAACCCGTGTGTATACGCTACTGTGAGTTAAAAACTCGCATACAGGAAGAAAGGTGCATAAAATCAAGGCGAACGAACAATGTGAGACAAAATTCACACCAATCAGACACTACCAGGTATACATGCCCCCAGACCCAACACAGAAACAAGAGAGAAAGAGCAATTCAAATTCATTGAATGCCTATAAAACAACCCCCAAAGGACAACTACTAGGAACTCCCCAGCGGAGTTGCCAATTCTGTTACAGAGAGAAATTCCTATGGCTTGGGGTACCACAACAAATAGCTTGACTCCAGAAATCAATCCTTCCAATATGAAATAGAAAGTAAATGTCTAACACTAAAGGATCAGACCTCGTACCGTATTCCGGACGGTTGAAGTAGATCCCCATTGAGCTTTCCAACTTTAGCTTAAATTGATAGATTACTTCCTTAAAAACAAGTAAACAATACAAGCATTCTATATATCATGGTGTTAGACCTATTCTAGCATATATAATCAATAATGTATAAGCATTTGTCATAATCCAATGGATAAAATATTTATTCAAACACACATTATTAGATAGGAAAAGATATTTCTATTAATATAAATCAAAGATTACAAGATACAACCTCTGACGGCACGTCTACGAACCGGCGAAATGGAATCCCCCACTTGGGCCTCCACCACTTCAATCCTCTATCTCTCGATAGCAAGCTCACAAGCAAAAGGAAAGCTTGGGAAGAACACACTAGTGCTCCAAGGGACAAAGGGATGCAGACTCAAGCATACGTTTCGGCAACAATGGACTATAGTTTCTTTGCTCTCAATTCTCTCTTCTGCCTTCAATGTACCATAGAGTTCCTTATATATCTTTTCAAAGGGGTAATGAAAGGTCGAATACGAGCGATTTCAAGGCATAGGGAAGGCCAGGAGTCAAGTGAGTCGGATCCATGTCAAGGAAAACTCCAAAAGGATTTGGATTTTGTACACATCCCTATGTACGCGGTTTTAGTGGTCAAACCCGCGTATATATGTGCTTATAGGTTTAAAAGTCACGTGTATCATTTTTCACGTGTTTTTAGGGTTGGTCAAGGAAACATCAAAGGACAAAAAATGGTTCATGGGGTCTAAGGAGTCTGCAGCGGGACAAAGGAAGGCCATACAAAGTGTGATTCACCTGGAGTGGTGAAATTAGCTATAATAGGTGCAACAAGTTATCTTGTCTAGCAAAGAGATGAAAAATGAAAAGAAAAACCTAGAAAAAAAATACCCACTAACCCTAAAAGAGATCTACAATAATAAAAGTAAAAACAAAAGAAATCTCTTTCAAATATTTTCCACAATGGGGGTCTCAAGTCCCATCCAAATAAAAGTAGTAGAAATATAAGTTGGGTCTTCCAAACATCAGACACAAATAGGGGTCCCAAGTCATATTGGTCGAATCAGTGAAGATTGAATGGACTAGTTATAGAGAGGGTCTATGTCGACTACTATTTGTTCCAGGTATCCCGCCACCTAAGGGTATCGCCTATGGGTAAGATTCCTAATAGAATGGATACTAAGCTATCATGCTCATGAACACGCCATATGAGTTTCCTACAGCTTAATCCTGAAGGGATTGATATGGATGATATTTAGTACTGAATGGGGAAGGTGAACCACTCAACCATTTGGTTCCATTATTAGCATGTAACACCCTGAAAGGATGGGCCCACCCACAAATTGGCCTTAACAATGTATGACAATACTTGAGTATTTTAGTTCCATAGAAATTCAACCATTATGTGTGATATGTATAGTGACGAAGGGGGATTTTTTGGATTCCTATCCCCAAATTTCTAATTTAGATACAAAATTATTTTTGGCCCTCAAGTGAGAAATTTAATATGTTTATATGAGAGCTTATTTTTACGCTGCACTTGGGGTCATGAACCAAGTGATATTTCAATTAAGATGTGAAATTGTGTGCACAAGTGGTGTGTACAACTATCAAATGTAAATTAAAAGAAAATATAAATACTTTTACAAAGATGGAAAGAGAAGCACAATAATATCAATGCTAAACTAAATGTTTTTTTTCTTAAAATAAAGCTATGATATCTCGTACAAATTATCACATTCAAGCCACTCAGAAGTCCAAGAAAGCATGCAAACAAGATAGTTAATCAAGGTGTGGATTTTTGAATTAAAGAGAAAAGGATCCAAAGTAGCAATTAATATTCTTTAAACAAACCCAACAATAAACCACCAACATAGATCCAACAGTCAAACCTATTGAAAATGAAGAAAAAAATGCAGCTGAAAACAAACCCCAAAAAGAACCCTAAGGTGAAATATACTAAGATCTATGGATATTTTCTTCACCTACAACATCTAAAAGGGTAATTAAACCATCGCTACATAAAGAAATGAATTTGAAAACCGTTAAAACTAAACCGTAAAGAGACCCAAAACAAAAAACCAAACTGAACTAAACAAAGATGAGAGGAAAATCCGCTGCGAACTGCTAAAAATTTGGGTTTTTGAACAAGTTTGTGGCTTTCAAAGGAAACATTGTGACCTAGGTTGTGGTATTTGGCTGAAAAGATGGGGTTTAAAACAAGGAACCTACTGGCAACTCTAATAGCAAAAATAATCTAGATCCAAGAAAGAAAATACTCAAATGATGGATAGAAAATGAGATCTAACACAACCAAATAGGTATAGTGGATCCTCTCCAAAATGGTTGCCAAAATCTATGTACTGTGAATAATCGCCCACATGTGCAAAAACCACATTCCAAAGGCTTGTGTAACTTTGGAATAGATTCAGAATAAGGGAAAAAGAAAATAAGAAAAATTAACTGAACTAAACTAAAAGGATCTTGTCATCCTTCAATCACATCACACATAAAGACCGCCAATACAGTGCATAGATAAATCAAATAATGGTTTTTATATTATCACAAATAAGTGGTACAAAAGTGAGCACCTTGGTATAGTGAAGAGAAAGACGAGCCTCTATAATTGCTTAAGGGAAGGTCCATTTTTCTCATTTGTAATCTCAAAAATTCCAACCAACCATCACAATGGTGATCTCCTTTAGGTGAAGCAGAAAGTAAGGTGTGGCGTGCTCCTCGCTCTGAGAGAATTTTAGTAGCATAACGACATGCGTGAGAAATAGAAATTGTGTTTGGAATGGTGACCTTGAGGTATTTTTATAAGAACAATATTGGCCAAGAGATGGATCTAGAAGCAATGTGAACATTATGCATTTCCTTGATTACTTAGTGGAGAAATTAGGATTTTGGGCTCTATATACGTTAACTATCTTGGACCACGTCAAGGTTTGCGTCCACTTTCGGCCCTTTCTTTATGAGCAAGGTGAGAAACAACAAATTGTGAAGAAAATCATGTTTTGGGGCTAGGTCATGCCTTTTGGGAAAAATACTACGACTCCGGTCATTGATTTCAAAGGGAAACCCATGACCTTCTTCTAAGGTCATCAATTTAGGTTTAACATTCACTTTTTTGTTTTTTATCACATCCCCAAAGTCATGTCGGTGGAATGAGATGGAAAATGGTGCTAATGATGTGGAATGATGATGCACATGGAAGATGAAGTTGGTGACATGGAAGGTGAACAAATTTGGTTGTTAACAATCACTGTTTTGTGCCCATACCTTGTTTGAATTTATTGGAGTTGATCCTAAAAATCTATATGTTGTAAGGGAGATTCTTTAGAATAATGCAAAAAAAAAATTGCTAAAAATAATTTCACTTGATGATTTTTAAAATGTAAATTATTACTAATCCATTTTGACAAAAATATTTGACTACCAACATCACTTATTATAAGTTTGTGCAATGTATTGAATGGCAATGAACATTTTCACTGAGAAGATTCTAAGAATTATATAATTTGAGTTTCTAAATGCAACCGAGGATCTAAATGATAATTCTATTTTTTATTTCTATAAATTTTTAAATGTTTATAATCTAATGTAAAAGTCATATTCATATAAATGATTATTATAAATAAAGTAGTTAAAAATAAGATTTATATAATTTGAGTTTCTAAATGCAACCCAAGATCTAAATAATATTTTTATTTTTTATTTCTATAAATTTTATAATCTAATGTAAAAGTCTCATTCATATAAGTGTATTATAAATAAAGTAGTCAAGTAGCATAACTACCTATCCAATGGTATAAAAAGGTATTTCAACCTCTTTATATGGTTTATATTTCTTTAAAAACTTCAATGTTTCATGTGAGTGTTTTCGCAAAATATTTCCTTTATTTTGTTATCTATTTCATATCAATGTTGTTTGAAGTTATTGGAGCTGATCTTAAAAGTATATATGTTGTAAGGGAGATGTTTTAGATTAGGCATAAGTAGAATAATACAAAAATAAAATGTAAAACAGTTTTACTAAAATTATTTTTAAAATTATTTATTTTAACTTGAGAGAGGTTTGATTATTTTGAAAATGTAAATAATAAAATAGTTACTAATTCTTTTACTAGCATATATTGTATTTAATGGCTATAAGCATGTTTATTCAAAATATTGTAAGAATTATATAATCTAACTTTCTAAAATGCAAAGATGAAAATGGTATTTCATGTTTTTCTTTTCAATAACTTTCCAATAGTTTCTATAATCCAATGTAAAAGCCACGTTCATATTTAAGCAATTATTTTTTAAATATTATTAATTAAAATAGGTGGGTTGTATAGGTAGCATAGCTATCTAGCCAATGACATAAAAAGGATGAACAAATGAATTCATTTTAATAAAAATATATCTTTAACACGAGTCTATTTCATCATATTTGAATCTTCCTTATGTATTTGAAAGTTTAACATGGTATCATGGAAGAAAATGTGTACTAAAGTTTAACATGGTATCATGGAAGAAAATGTGTACTAAGGTAAGAGAATTGTAGTGGAAAGTTTAACATGGTATCATGGAAGAAAATGTGTACTAAGGTAAAAAGAATTGTAGTGGAAAGATATTTTTAGCTTTTTATATAATTGTTAAATTTTATGCTTGAAATAAGAGGTGAAAATTGATTTCAATGGGCGTTAAAAATGATTGTTATTGTTATCATAAAATCTTTTATAAATTATCACTTTAGTTTAAACCTGCATAAAAATTTTAAAAAAAAGAAAAATTAATGTGTATAAATTAAATTTTAGGAAAAAAATATTCTTCACCAAAGTGAAGAATACAACTAATGGCAATGATAAAAACTAAAGTGGTTGAATTTTCAATGTGTAACTAAGAATGAGTTTGAAATTCACCCAGTTTTGTATGCTTAAAAGTCTAACATTCGCATTTACACAAATGATGATTTTGAGAATTAGATGTTAAGTTGGAATGAGTGTTGATCGTATCCATGAATATTGGGTATCTAATCAAACAGTACAAATACTATTGGAGATCTACTTTGACATGGCTCGTGGGAAAATGAAGAAAATTCCAAAATAAGAAAATTCCAACTTTGAAAGGTTGTGGTATTTTTATTTTTATTTTTATTTTTATTTTTATTTTAGCTTAATAGTTTGGCAAGTAAAGAAAGTACTTGATATATTTTAGTTTAGTAGTTTGGTAAGTAAAGAAAGGTTATGGTATTTTTATTTTTATTTTAATGCATAGAAAGGAAGTACTTGATGTACTGAAGAGGGAGAAATTATGTTGAAACTTGTCTAAAATGTGAGTTTAGCAAGGCCTCCCTTGTATACTTGGGTTATGTTGTAGGGGATGTTCAGTTGAAGGCATGTCCATCTAAGGTGTAAGTCATTTTAAATTGTCTTAAAGTAAGTACTGTGATGGAAAATAAGCTTCCTAGGGGCAACACAATATTGGAGGAGATTTATTGCTGATTTTTCATATATAGTATCTCCTTTGTATGCATTAACAAATGTGAAACAAGTATTTCAATGACAAGGCAAGTAGCAGAAAACCTTACACACATTGAAAGAGAAGTCGAGTATTGCACCAGTGTTGGATTTGTCAGATTTGCAATAGCCATTTGGGATATGAACCGATGCAAGTGGATATGCCATGGGGGGAGTATTGATGTAGCAAGATAATCCTATATGTTACCATTCTGAAACCTTTACACAAGCAATAATTAACTATCCAATATATGATAAGGAATTGTATGCTTCAATAAAAAGTGTGAAAAAATGGAAGCATTACTTAATGGGAAAGAAAACAATAATACACACATATCATCAACCGTTGTGGTATTTGCAATCACAAACAAAGATACAACAATCAAAGCATTTTCTTTGGATGGGTTTCTTACAACAATTTCATTTGGATCAAAAATAAAAATGGCATGCATAACGAAGTTGCATACATATTATCAAGACCAGTAATCAATGCATACACAATATTAAAACATACTTATTTAGGTCATGAAGGTTTTGTGGAAAAATATGCTAAGGATGTGTATGAAGACCTCATTAATGGAAAGCATAATGAATAAGTGAATTATCATGTGCACAACAATATATTTTATCATCTTGGAAAACATCGTATACATAGATATGAAAGAGTTAATGTGATTAGGGAGGCCCATACATCACTCATTTTTGGTCATTTTGGGCTAGGGAAAACAGACGCACAATTGCAAAGATATTTTTATTCACCTCAAATGAATGATACAGTTTCCAAGTACGTAAAATGGTGTGTGTTTTCTGCCATAAGAAAGCCTAGCAACAAAGAGTTGGGTTTGCATACACGTCTATCGGTACCTTCCCAATATTCCGAAAGTGTATCCATGGATTTTGTAGGAGGTTTACCTATGTCTATATCAAATCATGATTACTTGTATGTTGTGGTGGATATGTTCAGTAAGATGTGTATTTTAATTCCATGTAAGAAACAAGTCATAGTTGAACAAGAAACACAATTGTTCTTTAACACTGCTTGGATTCTTAAAAGAGTCAATGTAAACCTTCTGTTGTAATTCCGGTCAATAGTACCCAAAAGAGTCATTATATAAATGGTATCTTCTGTCTCCCTAAATAAGTCGGCCCTATAAGAGTAACAAGTCATCCCACTTAGGTAAAAAGGTCACTCACTTGATGAATATAAATAGGAGAGGTGCTCCCCTCATTTGGACACACAACACACTCAAGCAAGTGTGAAAGAGAGAGAGAGAGAGAGGTTTGTTGGAGAGAAGAAGTAGTTACTTTTGTCTTGGGGTTATATCCTATCTTGGTTGGAATTGCACTTGGTGACGAAATCTATACTAAAGAAGTTATTGGGTTCCCTTGTTGTTTCCAAGAAGAAAATATTTGTGTTCTTTTGTCTTGTCGCACTTGTATTTATTTCAGTGATGTTATTCCTTATGGATATGATGAAATGATGCTAAATGTTTAAAGATCTTATATAACCATTAAAATTATAACATGGTATCAGATCCATCTTGAAAGAAGACTTTGTGCAGTTGTCACTTATGAAAGTTGGAAACTAGGGTATCAAAGTTTGTTCCTTTCCATCCATAGATTTATCTTGAAACATATGTTTTTGTGGAAATAAATCTCCATTCTGATATTTTTTAATTTTTTCCCTAATTTCTGCTGGAACTAGAAAACTAGGGCTTCCTGTTCTGGGAATTTCCCTCCACAAATCAACTTGGAAAGAAGGAAAAGTTAACTTTCCCTAGGAGGGTGCATATTCTTGTGGAGGCAAATTCCAGTTATGTGTATTTTCAATTTTTTACCCAACACTACTACCAGGGGAAAACTAGGGTATTAGGTTTTTCGCAATTATGTCCACATATTTGGGAAAAGAAGTACATTTATCAATTGGCCTTAAGGAGATGCATCTCTATCTCCAATCATATTTTCAAGATACTAATGTTGAAAAATTGTGGTTTCTCTATCAATCCCTAGATCAACCAGAAGCAATTTTTTAGAAACACATTGAAGCAATCATCTAGTTGAAGCACTCTTATTGGTAAGTTATATTCTCTCTACTTCCATTTGAGTTTTTCATTTTATCAAGATGACAAACAATACCAAGTTTGAGGAAAATCTTAAAGGAGTTGAGAAATTCCAGGCATGGAAGTACAAAGTGCTTCTTATACTACAAGAACATGATTTTGAAAACTATGTCAAAGGAGAAGCTGCGGAGCTAGAGGGAGATGAATAAAAATATAAGCACAAGAAGAACTTGGTCAAATCCAGGAGGGTTATTATCAATTCCATCAAAGACCATTTGATCCCACATGTATTCTCCTTGAATACTCCCAAGGATATGTTCAATGCTTTGACCAGCTTGTATAAAGGAAAGAATATCAATAGGAAGATGACCTTCAGGACTCAACTCAAGGGTATGAATATGCATAATTTAAAAATCATGCAGTATTCCTTCACAGGGGTCTCCCATATCAATGAACAACTAGAAAATATTGGATACAATGTTGAATAAGAAGAGGTGATGACTACCTTGAATGGCCTCCCAAGGTCATGGGAATTTTTCATTCAAGGAATTTGTGCTAGAAGAAGGCTCAACAAATTTAGTAGGCCATGGGAGGAAAGTACACATGAAGAAGCTCGATTGATATACAAATAAGAGAAGATGGGTGAAGATGACAATTAAGGAATAACTATTCATGCCAAGAAGGGAAAGACCAAGAAGGAATAACATTCTCCCAAGAAGGTTGGAATATATCAAAATAGGGACTAATCATAGTTTAGATGTTTCACTTGTGATGAGAAGGGAAATTTTGAAGGAGATTCTTCCAAAGGAAAAGAACATGAAAATAAAGGAAATAAGAAGGGGTATCATGCTCATGCCATCGAAGATGATGAACTAGTTAAGAAGAGAGCAAGGGGATATTCCTCAAGTAATGAGGATTATGTATTTTGATCCAGTAGGATTCACCAGATAAGCTGAATCTTGAAGATGATTATCAATATCCTATCAAAGGGGTAGCAAAAGTATCCTACAAAGTTGGATTCTAGAAAACCCATGAAGATTAATATCATACTCTATGGAAGAACCTCTTATCCATTTCAGCATTGGATAAGAAGCAACGCAGTTGTGAATGAAGAAGAAGGGACACATATAATCAACACTGGTACATAGATTGAAGTGATCTATGGTGTAGAATACTTGCTCAAGATTTCCCATCATGAGCAAGATAGGCATAGGTCCTCTAAATAACATGATGAAGTAGAGAACACTATCAGAGACTCCAGTAATTCCTACAAGAAGACAGAGATCACGATGGATCCAACCAAACAAACAAAGATAGTTATTTGAATTATCATTTCATGTATATCTAATTGTTTAAATGGTATTGTTCAGTTGCGTACATATTTATGTTCCTATATTTAGGAAGTGTATTATGCATGTTAGAGTGTTTGCATTGATGAATAATATACTACCAATATGCATGTGATGGGTAAGTGGCCTATGGTATTTCACAACATTCCATTGTTTTTTATCTATAATGAAACCTCTTTGTTGACATGTTGGGAGTAGTGCACACTCTTAATTATGTTCTGGTGGAGATGGAAGACATATAGAAAGTTACCATATGTATAAGGGATATGGTTGAATGTTGTATTGAAGCATTGGCTAATATAGTTACATGACTATGGACCTATGTCTTTATGCATAAGAATTTTTCATTGTTAATATGTTTTGAAATGTTTCTAGCCATGCAACTAAATTTGACTTGTAGGAAATATCATGTACAATCACCTACAAGAGAATAATGATGAGACTTGTTCTAGAGGACAAGTTGCGATGGTTCAGCTATGAGATAAAAAATGGGCCTCAAAATAAAAATTGTACGATTAAAATCCACTTTATAAGAACCAATAGAATTCAATATGATGATGTCAACCATAAGGGTAAAATTTGTAAAAAAAAAAATGGAGGGAAGAAAGAAAAAACTAATTTTTCTTATCGTATTTTTCACATATATCCTGATGGATTCACCCAAATTTCAAGTTTGGGGACTCCTTGGATGCAGAATTTAGTTCTGCATCCCACCGATACCCACACTGCATACTTCTAAGGTACCCACGGAACCCAAAAATGAGAATTTCAATAAAAAAATGTATTTTAATATTAAAATACATTTTTTTATTGAAATTTTCATTTTTAGGTATCGTGGGTACCTCAGAAGTATAAAATGTGGGTATGGGTGGGATGCAAAACTAAATTCCGCATCCAATGAGTCCCCAAACTCAAAATTTGAGTGGACCGATCAGGAGATATGTCAAAATACAATAAGAAAAAATAGTTTTTCTTTTTCCTTTCCAAAATTTAGAACTTTTATTTTATTATTGTAACTCTTATTTTATTATTTCCCTTATGATGCCCATTTTAGAATTCAAAACTCCCCTAATGATTTACAAAATCAATAATTCTACAAAATACAAAGAAAGGTTCATGGTTTCTCTCAGAAAGAGGGAGTCGGTTATGATGAGACACTTTCTCTAGTGTTCAGACACACTTCTTTAGAGGTGGATATTACACTAGATAGATGGTGTAATAGAAATAGAAGTGCATATCGAGAAACCTCCAAGTTTCAAGACTCTCTACAAAGAACCACATGTTCGCAGATTGAAGAAGTATTTGTAGAGACTCAAAAGTCACCCATGAAATGTAGTTATATGATGAGCTTGAGGATCACCTAGAGTGATAAGACCTCAACCTTTGCTACAAGATTGAAGATGACAAGCTCATTTATGGGTGCAAGAGGAACTTGCAAAAGAGTTTGAGACAAGGTATATTGGTATCGAGTGACCTTAAGAGAAAGAATCCCATCTCAATAGACTCATTTGATGGGAGATGACATAGATGGATATATGGAAGATCAACAATAGAGAAGGCTACCAGTCACTCCAATGCAAAATGTTCTAATGCAAAGAGTACAATATGTCAAGATGCAAAGAGAGGATAGTGCTCAGTTACAGAGGGAGCAAGAAAGATCCGCTTCAGAGGGAGTGACTATAACACAAATTGTGGAGATATATTGAGAGACATTATCACTTACATATCCTCTATCCATGGAAAGGTTTTCTTGCCTTGGTATCTCAAGGGCATGCTTAGAGTGATATCGGATGTCTCACCTCAATGAAAGGATGTATATATCAAAGTTCAAGAATCTTGGCATGATTCTTCGTAGTAGTGGTGTGGCAGAATCTAGATGAGATTTTCCTTAGCCAAGGAAAATATGGGGTGGAGATCCTAAAGAGATTTAGGATGATGGATTGTAAGGCCATGGACACATCGATAGATTCAAAATTGAAGTTGTTGTGTGATACTACTTCAGAGGCAGTTGATGCCACATAATACAAGAATATGATTGGTTCATTTATGTACTTGACAAACATGAGTCCGGATTTGTGCTTTACAGTGAACACTTTGAGTCGGTACATGGTAGAGTTGATACTTGTTCACATTATTGTAACAAAGCATGTGTTGAGGTACTTGAAGGGTACAATTGAGTATGGACTCAAATATGTGAGAGATCGGAGGATTAGCATGTAGTTCTATGTAGACTCAAATTGGGTTGGTAGTGTTGCATATAGGAAGAGCACTTTAGGGTGTTGCTTTAGCTTGGGGTCTGGCATGATTTCCTGGTTCAGCAGATAACATACGAGTGTAGAACTAAGTATAACCGAGGCATATTATATTGCATCTTATTAAATTAGTTGTGAGGTAGTGTGTCTTAGAAAGATACTTGTGGGATTTTTCAATCTCAAGTTAGAGACGACTTGTGTATTTTGTGACAACTAGAGTTGTGTGAATTTTCCCAAGAACCTTGTGTTCCATGACAAGTCGAAACACATCGATATCTGATATCACTATATCTAGGATATTGTGCATAAAGGAGCAGTGAAGCTCTAATATATTGTGATGGATGAGAAGATAGCTGATGTATTTACCAATAGTTTGGCAAGAGCAAAGTTTGAGTACTTGAAGGACAAGCTTGGATTTTTTCACATTAGTGTCCATCGCAAGAGGGAGTGATGAGTCCATGCAGTCATCACATCTAGCATGAAAAAGGGTTGTATTTGTAGAATACATGTGGTCATCACATCCAACATGAAGAAGGGATATCTCTATAGAAGACATGTGGTCTTCACATATTGCATGAAAAAGGGTTGGATTTTTGGAAAATGTGTGGTCTTCACGTCCATCATGAAAAAGGGATGGTACGGTGGAAGATGTATGAGACTTACATCTGGTATGAAAAAGGACTAGCACTGCAGAGATATATACCCAATATGAAAAAGGACTAGCCACTATATGGGTACACCTAGTATGAAAAAGGAATGGTCATTATATGGGTAGCTCCTGGCATGAAAATGGCTGGTGGAAACACTAGGTAGCTCCCATCATGAAAATGGGCTAGTGGAAGCACTGATATATGAGAGGTAGCTGACAGAATGAAATAGGGATGGTGGACACACTGATATGAGAGGTACACCCAGTATGAAAAAGGACTATTAACTGTATAGGTAGCTCCTAACATGAAAAAGGGGCTAGTGGAAGCATAGGTTATATATAGGCATGAAAAAGGGTTAGTGGAAGCACAAGGAAGCTCCCAACATATATGAGGGTGTTTTTTGAATTACTGTTCCATTGATCTATAGGAAATGAGTGCAATTAAATTGTACAATTGTGCAGTGGAATGGAATGAAAAATGCACACTGAAAAAGACAAATTTCACAAAAAACTTATAAGAATTGCTCAGTAATATTACAATATTATATTCATTAATATTAATAGTATGCAATGATGTTACATAAAGGAGAATTTGAATCATGTGGATAGGATTTGAATCTACCAACTCAATCCCTGAATGACTGGATAACTAGAAGTGTCTAAATCACTATTGGAGCTCACTAGTCTAACTCCAGATATCTAATTCATTCTATCAATCAGTTAAACCAGTTAAACTGATGAGGTAGGTGATAATAGGCACCTAATCCCATGCAACAATGAAATTTTAGCACTAACTGAAATGAAATGCATCTAACTAAATGTAACTGGAGTTTAACTTAACTTAACTAGGTACCTACCACAAATAACTGAAGGAGCCTATCGGTGGCACTTCGAGTGGCTCCTAAGTTGTAGGTATTGATCTCAGAGGCACATAAACTAATGCATGAACATGTATTCAATTGAATTTAACCTCTATATTTGTTCTCCACACTCCAGTGGTTGGTACTGATGGCACCAATGGCCCAAGTGGACCCAATATCAAGTAATGAATCCTGAGTTAGGAAAATATAATCTAATAGACTATGTATGGACAAGGGAGGATTATAAATCCTAACACCCACCCGTAATCCTAATTTGGACAGATATGGGACCTGGAAACAAGGCCAAACATCACCCATTGCAATCTAAAATAATTAAAATCTTCTTAATAAACTAAGGAAAATAGGGAAACCCTCATGGTAAAACCCCTCCTCAAAATAAGCAGTGAATCAGGAAAAACAAGTTTAAAAACTTGTAAAAATTTTGTTGCACTATGCAGCAGCAAATGCAGTATCTTGGTTCTTCTATGCAGCAGCATCTTGGGACTGTGCATGTGAACCTATGAATCCAAACTAAATGATTATGTCTGGAGGAATTTTCTTCTTTGGAAGAAGAAAAATATGCTCAACTGAATCGGGAACATAGCCAGTTGCTAGATGAAAACTGGACCCATGTAGAGCAACTAAGATCAACTGATGAGAGAGAAAAAGTTCTTGGAAATTCGAACCATGTGAGGAAAACCAAAGAAACTGATATATTGCAGCCTTGAACATCAAAACATGTGAGGTGGAATCATCTCCAAGTTTTAGGAGAAAGTGTCCAAGCGAATGCATAATGTCTCCATCTTTACTAGTTCTATGAGTAGATGAGCATGTGATCAAATTGGAAGGTAGAGAAGACCTAGACTATGGAGAGCGAGTTATTGAGCTCCATAATCTGATATAGCTTCAAAAATAACCAATTATTCACAAAATATAATATTAGCAAACTCATGAGAGAAAACTGACATCAAATCATTAGCAACAATTTTGAAAGAGACTTTTGGTGCTTGATTTTTCACACCAAAATTGATGAGAACACTTACAAGTATTACCAGAGGTTCTTGAAACTTAAAAATTGAACCAAATAAGATCATATCATATTGAAATAATTTCATATCATATCCAATAATGTGGAAAAAATCCAAGTGCTCCACCAAGATTGTAGATGCACAATTTTCTCCTTCTTCAAAACTCTGAGTATTGGTGCATTTAATCATGAAGGAATTTTCTAGAAGCTCAAGACCAATGCGAGTGAATGGATCACTCCTAAAATATGATATTATTTCCAAAATATACAAATTATTACTTTTATTCACACCAGTAACAACATTAGATATAGAGAAATCAAATTCCTCTTCATTTTATGAAGCAATTACTAGTAAACTATGCACATAATTTAAAATAGAAGAATCACTAGAGAATGTTTGCATAGAATGGAAGGATAATTTTTCTTCAATAATAGATATTCAAATGCATTCTTCTAGATCAGCTATATGAGAATATGATATATCATATATCTCATAAACGTCCATAGCAGCAGGAGCAGGAGTAACTCCAAGGAGACTTTCTTCAATTTGAATTGACTATGTGGAAGATTCTGCTTCTTCCTCATCTTGAACAACTTCATTAGATAGAATAAAGGCTGATACTTTTGAATAAACAACTCTTGTGGTGCTGGGTGTGCTCTTGAAATTGTTATAATGATCCTCATTGTGCTTGCCAAAGGTTCTAACCAATTTTGTCCAGAGATTCTTTGGGTATTTAGCATAATCAATAAGGTAGGGAAAGATTGGAGAAAAGGCCAGACATATTGTTCCAAAATATCTATCATCGTCATTTATCCATTCATTCTCATATTCATAAGACTCTTTAACCAGTGCAAAAGATACCTCATAGAGACCTTGTCTCTTTATAGATGAAATCATCTTCAATTTCCACTATGAATATATTTTGAATGGAGTAAGAAGAGGAACTGATAATCTTGAATCCATATTAAAGTTGTACCTATCACTGCAAAAACAAAACAATTTGCAATTATGTCAGAATCACACCTTCCATCTCAACATGTATAATTTCTCAGGGTCTGTCATGCCTGCAGAGACTTCTTTGGATGAATCCATAGTTAGAAATGCAGACTTTGCAGGACTTATGTGGAAACCCAGCTGCTTCTGGTGTAGAATGGAGATTGGACAAACTTGTTTCTTGCCTAAATAGGCTCTGATACCATATTTGAATTATTGTGCCATTGATCTATAGGAAATGAGTGCAATTGAATTGTATAATTGTGCAGTGGAATGAAATGAAAAATACACGTTGAATAAGAAAAATTTCACAGAAAACTTAGAAGAATTGATTAGTAAAATTACAGTATTATCTTCATTAATCCCAGTAGTATACAATGATGTTACATAAAGGAGAATTTGAATCATTGTTATACACCTGAATGGCACCTCTCCGTCTGAGTGTCGACATCCCTCATGTTGGCACACAAAAATACATCTATGGATTGAGGTTTGCCCAAAACACTATAGATTGGCTTATTATATAATACATTCCTCTTCCATCCAGTTGTTTACTTTGCCATTTTGCTATGATAAGTTGTATTCGCGACTCTCCATATATGCAACTCATGGATCATTCACGAGTGTCGGTTGTTGCAAGTCGCGAATGGATGTATTCACGGGTTGCTCTTATAGCAACTCGCGGATCATTCGCGAGTTGTCCTTATTCATACCCGTGAATATGTCCCTTGACATTTAAAAATAAAAACACACGATGATTTGAGATTAGTTAAGCATTGTTACCTTAATCACCTTAACTGTCTCAACCTCCTCAACCTTCGAAACTTCCTTATTTCCTTCATATAAATACAGGCCTTGGGGAGGGTGTTTGGTACATACACTTGGAGAGCAAAGTTATGCTGGTGGATTGTATACAGAAGTCTTTGGAGCAGTGGAACTCAGAATCCTTTGGTTGCAGAGGAGTCCTTGTCTCAGGCATTGGGTTGTAATCTGAACTCTTTCATTGTTGATAATAAAGAGAATCCTTCTTCCATATGTGTTTCATGTATCTTGGTTTGATAAATGTTTATGTTTCTGCATTTCATATATGATTTATCTAACCTGCTTATATATATATATGAATCATCTTGTATCTGGAAGATTGTCTCTAAACAGGTGAAGGAGGAGCAACCTTGAAGATTTTGGAGGTGAAGCAGAATGGAAGAGGAGAAGCAAGGATCAACCTTCGTGAATCAAGTAATTCTTTCTTATCCTCCTATTTCCTTTACTGCACTCTAGAAGTCAATTGTCTGCAAGTTAATTAAGTATGTTGGTAACCCCAGACCTATAGTTATAAGGTGTCCATACATGTACAACAGAACTGGTGACTCCGCTGGGGAAGCCTAGACTGCTGTAGGTTATTTCTGTTCCCCTGACCAGTCTTTGCTTGGAAGTCTATGTGTGATCTCTTATCCTAGTTCTTACTTACCTCAGTATTTGAAAGTCTTTTTTTTCTTTGTTTTTGAAAAAAAATTATACCCATTCGCGAGTTGCTCTTCTGCACAGTCATGAATACAAGCTTGCATTCACGGTTTGTTGTACTGGACAGTCGTGGATCATCCGCGGGTTGCACTTATAGACAGTCGCGAATATGCCTGGAAGTAGGAATTTTTAAGTTAAAGTTTGCTTGTTCTTTTCTTTGGGTAATCCGTGTTTCGGATTTGACTTTCTTTATAAATGTTGTGTAGCTTGTCTGAATACCTTGGGTGATCACACTTTATGCTTTTTTGGAAGCCCTTGAGTCTCTTTTGCTTGGATTATTTACTGCTTGCATCCTGAAGTATTTTGGCCTGTTTGGGTTGTAGGTTAAAGTGTCTTTGTCCAGATCAGTGATCAGGGTCTTGGGCTCTATTTTTTCCAGTCTGTCTTCTGACAGTGGCTGGTTGTCACTTGCCTTTATAAGTCTACAGTGATTTTTGTCATTGTTTGCACCCAAGATAGGGTTCCTAACCTTCCTTTTCTGGTTGTCTTTTGGTTCAGTTAGCCTGTTTGCTTCAGTTTGTTGCTTTTATACAGTCAATAAGATTCAAGTTTACTCAAGTACAGTGCATTGTAGATGCATAGTAGAATTTTGAGTATTTTTAAAAATGAAAAGAAAACATTGTTAAGCTTTTGCATTTTGTTTTTTGCATAAGTAGTGTTTATTTCAATTTAAAAATGTAATCTCAAAATATACAAAAAATATAGGCTTAGTTTCTCTTATCATTGCATTCAGTTCATCAATACATATTTGCAAAAAAGAAAAAGAAGTTTGTTTTATAGTAGTAGTTTGCTTTGAATACACCTTTACTTTCATTTATTTCTTGTTTGAGTCAAAAACACCACAAGTACACCACTCCATTTCCTTCTGAGTAAACAACAGCCCTTTAAAATAAACACATAATTTAAAATTTACTAGTAAGTTCTGTTTTTTAGGGGCCTTTCACCTACTGGCTTAGGCTAGACTTCTGGGCTAGGAAGTGTAAACTTCCCACAAGTTATAAAACTTAGACGTAGTGGACCTTTCTTTAGGTAAATCCTTGACTCTATCACTGTATCTGGGAAGCTCCTCTCAAACGGGAGTTAAGCACGAGGCCACGTGGAGGCTTGGACAGAGGAGATAACCCTCTGAATCCTTGTCAAAGCATAACTCAGGAATTTTGCACATCTGGGGATTCTGTCCTAGACAGAGTTTCGGGCTCAGCTACCCTGCCCATGCATACGAGTCCGGCTTGCGACTGTCCCCCCAGACTATTGGTATAGCCAAGGTAGCCTTTAGTCTCTTGTCTTTTAGGGTTCATACCTAGGTAAAATGGAAGGTTATTTCGGGTTCACCTCGAACAGGCTTGGAAGGTAACCCTTGTTGAAAGTGTAGGAGGGTGGTTGGGTGATTCCTCCGCTTGTTGCTAAGAACCACTTCAAGGACGCCAAATAATCGTTCATCAGCTTTCTTTGGGAAAGTATATCTTTTTACCCTGGTTTGATTGCTTGAGACTTTAGGAATTTTATAGTGTATGCTCTGTGGTTTTGCCTGTGTTTAGTTGGCCTTAGGGTTTGATTTGTCAAATTTTTAATTCTAGAGGACCAACCTGTTAGAAGGTCAAGAAGGTTGAGAAGCCTTCCTCCTCTCACCACATTGTAGCCTCCACCTTTACCCCAAAGGCGGAGATTAGACACTGATGGTTCATTTGAACCAGTAGGGATAAGTGAACTTCTTGGTGAACCAGAACTGATAGCTAACTGTTTTTATTTTGACACAATTGAGATAGAAGAATTGCAGACTGACGACTTTGCAAGAAACTTTAACACTCCCTTAACTAATTTAAACAATCCTGTGATCGTTTAAGTTAGACCTTTTGATTCACCAGTTTTAGGTGTCCCTGTGGCATTAGAGGAATTTTGGGGTATAAAATGGGCCTCCTAAGGAAAATAATAAAATAATATTGATTAATTTTGGAGGAAGAAAGAAAAAAACTACTTTTTGTGTTCGTATTTTCGACATATCTCCCTGTGTTTTTACTCAAATTTCGATCGAAAGAGCTCGTTGGATGTAGAATTTGATTTCAATCCAATGAGTACCCACACTGCATGCTTTTGACAGACCCCGCTACCCCAAAAACAAGAAATACCTGAAAAAACGTGATGATGATGTCATCATCACATTTTTTTCAGGTATTTCTTGTTTTTGGGGTAGCGGGGTCTGTCAAAAGCATGAGGTGTGGGTACTCGTTGGATGCGAAATCAAATTCTGCATCCAACGAGCTCTCCCGATCGAAATTTGATTAAAAACACAGGGAGATATGTTGAAAATACGAACAAAAAAGTAGTTTTTTTAATGACAAATATGTCAATTCAACCATTATGGTTGACTTATTTTATTGAAATTCTATTGGTTCTTGAATTCCAACTCACAAAAACTTATTTTGGCATGTTTTCTTATAAGGCCCATTTTAGACCACAAATTTCCTCTAATGGTAGGATCATGTCTTCTACGGAAGAAAGTCCTTTTGTGTTCACCTCAACCCTTCCGGTTGAAGGGGTACTACCTCCCCCGGTAAGTACCCCTAGATCTAGTCTACCTTCTACACCTTTGACTCCAGCGAGCCGGGTGGTTCAACCACAGGTTCACTCAAACATAGTAGGTACTTCTGGTGACATGGTTACTAGGATCCCCAGTATACCTACCATTCTTTCTTCCTTTCCTTATACTACCCAGAGTGGTCCGGTAGGATCCTCGGCCTTTGTCCAAGGATTCCCTTGGAATGGGGGGCACATTCCCCCACCCAGTCCATTTAGGTCCATCTCCTTCCTCTGTAGGAGTGTAGTTTGGGAACAACACCTCTTATGGGAAAAGTTTCAAAACCCCTATTTCGGTCCCATACACGAGCTCTCCCTTTTCATTGTTTAGTGGAGGGATACCTGCTACTGTCTTTCAGACCCCTACTTCTATGGGGACGGCCCGAACATCTTACACTGCACCTCCCACACACAATCCTGTGGCTTATGGATGGAATCTGTTTCAAAGCAACCTTCCCACTTCACAACCGGTGTCAGGGGGCAACCCCACTTTTACCTATGGGCATTCAAGGGCAGGACCCTCTAATCCCCAATCTGGCACATCTAGTACCCCAGTTAGACCCAAAATTCCATTCCTGGCAACTTTAAACTTGCCAGACTTGTCAAAATTGATGAATGACCCGATGAGGCATGACCCTTTGTGGCCACCTGTTCCCACCAAATTGCCCTCGGACATCCCTAAGTTCGAAGGTAAACTGGTGAATATCCTGGGGCTCATGCCACCACCTTCCATTTATGGTGTTCTTCAAATTCGTTGAATGAAGATTTAATGAGGTTGAGGCTATTCCAGAGAACCCTAACAGGTACGGCGGAAAAATGGTATATTGAACTGCCTTCTGCTGCTTTCAGTAGTTTCTGGGACTTGGCTAGTGCTTTTCTTAGCCACTTTCAACTTTCGGTCCGATATGACTTCGGAACGGACTTGTTGTCTACTTTTAGACAAAACAAGGCTACCCACATCTCAGATCATTTCCAAGAGTGGAGGAGGCGAAAGAGCCTTATCAAAGCCACTATCCCTCCTGAGTTCCTTTTAGAGTGGTTCCTTAAATCATTGTTGCCATACATATCTAAGGACGTATCCACCTCAGGAGTGACAAATGAAGAAGAAGCCATACTCAGGGCCCAGTAACTGGATTTGATTTACTCACAATCTAGGATCTTATACGAGATCATCCTTGAGGCACCGAGGCCTTCGCACGAGGCGGAGAAGCCTAAGCCTGGACCCCATGCCGATGGTGTGGTTGGATCCGTTAACTCTCCCACTGTAGAGTCTTTGACAAAACAACTTCACCAATTTTCTGTCAAACAGTCTATGGTAGAGGCAGCAAAGGCTGCCCCCTCCCCCCAGAGTGCAAATGTTTTTGCACAAACCTCTCAGAAGAGAAATCAGCAACCCGGCGGGAAGAAAAAGAAAGGTAAGAAGGGAGAGGGAAACCAAAACAAGCCAAAGCCCGCGAACAATGCTGATGGGGGCAAGAAAGAAAAGAAGAAGGTCAAGTTCCCTTGTAAGTTGTGCCAAGAGGACCACCTTACTCACCTTTGTCCCCTTATGGATCAAGCCCAGAAGCTGCTTAAAGCTCAACAACCAGCTGTCCTGAAGGATCCTTTTCCCCAAGGACAGAACTCTGCTTCAGCTTCTACCGTAGCAGGGGGCACTCAAACTGCCCCTGACCCAAACTATATCAACATGGTTCGATCTTCGACTTTGTTGCAAACCAGGAACAAAAACTATGAGAAAGAGACTCCTGAGAAGGGTAAAGTTGTAGGTGAACCTTCCAACCCTCTCACAATAGAGAAACCTGCTGAAATAATGCCAAAGATACCCAAAGGTGTCTTTAAGAATACTTTGCATAACCCTAATGCTAGGGCTGCTTCCAACTACTCCATGGTTGAATACTTAGCTCAAACCCCGTGTGCAATGTCAGCTTTGGAGGTGCTACAAATTTGTCCTGCTCAGCAGGATGCCCTCTTAGCAGCTTTAGGTAGCATGGACTCTTCGAGTCTCATGGTGAAATTTCATTTATCTGATGTTAAAATTTGCCTGCCTTACCATGTATCCCTATCAATAGATGTCGTCCATGGTGGTAAGACCATTGGAAGGGCAGTTGTTGATGAGGGAGCCTCTACATGTGTTATGTTCCTGGCTTGTTGGAAAGCTCTTGGATCCCCAGAGCTAGTCCCATCAAACACTTTACTTACTGCTTTTGATGGAAGATCTTTCCATCCGCATGGTATCTTGCCAGCTTTTGAGATTAAGTTGGAAGGCAAAGCAGTGTCTGTTGAAGTAGAAGTGATTGATGCTCCTTTGGACTACAATTTGCTTCTGGGAAGAAATTGGACTTATGCGATGTCCGCTGTTGCGTCGGCCATTTTTCGTGTCGTGGTTTTTCCACATGATGGCAAGTTCGTTACTGTTGACCAACTTGATTTTACCCGAAAAGGTCATTTAGAGTCTAATGAGTCCGCTATGCCATTGGTTGATCGGGCCAAACCTGCTGCACAGAGCTTGGGGGCTGGAATGTACGCATCATTGATGGGCACATTTGATCTTCCAGCCCCGGTTAATTATATCGGTTCTACTAGTGTGGGGAAGTCCATCGCTACGGTTGTCGATAGGACTTATCCTTGGGTTCTCCCAAATCCCCATGAACCGGAAGTGCCCTTATCGGCAGTGGAGGTGGCGTACCAAGCTATCACTTAAGCCACTGTTGATCCCATTCCAGATCCTCTAATAGTCTCGGACGATCTCGAAGAAGTATATTTTCCTGCATGGGCAAAAAACTCTTAGCACTCTATAGATTGCTTAGATACGGTTTTACCTTCCAATGAAGCTATTCTAGAAGCCATGAGTGGACGTGATAAGATTTGTGAGGATCTTCATCATCGATCCTATTTTCTTCCAGAGCTATGCAGAATAGAAAACCAAGAGTTTCACGTGAGACTATCAGAAGATGTTGATACACCTATCAATCCCTTGCCTAGGGAAGGAGTCTTTGACGAGGGGAATATGGCAAATATTTCCGCCACTATACCTATCAACATCTCTGTGAACCCTGATGTTGTGGAAAATATATATATAGGTGCAAACTACTCTCCTGAAGAGATAACTATCTATGCTGCCCTTTTTAAGGAATTTCGTGATGTCTTTGCCTGGTCATATGAGGAGATGCCAGGCATATATCCATCTATTGTTGAACATGAAATCCGAACCTATCCTGATGCCAATCCAGTTCGACAAAAATTAAGACCCGTGAACCCGCATAAAGCGGCGGCTGTGAAGGCAGAAGTTGAAAAGCTGTTGAAAGTTGGTTTCATATATCCCATAGCTTTGACTGAATGGGTGTCCAACCCTATTCCTATTGATAAAAAGCAAGGGACTATTCGCGTTTGTACAGACTTTAGAGACCTCAATAAATGCTGTCCTAAGGACAACTACCCCACACCATTTATAGACCATATCATAGATGCATGTGCGGGAAGTGAGCTATTTTTGTTTATGGATGGTTTCTCCAGCTACAATCAAATCCAAATCAAACCGAAAGACCATGATAAAACTGCTTTCATTTTCCCTTGGGGTACATTCGCATATAAGAAAATGCCCTTTGGATTGAAAAAAGTTGGGGCTACCTTTCAACAGGCTATGAAATTTGCTTTTCATGACATTAAACCATTGTCGAACCATACCTTGATGATTTGCCCGCACATTCTCGCAAGAGGATCCAACATCCAGATCATTTACGGTTAATATTTGAACAATGCAGATATTATAAAATTCACTTGAATCCCCACAAGTGTGTGTTCTGCGTCGATTCAGGAAGATTGCTCGGATTCATTGTCTCTAGTAGAGGCATCCAAGTGGATCCATTGAAAGTTGAGGCCATTGTAAATCTGCCTCCTCCTCGTTCTCTCAGACAAATTCAAAGCCTGCAAGGAAATTCTAACTTTCTTCGACGTTTTATTGTTAATTATGCCAAGATCACTAAAGGTTTCATGTTCCTACTCAAACAGGACACCCCATTTGTATGGGATGAAACCACACAACTTGCATTCAAGGCATTGAAAAAAGATTTGCTGTCGGCACCCTTATTACGTCCGCCAGATTATTCTAGGGATTTTATATTGTATCTGGCCGCGTTGGAGTCGACCATTGGAGTAGTACTAGTCCAGGAGGACGATAATCTTGTTGAGCATGTCATTTATTACCTTATTCATGCTTTGGTTGGACCTGAACTTAGATGCTCCCACGTCGAGAAGTTAGCCTTAGCAGCTGTTTATGCTGTGCAGAGGTTACGTCACTACATTTTACTGAGGACCACCACAGTAGTGGCGGATGTAAACCCTTTCCAATATGTTTTATCTCGACGGATTGTTGGGGGAAAATTTAACAAATGGATAGTCATTCTCCAAGAGTTTGACTTGGTTTTTCAATCTGTTAATTCTAAGAAGTCCTTAGTTTTTGCTGAGCTTATAGCAGAATTTCCTACTGATGAAGATGTAGTGGTTGAAGATGACTCATTCCCAGATGAGCACATCTTCCTAATAGCCACCTCTGATCCTTGGTATGGAGATATTCTTATATATCTCCAGACTTTGAAGTATCCTGCCACTTTCTCTACGGAGGAACGACGTAATTTATGCCTTCATGCCAAGAACTACCTCATTATAGGAGATACATTATATCGACGAGGGGTAGATTCCATCTTGCGTCTCTGCCTTACTCATGAGGAAGCGGATATTGTCCTAAATGATTCCCATAGCAGAGCATGTGGGGGTCATTTATCTGGGTTAGCAACGGCCCAGAAGATATTGTGTGCCGGTTATTTCTGGCCCATGATCTTTAAAGATTGTGTGGAAGCAGTGAAGCGCTGTCATCCCTGTCAGCTTTACACCAGGAAAATGCGGTCACATCTTGATCCGTTATTTCCTGTTGTCTTGGTAGGCCCCTTCATGAAATGGTGGATTGATTACATGACATGCAACCCAATCTCGGCTGGGGGGCACCAATACATCATTGTCGCTGTTGACTATTTTACGAAATGGGCAGAGGCAATGCCTACTTTCAAAGCCGACGGGGAAACATCAGTTTTTTTTGTTTTCAATCAGATTATTGCAAGGTTTGGTATTCCCAAAGTGATTGTCACTGACCATGGCAGTCATTTTCAAAATAACATGATGACGGAACTGACTACCATGCTGGGATTTAAACAAGAGTATTCTTCTCCATACTATCCACAAGCAAATGGTCAGGTTGAGGCTGTCAACAAGACTTTAAAAACTATCCTTAAATGGACAATTGATGCAGCCCGTTCTAATTGGCACATCATGTTATATCCTTCTCTTTGGGCTTACAGAACTAACGTAAATACTGTTTTTGGTTTCTCCCCTTTCCAACTCGTTCACGGGGTGGAAGCAGTTACTCCGATTGAATGCGAAATCCTGTCTTTGAAGATAGCCATTCATGTGCTATCTAATATGACTGAGATTGAGGAACATCTGGTCCATTTAGAACACCTTGATGAATAGCGTAGAGATGCGTTGACTGCTAATCAGGCTCATAAAAATAGGGTCAAAGCTCAGTATGATAAATCGGTCAAACCTAGGGTTTTCTCTGAAGGGGAACTTGTCTTGCTTTGGGACCAAGATAAAGAACCTCTGGGGGCAGGAAAATTCAAGGCTATGTGGTTAGGACCTTATGTCGTGTTGAAGGTATTGAGTAAAGGCGCATATGAATTAGTGGATTTTGATGGGAATAAGTTGCCTGAGCCTAGAAATGGGCTCTACCTGAAGAAGTACTACGCTTAGGCGTAGCACTTTTTCTTGTATTTTTAGTGTATGTATTTTTATGTACATTAGGTTGTCAGTTTTGTTTTTTATACTATCTGTTGTTTGTTGCAGATGTCTTTCGAATGGTATATAGGATTCGTTGATGGCGCCAGCCATCATACTTATAACCTAGCTTCGGCAGCATGGGTTATCTATTCTCCCTCGGGACAGCTTGTTGCTGCGGGAGGCGCTTGTCTAGGTCCTGCTTCTAATAATGTTGCTAAGTATAGGGCCATTATTGAGCTCCTATGGGATGCTTTGTCACGTGGCATTACCCAACTTGAGGTCCGTTTGGATTCTTAGTTGGTCATTTCCCAGCTCAATCGAGCTTATCAGGTACAAAATCCTATCTTATTATGTCAGTTCATGTAAATTCATTTATTGGAAAGACATTTTGAAGTTATTACTTTTAATCATATTCCACGAAACCAAAATTCATTGACTAATGCATATGCTAATTACATTTTGGATTGGCATGTCACACACATTTTATGAAAATATACAGCAAATATATGAAAGACACTTGTAAATAAACTGACAACAAACACCAATATATATATATATATATGTAAAATATCTGTTCATAGATAGGATAGGTCAAGTCTGATCCTTAGATCCCGTCATATACAAAATGTCAAAAAATGTGGATCATAGTCTATCAAAATGCCCTAGGTCTAAGCTGGACCGCCCTAGCCACTAGGACCACCTTGGTCCCCATGATCTCTATGCACCCTGGCTTCCTCAGCCTCCTTAGCTTCGGTAGCCTCCACCACATCTCTATATATGAGCACTGCTCTAGCTACTCGTCTAAAAAGATGTAGCCAAACCGGTGGAACCCCAACTACGAACTCCTGCATGGCTGCAGGGAGATGCTCTATCCATATGGTCGGTACTCATTGGGTTAGCCTGGCCAGCTTCCCCTCTAGTACTCTGATCAATCCATGATCCTCACCCACAATAGGACGCACGAATATGCGAGGGTGCCCTTCAGGGCGAACTGGTCCAATATCTGCATTTTGACACATGAATAGGATTAAGACTTGTACATATGTATATATCTATCATTTGAAAAATTCATAAAAATTTGATAATGATAAAAAATTAAAAATTACTTACCTATCTCTCCCCATGCTCCTCTTGGAGGGAGGATAAGGTTGGGGTCACCTCGGAAGTCCATCCTGACATATGGAAACTGCTCCAATGCCAGCAGCTATCGTTCCCACCATGTGTAGAAGTCATCATCATAGACACTATGTACTATGTCCCTTCCTCCTTGACAGAGAAAGATATCTCCCCACCTGCTCAGCCTCGGCTGACGTGGAGATCTGACCTGTAGTTGTATGGCAGGGCTCATGGCTGGTACTTTCTCGAAGAAGAACACCACTAATATGCTTGCATAGCCAAAATTCTTGCGGCTTCCTCTCTTGCAGTCGGATAGTTGTCTCCTCATGATGGGGACAACTCTCGAGCACCAATCATAAAGATCACCTCTAAAATAGTCAACTTCCACCCTCATTTGATTCCTGGTGGCCATATGTAACCCTGTTGATCCTGAATTCTCACAATGGTACTAGCTAATACCTGGAGAGTAAAATCCTGGATATCTGCAATTAGAACACTGGTTCCTCTCTTCTGAGTACCCGGTGTACAGAATATGTCTACATAGTTTTGGACACTTAAGGGGTCACCGCCCCTGCCAGTGCCCTCCAAGTTCACCAGTGCTCCCCCTCGTGAAAACCCAGTAATGAAATAAATGTCTTCCACGGTAAGCTCTAAGGTTTCACCTTGTAGATTGAACATCCCCATCTCATGATCCCAATAATTGACCATGAACTCAAGTATGCGGACATTGGCCCACATGGGTGATGTACAAAAGAATTTCAGCATCCCACTGGTCCTCAATGCCTGTATGGTGGGCGCACTTTGGAGCGCCGCGTGGTCCATTAATTCATGCTCCCTTTCCCTCCATTCCAGAACCATATTTTACCTGGAAAATACAAGCAATTGGATTCAATATTTCCATATCAAAATTTAAAAATCTTGCATATTTTTTAAGTTTTTTCCCACTGCGCAGTATTCGCGACTGTCTATTTAGGTGGGCCGCGGATCATTCGTGGCTATCTCATTAGGCAACCCACAAATATAACGTGTATTTGTGAGTTTCCCTCTTAGCAACCCGCGAATGCGCACTGCTACAGTTTCGGGTACGTTTAAATATTGAATTCCAACTTAAACCTAACATTTGCTTAGATCAATTTGACGAGATTAGGGTGTAGGATTACCTGAAGCTGACGGATTCCGCTTTCGACGGTCCAATTGTCCATAGTGATTGATCAAAAGTAGAGGGTAAACCTTGCTTTTTTTGGCTCAAAATTTCAAATGGTGAGTTTGTTTTAATTTTCAAGCTATTTATAGAAATTATATTTCATAAAGTGGGTCTTTTTCCATAGTTTGAAATGTCAATTAACTAATATCATCCTCTTTGTGCCTTGAAACAGGTTTATCACTTTTTACAAAGTGTTGTTGCTCCAATAGGGTGGTTTTGCTATTTCCAACACATGTTGGCATCTTATCACTCCACATTAACCTTACTATTCAACATTTTGCCACAGACTATGGTTTTCTAAGCCTTTAGTCCCTTGTGTTTACCATTGTTCTTCTGTGGCTAGGACCCTTTTTTCATGAGTATCCTTCTTATATGCCTTTGTCATTCTTTGGTACTCATGTCATCACTATTTCAAGTTCAGGGGGGTATCCTCTTAGCTATTTTTCATGCCAAATAGAGCTTCTTCTAAATCTCTTTTTACAATCTATCCCTTTATAGGACTCCCCGCCCTTATGGAGTTTCTTTAGGCCCGGGTCTGACTTGACTGCCGAGTTATCTCGTCCATTCAAGCTCGTTAAGAATATGTGTACAGGCATCTGCATTGGTGGTAGGTTATCTCTTTCTCAGACCATGTAGAATAATACGAGAAAGGATCACTCTCTTTTATTTTGAATTGAGAAGAGTATTCTCAAGTATAGGTTTATCGCTTTTCCGGACCTGAGGGACTAAATTTACAGAAAATGAACACCCGGTTTGAGCTTAGTTTTCTCTTTTTCGTGCTCTGGACCCAAACATGAAAAAGATTCCGAGTGTACTTTGTGTCTTTGTCATGCTCATTAAACACTTAAGAACAAAGCAACGAGTTTATTGTTGTAAGCCCCATTTCTCATAACCAAATGGATCTTTCCGAGTGATCTTGCTTTCCTTCACACTCGTAAAACTCAAGCTATTTTATGTTGTTCTAGAAGGAGTGTTGGGTAGGTGGTAATTTAACCTTTTTCGGACCTTCCTTACTAACTACGAAAAAGGTTCACCTTTTCTTCTTCGGAAGTTAAGAGAGTTCTTCTATGGTTTGTTTTATACTTTTTCGGCCTCAGGAGACTAAATTGGATGAAAAAGGACCCCCCTAGAGTCTTCTTTGGAGTTTTCAAACTCTCTAAATGTGAAAACACCGGCTGAGCATGTACTAGTTCGGGCTCATTAAATCCATGGATCAGTGACACTATCAAGCATTATTTTCCCATCTCTTCAAGATTGTTAAAAAATGAAGAGGGAACCGAGTTTACTTTCCTGGACTCGTTAAAATTTAACAGGGA
>LPNX010162677.1:69239-94181 GCA_001517045.1 Pseudotsuga menziesii
TTTTAGTAATGGAAGCATGCCATCCTTGAACATAGCACTCTTTGTTTTCTGATATCCATGTTTCAGTGTCCACTTTTTTGTTCAGCTATCATTTTGAGTTTCTTACTCCTCCTCTTGTCCATTATACCTGGGGAATCTGATCATGTCTCCTACATGATAGATAAGTCTAGTTGTTCTATCTATAAGTTCTACGCTGCCTTGGTTCATCTCTGTGTTGTGCTCACTGTTCAAGGACTCTTCCCAATGTCTGATCTATAGCCTGATCCCATCATTGTTATATCTGTTATCTGTTTGTGTCTCCCTTCTTTTGCCTAGTTCCTAGTCACTCTTGTGATCCGTTGGAGGATCTATTGCCTTCCTTATCACAGCATGGTTCCATTTTAGCACTTCCTGATGACGAAGACCTACAGTTTTGACGATAGTACCTCAGGATTCACTTTCATTATTGGTGAATTCCTTTGCTTCAGTTGTTGATTATCATCTATTGATTGACAAACTGTTGAATCCTTTCCATGTTCGAATTCAGCTTACCCTTATTCACATGGCTTGGATTGTACTAGTTATTTGGGATCCTTTATGAAGACCTTAGTTCCTCACCTATGGACTAAGTTGCGCAAGATTATGTTCTATTCATTTACCTGGCTTCCAAATCTTTGAAGACTCATCATTATTGTATATTGTGGCTTCAATCCACCTTTGTAATATACGTGGTCTTTACCCGTATCATATGATGTACTCAAATATTATGAAGGAGCTAGTGTTCCAGTAAATTGAACATAGCATCCTCAGATGTAACTTTGTATATGACGTTACTATGTATTTGTTTCAGGTACTCTCTCTGCTCCATTGGATTTCTAATTTCTCCAAAGCTAAACATTATAATGTATTTCGGCCATCGTTTCCCTCTAAACTCACACATTAGGGGCCATCTGTTATACACCTAAATGGCACCTCTCCGTCTGAGTGTCGACATCCCTCATGTTGGCACACAAAAAGACATCTATGGATTGAGGTTTTCCCAAAACACTATAGATTGGATTATTATACAATACATTCCTCCTACATCTAGTTGGTTACTTTGCCATTTTGCTATGTTAAGTTGTATTCGCGACTCTCCATATATGCAACTCGTGGATCATTCGCGAGTGTCGGTTGTTGCAAGTCACGAATGGATGTATTCGTGGGTTGCTCTTATAGCAACTCACGGATCATTCGTGAGTTTTCCTTCTTCATACCCACGAATATGTCCCTTGACATTTAAAAATAAAAACACGTGATGATTTGAGATTAGTTAAGCATTGTTACCTTAATCACCTTAACTGTCTCAACCTCCTCAACCTTCGAAAATGCCTTATTTCCTTCATATAAATACAGGCCTTGGGGAGGGTGTTTGGTACATACACTTTGAGAGCAAAGTTATGCTGGTGGATTGTATACAGAAGTCTTTGGAGCAGTGGAACTCTGAATCCTTTGGTTGCAGAGGAGTCCTTGTCTCAGGCGTTGGGTTGTAATATGAACTCTTTCATTGTTGATAATAAAGAGAATCATTCTTCCATATGTGTTTCATGTATCTTGGGTTGATAAATGTTTATGTTTCTGCATTTCATATATGATTTATCTAACCTGCTTATATATATATGAATCATCTTGTATATGGAAGATTGTCTCTGAACAGGTGAAGGAGGAGCAACCTTGAAGATTTTGGAGGTGAAGCAAAACGGAAGAGGAGAAGCAAGGATCAACCTTAGTGAATCAAGTAAGTCTTTCTTATCCTCCTATTTCCTTTACTACACTCTAGAATTCAATTGTCTGCAAGTTAATTGAGTATCTTGGTAACCCCAAACCTATAGTTATAAGGTGTCCATACCTGTACAACAATCATGTGGATAGGATTCGAATCTACAACCTCAATCCTGATTGACTGGATAACTGGAAGTGTCTAAGTCAATATCAGAGCTCACTATTCTAACTCCAGATGTCCAATTCATTCTATCAATCGGCTAAACTAGTTAAACTGATGAGGTAGGTGAGAATAGGGACCTACTCCCATGCAACCATGCAAGACCGGCGCTAACTAAACTGAAAGACATCTAAATGAATGTAATTGGACGTTAACTTAGCTTAACTAGGTACATACCACAACCAACTGAAGGGGGTTACTGGCGGCACTTAGAGTGGCTCTTAAATTGTAGGTATAGGTCTCAGAGGCACATAAACTGATGCATGAACATGCAGTCAGCTGCAGTTAACCTCTAGATGTGTTCCCCACACTCTAGTGGTCGTTACTAGTGGCACAAATGGCCCAAATGCACCCATTGTTACTAGTTGATTCAATATCAAGTAATGACTCCTAAGTTAGGAAAATATAATATAATAGACTATGTATGGACAAGGGAGGATTATAAATACTAACATGTATCTCCTAGCATGAAAAAGGGTTGGATGATGCATCATGATGAAGGTAGATCCCAACATCAAAAAGGTTTGGTTGATGCACCGATATGAGGGTTTATCCCAGCATGAAACAGGGTTGGTTGATGCATTGACATGAGTGTTTCTCCCGGCATGAAAAAGCGTTCATTAAAGCACTAATATGAGGGTTTCTCCCAACATGAAAAAGGGTTGGTTGATGCATCGATATGAGGGTTTCTCCCAACGTGAAAAAGGGTTGGTTGATGCACTGATGTATATGAGAGGTACACCCATCATGAAAAAGGGATGGTTAATGCACATATGTATATGAGAGCTACACCCAACATGAAAAAGGGTTGGTTGTTATATGAACTTTTTATGGTATGTAGACTCAAGAGATGTCACAATTTAATGGCTCAAGTACCAAGTTGCAGCAGTAGTGATGAAGAAATATAGTGATGATGTCTAGAGACAAGATCCAGTGTTGATGACAAGATCCAGTGATGATGTCCAGGGATTATGACTATGACGAAAGAATACCTTCCTTGTTAAGAGAGAGTGTTGAATATTGTAACTTCAAAAGACATTCTTGTTGTAATTTTACTATATTATTCTTGCACATCCTTCTAGATATGTTATTGATGTACTAATTGTTCATGTAAATATACTTAAGAGAATGACTCTAAACCTTTTGTTGTAAGTCGGGTCAATAGTACCTACAAGAGTCATTATATAAATGTTATATTGTGTCTCCCCAGACAAGTAAACCTGTTATCTTCCAAAATAAATTTATTTTGAGAGTATGAAGAATTCGATTCATGTCATGAAAGATCTAAGGATGATTAACAAATTGAAGGTCTCTCTTTTTTATAAGGTTGAAAAATTTGGAAATTATAGCTTTCGGTGGCTTAGGCGAGGTTCTCAATAGCTCATTAGCCACTGAAAGGCTATGTTTAGGAAACTAACGGTTTAACGGAGGATAAAAGTAAACCACTAAAAGCGGGCTTGAGTAAGTAAAATGCAAAAACACTTTCGATGGCTTAGGAGAGACTTCAAAAGACTCATTAGACACCGAAAAGTGTTGCTTTCGGCAACTTAGGGAAAAGACCAAGGAGGGTGTTAACCACCAAAAGCAGACAAAAAGCGACATGGGTAAAGGCACTTTCGGTGGCTTAGGTGAGACTTCAGACATCTCATTAGCCACCAAGAGGTGATGCTTTCGGCAGCTTAGCGAACAATTGAAGACAGGCTTTAACCACTGAAAGCAGGCGAAAGATCATTGGGGAAAAAGTGCTTTCAATGACTTAGGCAAAAGCGTTGACATTTCACTAGCCACTGAAAGGATGATTTTTTGGCAGTTAAAAGGAATATTCGACGAGGACACTATCCGACAAAAGCTGGGTTTCACAGCAACACTGGGAAAATGGTTTCGGTGGCTTAGGAGAAAGGGATATCATTTCATTAGCCATGGAAAGCCATCATTTCGGTGGCTAGCAAACAAAATCCCGAAGGCTGTTAACCACTAAAAAGGTAAAATGTGGAAATGGTTAGAAAGCGGTCAAATCAAACCTCGTCATCAAGATAAACGATCAGTGAAGGGCATAACAAACGACTGAAAGGACATGAGCCTACATAACTATGTGTGGAAATAAGTGAAGGAGGTTGTTATAACACTTATAAAGGACTGATAGGATCTGAAACCTTCATTTTTCTTCCACTTGTCCAAAAGAACAACATAAAATCTCACCGAGGATCTAGGTTGCTTTAAAGTATGATTGCTAGGCAAGGGTTATCGAGAAGATCAACTATAGCCATCACCTTATGACCTCAGCATCCATCATGACATCAAAATCCCTCATAATCAGTGCCAAAAACTCTAGTACATTTCACTTTCGATCTTAGCATTTCTCTCCACCATAAAGCCATCTCTGAGAATCATCCTGCTACCACACTGTCATACAGAACTCCAACTTATTTTTGCAGGTACCCAGGAGTGGAATTCAGCAAGATGAAGAAGGGAGGACCTGCTCTCAAGCAGGAGTTGGGAGATATCATCTATTTGGAAACACATCCAGAGGTCTATAAACTTTTCCAGTATGTTGGCTACTATAGTTTTTGTGATAAGATACAAGGTTCACATCAGCAGGTGGCTGAGGAATTTTCCCTCTCATTTGATGGCTCTAAGGAAGTCATAGGCAAAGAGGAATTCCACATAGATGAAATCCTAATCACTGAAGTGAAGGAGGCCAAGGAAAACCCTAGCAGCCACCCCACGTTGGAAACCCTAACTAAAGCTGCAGTTAGCCTTCAGCCTCCAGAAACAAGCCAGGCTGTTGTTAACCCTCCTAGCACAGAGCCTGCTGAAGAAAAAAGTTGAGCAGACAAGCCTAAAAGAACATTTTTGGAAGAAACCTAATAATTTTTGGAAAACAGGGCTTTTAGTGGCTTAGGAGGACACTGGGGCAGTTCATTAGCCACTGAAAGCACCATTTTCGGTAGCTAACGATCCTAATAATCTAGCCTATTAACCACCGAAAGCAAATAGATGCTTAAAATTAAATTTTGACATGCATGACTGGTTTTGGGCGAATATAGATGGCTCAAGGACAAAGTCTGAAGATGAAGGACGTGGAGGAAATCATCAAGAAAGGTCTGTTTTAGCTTTACTATGACATAACAGCAGAAAATGTCACCAACGCCTAGCTATCAAAAGAAAACAGTGACTTAACCAGCAGAGGACCAATGGCAGTGATTTCCAGCAGTTACCTTAGTTATCTGAAAGTTCATACAGTGAACTAATTCTACAATTAGTTAAACAAGTAGTTAATTAGGGTTTTAACCTAATTTGCAAAAAATAATTATTTTGTTTATTTTTGTTAAAACAAATCCAAGTTTTCAGGATCTGAGTATTTTGTAAAGGCTATAAAGCCTAAGACTTATTTTATTTAATAGGTTCAACTTCGGGGACTTATATTCCTATACTATTGTCAGCTTCTCATTTTGCTTATGATTTGATATAAGCTCTTTTGTTATCATTTGTTCAGCTTCCATTTCTATCTTCTCTGTGCTTATGCTTGAATGTGTTATTCAGGTTATATTCAAGTGAATTAATGACTGATAGTTGTCACCCTATTGGCATGTTGATGTGATTTGAATTATAAGTACCTTCCTTATCATGATTTAGCCATTTATATGTATCTGTTTTATGTATGAATCTACCAGCATGATGAGTTCTCCATCCCTGCACCATATTGTCAACCTCTGAATAGTGGTAACTAAAATCCTTGTACCTATTTGAGTTTCATGCATGTCTTGAGAGTGGAAGGATATCTAGATCACCTGACTTGATCCATTTTATAAAACCCCAAAAACATTGTAATTTACCAGGCATCCTCGAGCTGCAACCTAGAGGAGTTTCCTAGAGTGATAAAAAATTGGCATTGTTGTCAGGGAGAGAAGACTGAAGCTCAGCTTCCTTGGGAGACGACATAGATCCTTGCTTTGATGATAGACAAATCTTGGACATTATTTTGGTTGTAATAATCTATCTAGCGACTCCATTGAAATAAAGTGTCTTCAAGAAGACCAAGTACTAGAGCAAACCCTTAAGGGCCACCAACAACACCGGTTTCAGATCCATAAGAGATTCTCAGAAAAGATAGGGCTTCACTAAGGAAGACTAGCAGTGCTGCAAAGGAAGCTACATCAGGGATTTCAAGAAATATTTATGCCATTATTTCTTCTACTGAAACACTTAATTCTCAGGAATTTATAAATACATCAGAAAATCCTAGGGTTTGGGTATCTTCAAGCACTGCTGCTTGTGAAGATCCAATCCCTAGTGACTCCACTGGAATAAGTTTACCACCACCACCTTCAGCTACTAGCTACATCAATACTTCCGTCATCCACCCTTTCCATACCCATTTCCAATATGGATGCCCCTCAATTGACCAAAATGGAAAGGATCTCGGTAGCTAGGTATGCCCCCCTAAATTTGCCTAACCCTCTCTCGGCCATGCCCACTGGAGATTACCTCAAGTACATGCCTAAGTTCATAGAAGAGGGAGATTTCATAGCTGAAGAACATCTAGAGGCATTTTACAGTTACGTTGAGAACGTTAACATAGAATAGGAAGATGTGTGGACTAGGGTTTTTGTACAAATCCTAGTAGCTCAGGCTAGGAAATGGTTCAAAGAACTACCTGCTGGGTCATTGGTAGGAATTGAAGCCCTAGATGACATATTTAAACATTGGGGAGAGAGGAGAGACTACCTCTATTATATCATAGAGTTCATCAACTTGAAAAGAGAGAATGCGAAGTCTGTCTCCAACTTCACCAAGAGATTCAACAATATGTACAGCAAGATCCCCACTGAAATCAATCCCACTGATACCTCAACTAGGATAACTTATGCAAATGCTTTTGACTCTGATTTCTACCTGCTTCTCAGAGAAAGGAGGCCTACCTCCTTATCACTCATGCAAGCTGTTTCCCTAGAGGTAGAATAAAACATTGTGGCATCTCAGAAGGTCAAAGGAAAGATAGATAGGAAGAAGCAGCTAGCCAACCCTATTGGGGCTTCTTCATCAAAGAAAAATATTGACAAAATGACCAAACTATTAGATAACCTGACTGCTGAAATGTCTAAGCTAAAGGACCGAGGACAGATACCTATGAGGGGTAAAGGGCCAAGTGATTTTGTTCCCCGAAACCTTAATTTTGTCCCTTACAGAAGAGGCAACCCCCCAGTTCAGATTCTCAGAAGGGAAAGGAATCAAGGGGAATATTAGAGAATAAGAGCTCCATTTTAGAATGTTGTATTAGGAGAAGAGCCAGAATTCATTGAAGAAGAAGGAGAAGCTGAAGAAAACATCCACTGTATGGAGGATGAGGTGGACTATTCTTTTCTGACACTGGCATAATATGAGGAAGCCCTAATTAATGAGAAGATCAATGAAGAAGTTGTATATCAGGCTGATGGTCAGGGAGGGTACAATTTGAGGTCCAGGTTGGTTGCTCCTCTTAAGAAGAATGTTGTACCTATCAAACAGCCTACTGCACCAGCTAAAAAGGCTACTGTTTTACCAAAGAAAGTGGCTATCATTTCCAAATCATTGCAAAAACCAACACCTTCATCAAGCCCTGACCATGTCCAACTCAAATATCCAGTACATGAGGTAAGGTTTCCTGATAGGCTGCATTATTCTTTCAACCTTGAGTCAGAGATTCAAAAATTGAAGATCCCTTTCCCATTAATTGAGCTAATGAAAAATGATGTATTCAAATCTTCCATTCTGTATTCTCTTCAGCCAAAGGTGCATATTGATACTGACTTTGTAAATCTTCAAGATGACAAACCTATTGTAACCCTAGGCCCCATGATCGAAGACCTAAAGGACTCATGCCCACCTTTCTATATATCCTTGAATATCCATGATAAAGTCCTTCATAACTATCTGCTGGATTCAAGAGCTTCCCATAACCTAATGCCAAAGGCTGTGATGGATGAGCTTGGTCTCAACATTACCAAGCTCTACCATGATTTATTCTCCTTTGACTCTAGAAAGGTCAAGTGCTTGGGCCTCGTCAAAGACCTTGTTGTGAACCTAACTCAGCTACCTTCAAAAAGCATCATGATGGACATTGTAGTGGCTGATATCCCTCCCACATTTGGTCTCTTGTTGTCTCGATCGTGGAGTAAAAGGCTAGGTGGCACCCTTCAGATGTACCTTACATATGCCACCATCCCAATGTTTGGAGGGGAGACCAAGAGGCTTTACAGGGAAAATTAGTTGGCCTACATCATAAGCAATGAGAGTAATTCAGTGAATCACCCCATCTATGCATTAGACACATATTTTGGATCATGCATTCTACAAATAGATGATTCTTAGTAAACATCAGTCCAGCTTACTAAGCCCACCTATCAACAACCCCAAGAAGTGACCACAGCAGTCTAGAACATGTATTTTGATGGAGCTAGAACTCAAAGCTCAGCAGGTGGAGGTGTAGTATTGATCTCTCCATCCAAGGAAAATATTCATCTATCTTATAAGCTTGATTTTAAAACCACTAACAATATAGCAGAATATGAATCCTTGCTGCTAGGAGTTAAAGCTGCCAAGGAGATGGGGATCATGTGCATGAGAATTTTTGGGGATGCAGACCTTATTATACAACAGGTCAACAACACTTTTCAGACAAAAAAATGTCAGACTAAAGACCTACAGGGACGAGGTATGGAAACTCAGAGACTCCTTTATGTTTTTTGAACTGTCATATATACCTAGGGCTTTGAATCACCTGGTTGATTCCCTAGCTGTCTCAGTAAGTCTATTTGTTCCTCCTTTACCTCCTAAGCTCAGCTATGATGTTCAAGTTAAGTACGGACCTTTCCTGCCAGATAATGTCAAAAGTTGGAAGGTGTTTGAGAATGATGGTGAGCTTAGCAAATTCCTTCAACTAGTAGATGAATTCTCTGATATACATATAGATCAGAAAAACCTAAACATGGAGGAATCCAAAAAGCTCAAGTTGAAAGATAAAGCGGCTGATCATAACATTGTCCAATTACCCATCAATTATATACCTCGGGGTCTAGTACCTCTGGAAGAGCTTTTTGATCATAATGACATCCCTATCAAGCCTACCAAAAAGGAGTAAGACCCTGCTGTTCAAGAGAAAAACATAGGTAGCCAAAGCCATCTAAAACTGATAAATATGTCCACTAAGTTTACTGCTGATCAGAGGTCCAAATTTTGCAACCTAATAAAAGGATTTGCTGATATTTTTTCCTGGGAGTATAGTGACCTGAAAACCTATGACACCAATATCATCCAGCACAGGATTCCTTTGGAGAAAGACACCATCTCTTTCAAGCATAAACTAAGATCCATTAGTCCTCTCCTACTACCCGTAATTGAAAAACAAATCCATAAGCTCCTTAAAGCCAAAATCATAATCCCCCTCAGGAAGTCCAAGTGGATTGCTAACCTAGTGGTGGTAAGGAAGAAGAATGGGGAAATCAGGTTGTGTGTGGATTTTAGAAACCTGAATAAATGTTCCAAAAAAGACAACTATCCACTGCCCAAGATGGAACACCTATTGCAAAGAGTCTCAGGGGCTAGGGTTATGTCATTTCTAGATGTATTCTCCGGATACAGCCAAGTTGTTGTGCACCCTGATGACCAAGAGAAGACCGCTTTTACTACCCCCTAGGGCACTTTCATGTATGCTAAAATGCCATTTGGGCTGATGAATGTTGGGGATACTTTTCAGAGAGCCATGGACCTAGCTTTTGTTGGGTTGAAAGATAAATTTGTGCTTATACACTTGGATGACCTAATTGTTTACTCTCACAGCCATCATGACCATTTGCAGCATTTGAGGAAGGTATTTCTGAAGTGCGGAAGGTATGGAATATCACTCAATCCTAAGAAGTCCCAATTTGCACTCAATGAAGGGAAACTCCTAGGTCACATAGTCTCAACTAAAGGTGTAAAGATTGATCTGATAAGGGTGGAAGAAATCCAGAAGTTGTCCATATCGATGTCAAAAAGGGACATTTAGTCCTTTTTGGGTAAGATAAACTTTGTCAGGAGGTTCATCCCTAATTTCTCTGAGATGGTAAAGCACATAACAGCCATGCTGAAAAAGGATGCAGAAATAAAATGGACTGACCAGGAAATAATCTCTTTAGAAGACATCAAGAAGGCCATCATGGAGGCCCCAACCTTGATTAGTCCTGACTATACCAAGATTTTTTATATCTTCTCTTTTGCATCCTATGACACGGTGGCAGTTGTGCTGTTACAAAAAGATAATGAGGGTATTGATCATTCAAGTGCATTCTTCAGTAAAACCTTGAGAGATGCTGAGCTGAAGTATGATCCATTTGAGAAACAGGCTTATACTTTGATAAAGTCATTGAAGAATTTTAGAATTTACACTCTCCATGCAAAAGTCCATGCATATGTCCCTTCAGCTGCTATGAAGGATGTTTTGACTGAGCCTGACATTGATGGGAAGAGAGCTAAGTGGATTGCCAAGATCAATGAGTTTGATATAGAGGTAAAGCCCACTAAGCTAGTAAAGGGACTAGGTCTGGCCAAACTCATGGATAAAGAAAACTGTGAACTAATGGGGATAAACTTCACCTGTGTCAAATCAGCAAAAGTGCAAATCATGGTAGCAGCAGAAGTAGATCAATATTAGAATGACATTCCACCAGTGGCTGAAAACCTGTCTTCATGTGAGTGGTACTCAAGTATTATTCATTTTTTGCAAAAATTAGAAGTTCCTCTTGATCTCACTCCTAATAAAGCACAAGCTCTTAAATTAAAGTCTGTTAAGTTTTGCATAGTTGACAAACTGTTGTACTAGAAAGATCTGTCTGGAGTTTTGTTGAGATGTCTGGATAAGGAAGAATCAGATCAGGTAATGCACCACTTTCACTCCAACACATGTGGGGGCCACCTATATTGGAAGACCACAGCCCACAATATCCTAAGCGTAGGATACTATTGGCCAGTCATTTTTGCTGATGTATGTACTTTTGTAAGGGCCTGTGACCAGTGCCAAAGATTTATAGGGAAGCAGTAGCTCAAATCCTTGCCCCTTAGGCCTATTGTGGTGAATGGGCCTTTTCAGCAATGGGGTCTGGATTTCATAGGTGAAATAAATCCATCTTCTAGTGGGAAGCATAAATGGATCCTAGTAGCCACAAACTACTTTACCAAATGGATAGAGGCAATGCCCACTAGGAATGCCAGTCATCAGGTCATCATGAGATTTTTATATGAGAATATCTTTAGCGAGTTTGGCTGCCCAGTAAAGTTAGTAACTGATAATGCACCAACTTTCAAAGCTGGGGAATTAGTGAGAATGTGTGAGTCAATGGGCATTTAGCTGGTGCATTCCACATCCTATTATCCTCAAGGCAATGGCCTGGCGGAGTCATCCAACAAAAGCCTAGTCAGGATCATCAGAAAACTACTGGAGACAAATCAGAAAAGCTGGGATTCTAAGCTTAAGTTTGCTTTATAGGCTAATAGGGTAATAGACAAAATACCTATAGGGACTTCTCCATTCAAGTTAGTTTATGGTACTGAGGCCATTTTTACAATTCAGCTCATTCTGCCAGTGGCAAAATTCTTTCAGGAAGAGGAAGATGAACCAAATGATATGATGAGGAGGATGATGGATTTGGTGGAGTTGCATCAAGTCAGGGAACAAGTGATAGAAATCAGAAGCCCATCAACAAAGGATAAATGTCACGTTTGACAAAAGGGAAAAAGTAGACAACTGCCAGGTTAGATATTGGGTCCTCAAGTGGGATGCTATCAGACAGGACAAGGGAAAACATGGAAAATTTGATTCTTTGTGGATTTTCCCTTTTGTGATAGCTCAGGTACATAAGAATAATGCCTTCAAATTGCAGAATCTGGAAGGGGAAGATGTGTTTGATGGCCCAGTGAATGGGCAGTTTCTGAAACTTTACTTTATTTGAGGCTTTGAGGCCTTGACATTGTAAATTAGTAGTTAGTAGGTTGTTTTTGCTTACAGAATAAACTCCATTCCCAATGGAACAGTAAATGATAGGGTTAAGTTTTTAGTTGTTTTCAGGAAAAGGAATTTTGGTCTGGGCTTCTTGGGACCTCAATGGGAGGTTCCCATCCCCAAGTAGGAGCCAGATGTTATCTCCCAAAATAAATTTATTTTGATAGTATGAAGAATTCAATTCATGTAATGAAATATCTGAGGATGACTAACAAATTGAAGGTCTCTGTTTTTTATATGGTTGAAAATTTTGGAATTTATAGCTTTCGGTGGCTTAGGCGAGGTTCTTAATAGCTCATTAGCCACTTAAAGGCTATGTTCAGGAAGCTAACGGTTTAACGTAGGATAAAAGTAAACCATGAAAGTGGGCTCGAACAAGTAAAATGCAAAAACACTTTCGGTGGCTTAGGCGAGACTTCAAAAGACTCATTAGCCACCGAAAAGTGTTGCTTTCGGCAGCTTAGGGAAAAGACCACGGAGGGTGTTAACCACCGAAAGTAGACCAAAAGTGACATGGGTAAAGGAGCTTTCGGTGGCTTAGGAGAGAATTCAAACATCTCATTAGCCACCAAAAGGTGATGCTTTCGGCAGCTTAGCGAACAGTTGAAGATAGGATTTAACCACAGAAAGCAAGTGAAAGGGCATTGAGGAAAAAGCGCTTTCGGTGGCTTAGGCGAAAGCGCTAACATTTCATTAGCCACTGAAAGGAAGATTTTTTGGTGGTTAAAAGGAATATTTGGTGAGCCCACTATCTGCTGAAAGTTGGGTTTCACCACGACGCTAGGAAAATGGTTTCGGTGGCTTAGGCGAAAGGGATATCATTTCATTAGCCATCAAAAGCCACCATTTCAGTGACTACAAAACAAACTCTCGAAGGATGTTAACCATTGAAAAGGTAAAATGTGGAAATGGTTAGAAAGCGGTCAAATCAAACCCCATCAGCAAGATAAACAATCAGTGAAGGGCATGACAAACCACCAAAAGGACATGAGCCTACATAACTACGTGTGGAAATAAGTGAAGGAGGTCATTATAAAATTGATAAAGGACTGATATGATCTGAAACCTTCATTTTTATTCCACCTATCCAAAAGAACAGCAGAAAATCTCATCGGGGATCCAAGTTGATTTGAAGTATGATTACTGGGAAAGGTTTATCGAGAAGATCAACTACAACAATCACCTTATGACCTTAGCATCCATCATGACATCAAAATCCCTCATAATCAGTGCCAAAAACTCCAATACATTTCACTTTCGATCTTATCATTTCTCTCCACCAGAAAGCCATCTCTGAGAAGCAGTCTGCTACAACACTGTCATACAGAACTCCAACTTATTTTTGCAGGTACCCAGGAGTGGCATTCAGTAAGATGAAGAAGGGAGGACCTTATCTTAGGCAAGAGCTAGGAGATATCAGTTATTTGGAAGCACATCTAGAGGTTTGTAAACTTTTCCAGGATGTTGGCTGCTATAGGTTTTGTGAGAAGATACAAGCTTCACATCAGTAGGTGGCTGAGGCATTTTCCCTCTCATTTGATGGTTCTAAGGCAATCATAGGCAAAGAAAAATTCCACATAGATGAAACCCTAATCACTGAAGTGACTGAACTCCCTGGCACAAGAGAAAAATGGTTTAGAACCACCATACCAAAAGATGTAGAGTTCGGGTCTTACCTAAATCCTGAGCATAGAGGAGTGGTGTGGAAGAAGAGTGTGCCGTCATCCTGGTTAGAAGAGAGGTGGAAGCAATAGTTGAAGGCCATTGTGGTCTACATAACATGTGAAGGAAGATATAACAAAGCCATGATCTACCATTTCAAATTAATGAACCACTTCACAGTTAAAATCCCACTAAATTTTCCCTTTTACTTACACAGGAGTCTGGGAAAAATGGCACACCAGGTGAAGGCTCAGCCCACCAAGATTGCCGGCAGACTGTCTGACCATGGCCCTATCCAACTATTGATCCAAGAGTTGCTGAAAAGGAGCAATATGGAATGGCCTTATTTCTTTCTTTGGAATGGATTTGAGATAGGCCCTCAGCCATAAGAGAAGGAGAAGTCTCCTGCCAAAAATTCCAACACACTAAGGAGTGGGAGAAGAAAGAGAAGGGCTATATCCCCAATAGCAACAGAATAGCCTCCCTCCTCTTCCAAAGCCAAGAAGGTAAAAAGGATCTTGGATTTCAGTGAGAAGGGCCAGGAAGTTGCAGCACACAGTGATAATATTTTAAACCTGACCTACTCAGGTTCTGAAGAGGAGCAAGAGGAAGGTGCATACCTAGCTCTGTAGATTGTAGAAGTGACTGATGAACTACCATCCCCTACACCAAAAGAGCAAGAGGAACCAGCAGAGAAGGATTCCTCCGACAAGCCCAAAACTCAAAGGATAAATCAATTGTTGAGGCAAGTGTATGAGATGGAGATTTTGGAAAGGGAAATAAAGAAAAATAATGTTGCATTGACCAGTAGGAACAAGCTGCTACATAAGTCTTACCTAGAGCAGAGAGAAAGATATATTTTCTTAAAAAGACTGAATACAAGGTACCTAAAAGACAATACTAGATTGTACAGGATGATTAGGCTCCAAAGACTGCAGCTGAAGGAGGCCAAGGAAAACCCTAGCAACCACCCCACGTTGGAAACCCTAGCTGAAGTTGCAACTAGCCTTCAACCTCCAGAAGCAAGCCAGGATATTGTTAACCCTCCTAGAACAGAGCCTGCTGAAGAAGAAAGCTAAACGAACAAACCTAAAAGAACATTTTTGGAAGAAACCTAATAATTTTTGGAAAACAGGGCTTTTGGTGGCTTAGGCGGACGCTAAGGCAATTCAATAGCCACCGAAAGTGCCGCTTTTGGTAGCTAACGGTCCCGATAGTCTAGCCTCTTAACCATCGAAAGAAAACAGAGGCTTAAAATTAAATTTTGGCACGCAAGACCAGTTTTGGGCGAATATAGATGGCTCGGGGACAAAGTCTGAAGATGAAGGACGTGGAGGAAAGCATTAAGAAAGGTCTGTTTCAGTTTTACTATGACATAACAGCAGAAAAGTTCACCAATACCTAGCTATCAAAAGAAAACAATGACTTAACCAGTAGAGGACCAGTGGCAGTGATTTCCAGCAGTTACCTTAGTTATCTAAAGGTTCATACAGTGAACTAATTCTACAATTAGTTAGACAAGTAGTTAATTAGGTTTTTTTAACCTAATTTGCAAAAAGCAATTATTTTGTTTATTTTTGTTAAAACAGATCCAAGTTTTCAGGCTCTGATTATTTTGTAAAGGCTATAAAGCCTAAGACTTATTTTATTGAATAGGTTCGACTTTGGGGACTTATATACCTATACTATTATCAGCTTCTCATTTTGCTCATGATTTGATATAAGCTCTTTTGTTATCATTTGTTCAGCTTCCATTTATGTCTTCTCTTTGCTTATGCTTGAATGTGTTATTCAGGTTATATTCAAGTTAATTAATGACTGATAGTTGTCACCCTATTGGCATGTTGATGTGATTTGAATTATAAGTACCTTCCTTATCATGATTTAGCCATTTATATGTATCTATTTTATGTATGAATCTGCCAGCATGATGAGTTCTCCATCCCTGAACCATATTGTCAACCTCTGAACACTGGTAACTTCTTGTACTTATTTGAGTTTCATGCATGTCTTGAGAGTGGAAGGATATATACGTCACCTACTTGATCGATTTTAGAAAACCCCAAAAACATTGTAAGTTATCAGGCATCCTCGAGCTGCAACCTAGAGGAGTTTCCTAGAGTGCTAACAAAACCCTATAAGAGTAACAAGTTGGCCCAGCTAGGTAAAAAGGTCACTCACTTGATGAGTATAAATAGGAGAGGCTCTCCCCTCATTTGGACAAATAACACACTCAAGCAAGTGCACAAGAGAGAGAGAGAGAGAGAGAGAGAGAGAGAGAGAGAGAGAGAAGAGGTTTGTTGCAGAGAAGTAGTTGCTTTTGTCTTGGGATTTTATCATATCTTGGTTGGCATTGCACTTGGTGACAAAATCTATATTAAAGAAGTTTCTAAGATTTCTTCCAAGTGGTTTCCCAGAGGAAAATATTTTTGTTATTTTGTCTTGCTGTGCTTGCATTTCTTTCAGTGATCCTATTGCTTATGGTTATGATAAAATGATGCTAAAACAAGTTCTACAACTTGACGAGAACCCAACATTGTTCCCTTTTTTTCTAGGAATCAAAACCACTAAAAAATAACCCTGACTCAAAAGGTTTTGCTACCGGTAGCACCACCTTTTTTTGCCTAAAATTAAAACTGTCTGGTAGCTTGAGCAGTGCAACATGGTGCTGCTATAATAAAAACCGTAAAATTGACCCCGAATCAAAAATGGTATCGAAAATGGTAGAACACATTTTTTATTTCTAAGGCTAAAATTACAACTTGTTTTACGACATTACCTTAAAATCCAACAACTTCGCAACGTAAATGCTAAAGTAAACCACTAACTTGAAAACAAGTGCTACCAATGACACCCCTTTCCTTTTTTAGGTTACATTTCCATGCATTTTTAAGCGTTAGAACAAAAATATTTAATTTAATAAAAAAAATTGTAAAACAAATACATAAGAAAGAAAAAAACCCAAACTTTTAACAAAATTTACCCCAAAAAAACAGTTACAAGACCCAAAACCATTAAAAAAAACAAGCAAAGAAACAAAAACAAAAGAAAGACATGAAAAGGCAGTGAAGTGATGGCGTAAACCTCCCTGCCACCTCCCCCTCGCAAAATTTAAAAAAACATGAAAAAGTGGTGGAGTGGTGGCAATACGATTGTGAGGGGGGTTGGAAGAGGGTGTGATTATGAGAATTTCTCCCCATCCAACTCCCCCCACACAACCCTCTCCCCCCTTCCCACATTCCCTACCCTCCATATTCCTTACCCACTCCCCTCTCCCCTACCCACTACACCCACATCAACTCCCCATCCCCTGAGAATCGGCCCCATCCAACTCCCCCCCCCCCCCCCCCCCCCCCCCCCCCTCCNTCTCGCCCCCTTCCCACATACCCTACCCCACTTCCCACCCTCCTCCCTCTTTATGTGGCCCTCCCAAACATTACCCCCCACCCCCTTTTAATTTATAAAATTTTGCTTTTATTTTCTTTTAATAAAATTTGTTTTTCTTGAACTTTTTGGTTTTTTATTATTTATCGTTTTAACCATTTTTTAGTTTTTTATTATTTCTCCTATTTAGCTAGGTTTTCTTTTCTTTTCTTTTTTTTCTTTTTAAACTTTTGTAAATTTATTTCATTTCATTACATGTGTTTTTATTTTTTATTTTTCAAAATGTGTTTAAAACATGTAATTTTGTTTTCATTTTTGTTTTATTTGGATTTTTTTTTAAATTGTTAAAATTTGTTTCTTTTTCCATGAAATTGTCATGTATTTTTTCACTTTTACAAAGTTTTTTTTAATTTAAATATTTTAAGGGCGTGGTTTATAAATGTGTTTAAGTCTAACCAGGCAAAGAAAAGAGGTGCCATTGGTAGCACCTATTTTTGATTTGTAGGTCGATTTTGACATTCGCATTGCAATCTTGTCAGTTGGTAAGCCATGCCAAATAAGTTGTAATTTTAGTCAAGGGAAAAAATGCGTAAAAGATGTTGCTACCTTTTTCAATTCAGGGTCTAGTTTATGGTTTTGATTATAGGGATGCCACCTCGGGTTCCAAAAAGTTGTAATTTTACATCCAAAAAAAATTGGTGCTATCGGTAGCACCAGTTTTTTATTCGGGGTTGTTTTGGCGGTTTTGACCCAAAAAATGAGTTTTTATGGCTAAAGTTCTCGTTTTGAGTATAAAGTTCTCGTCAAGTTGTATAACTTGTTCTAAATGTTTAAAAATATTATATAACCATTAAAATTCTAACAGTAAAAAGAGGGGATGATAGGGTTTGACCTCACAACCTCCCCATTTTAGTTACAACATGTTACTATTACACCATCATACCGCATTTAGGGGCGATCCATATAATATATTTTTAAGTTTACCTAGGATCAAGTCCCTTTAGAATGGTTCCCTCCATGGTATTTGAAGTCGTGGCCTTCTTGTTATATAATCCTGCACAAATTTCAAGATAGGGACAAATTGACATGTAGTTCAAGGTCTAACAGTGGCACACATATTTTAATGTAGTATAGTGGGAATGGAAATCAAGATAGTACAGCCATAACATAGTCTTAGAGTTTGTCGCAGAGGGAGAGTCTCAAGGGCCTATGCGGAAGTATTTTGAGTTTATTCTCAAAAGATTCATAATTTTGAGAGGAGTGTAGATATGACCTTTGTTTCTGAGTCTAAGCAGTTGATATGAAAGATGCCTTCATAGCCTGTATAGTTGAGCCAAGTATAGTTGAATCTATACTCTAAAGTCTTATTGTTTCAAGTATTATCTAATAGCGAGTTCTATTTATGTTTCTAAGTTTCATATTTGAAAGGTGATTTCAGAAGTTGAATTGCAAGCCTTTAAATTGTATGATTTCAACATTTCGAGATTAATGAGAGAGGTATCACTATTGGGAGTGGACCCGGAGATGTATCCAAGATGTCTGGTGAAATCCACTATCAAGTTTTTGTGTGATTGTGTTGATATTGTTCTCTTTGATATCTTCTTTACATTTCCCTCATGAAGTATGGATTAAGTAGATTTCACAAGTATGAATGTTTAGTTAAGAGGAGCAATTCACATGACATTGCAAGATGCACTGTCAATATAAATATCCTATAAAATGAAAAAGATTTGTTATAAATGAAGGACTAGTGATTAATTGGTAAATTAAGGTTTTCAAATCACTTGACCAGCCCCACCCTGGTTTCTAGGGGTGAAAAATGGAGTGCTCGGGGTTTCATAATCTTTATAAAAGTAATAACACTTGAACACACAAGGCTATTATTATTTATGTATTTATTCAAAGATCTAGGTTGTGTCTTCTCTCTTACTAGATTAAAGTATATGTGAGAGATCTCATAATTTTAATTCAATTTTAGAGTTACTTATAATTTTATACATATATTATCTTATGAAAAGAAAATATCACTATGTGCTAGGAAGTCCCAAGAGAGATATAAAAAGTGGGAAAAAGTCCGCATTTGGTATTGAAATATAATGTAAGTGTGTTATGTTTGGATTTTGCGTTCATGAACCTCTCCCAAATGAAATAATGATTAATGTGTTACCCTACATATTATGGCCTTACCACTCCGTCCATCCAATCCATGAGGAGTCAAAATTTGAGTGATAGAAATGAATGAATAACATATGGGATATTTCTTTGTCCATTTGAGTAGTCGTGACCACTTTCTATTGACTTATCGCTAATAGGACTAAGTTAATCATTCTAGGTTTTACACCTTTTTTGGGCATTTTTGTTGAAGTCGAGTGATATTTTTGTTGTTGAAATCACAATTTTCATTGTTCAAATTGCACTTTTTATTGTAGAAATTGATTCAATTCCCTACAATACCCCTAGGGTATCCTTATTATGCAATTCCAACCATGTATTTCAATTCCAACATTTTCAATAGGATTTTGGTTGAAAATATCACCAAAAAATTAGTGTAAACGGTAGAATGTTAGCTTACTTTGTTCCTAATGAGTGAAAAAGGTAAAATGTTTATCTTACTCTATCATTGATATATTTCAACTTCATCAACTTCTACCATAGGCCTTCATTGTTAAATAATAATCTCAAGAAGCTTTTCGTTGCCAAAGTTTGACTCCAAAAGAACAAAACTATTTTTCAACCCCCAACCTCCAACCTCCTTGGAATTGGTGATATTTCACCATTTTATATTACCCTCTTGCCAATCCATAGAAGATAATTAAAAAAAATTATCTACCCACTAGAATATAGATCAATTGGGTATCATAGCACTTTGATTTCCTAGTGATACTACATTGTGAACAATAGATTTATCTATGTGTCAAATGGGCAACCATTGGTAAAAGGCCCAATTGGTAAACTTAGGGATACATACCTTCATGTTAATCAATCACTGAATTGAATATAATTAAATGAATGATGATTTTGTATGACTAATATGACATTGTATTTGTTGTCTTAGTGATATTTTGGTTTTAAGATGGAACATGGGTGTGTCACCACCACCTCCTCCTTTTCCTCCTACAAATTTATCGCTACACTACAAGAAAAACACCTTGTAGTAGAGGTTAAAGTGGAGGTTTTTAGTGTTACAAGATTGGAAAAAATAAAATAAAAAACCTCTGATGCAACTTCCCTTTTTGATAGTGGAGGTTATAACGGATATTCACTATAACTAAAAAAAATATGAGGCATCATAGGTTTTAGCAGATATTTTTGTTGATGCTCTATATTTTATAATGCACATCGATGCCTCATGTATAAATAAAATGCATTGGTGTATACACTCAATGTCAATACACTTGTGTTTATTTTTTAATACAAACATAGCAATGCTTATATAATATTGTGACTACATTGGTGCATTGTATTTATATGCACTTGTGTGTACAATCATTGCCAATGCATTGTTGTATATTTTTTAATGCAGAAAAATCGATGCATATAGTGTTGTAACAACATCTATGCATAAGGGGAGGCAGGTGCAGGGGGGATTATATTTGATCCTAGAGGAAACATAGTAAACAGTTATGCTTGGGGACTTGGAAACCAAACCAATAATGAAGCGAAATGGCTCTCACTTCCCCTCGGCCTTGAACTCGCAGGTAAGTATAAAATATCAAAGCTTATGGTATTTGGAGACTCAAAGAAAATCATTTAGAATATGATAACATGATATAAACATGGCTCTACTAGTTTTAAAATAATCTATTGTCACGTACCCATGCACCAACAGCATGCATAATTAAAAATTTCATCGAGAAACTTCGTTGTTCATCGAACATAGGGCATGGTCGTGAACCACATCTTGACATTTCTAATACTGTCACACTCCGCCCCATATTCCATGGATTAGTTCAACGAACTACAAGGAAATATCTCAGAGGAGATCAGACGACGGAGAGAAAACATAACAAAAATCAATGATCCCAAACGACCCCGCAAACTAGCGCCAAATCGACGACTCGGATTGCACCCACAAAAATCAATGGTGTGGAAATCCTAACTTGTAGGGTCGAAAAGTTGCCAAAAGTGCAATCACACTTTTTGCAACCCGCATCATGCATCCCGCATCGAAAACAGATCAACAGCGGAGAATCATTCCATGAAGATCGACAATGTGGAAAACTTAACCTTGCGGGATTGGAAATATGAAAATCGCAACACCGCAATCCCGCATCCCACAAGTTGCGGAAGGGAAATCTACGGAAACCAAAATCTGTGAAACAACGTTCTGCATCTCGCATCCCGCAAAATCCTTAATCCCGCAAACTGTGAAAATGAGGATTTCTAGCAGAAAATTCAACTTTTGAACTGAATTCATGGATCGATCTGATCATCCTGGCCATTACCAAACTGGCCAATTGACCCTGCAACTTAGTAAAATGCATTGAAGGAAAAACATACATAGATGCCTATAATTACAGTTATTCAAGAAACAATGCATAACTCAACATAGCAACATGTTCATCACATTCCATCAAGCAAATACAATATAAGAATTATAGTTACAGAGAATTATGTAGACAAGAACACTTATCTTGAAGAAAGCTTGTTGGTTATCCTGGGCAGACCCGGGTTTACTTTATAGTACCAACAAAACCGCTAGCTCATTGGCCCTTTTGGCAACAGACCGCAGAACGGCCTGAAGTCTCACTTGAAGTGATCTTGGATGGGTTGGCTGAAGACTCAGATGTCCTCAACTAGGTTCTGTAGCATCCTAGTGTTTCTTGAGTCTTCTTAGCCAGCAGGATCTCTCTGCGAGGCGTTGTTCTCTCTTACTCGCTGGCTCTGATGGGGGAATGACTCTTATCGCATCGCAGTCTCGAGGACGATGCGCAACTTCCTCTTCTTCTTAACTCTTTACCTGCGATACCTCGTACCGCAGTTCCTCCGGCAGTGCGATATCGCCTTTCTATACTGCGATATCCTCTACAGTAAGACTCAATGTGACTCTCAAGGTCCAAAGGCTTTCTCTATGGGTATAATAGCTCGGTTAACCCTCAACAAGGTGTTTAAGCAATCTTACTTAAACTTCCATAGTTCAACACACTTAACATCAACTATACTCGACTTGCTGGACTAAATATGCAGGAATCACTAACACTGCAACTATCACTGTGTGAATCAAGCATTGATAAACTCATATACAGAACACTTGATACATTCAACTTGCATTTAACCCTCTATGGTGCTATAAACTGAATGAGAACATACATACATTCACTAACTGGTAAGAAAAGTTCATGTAACAGATAACAGATGGTAACTAAGTAAGCACAATCACATGAAACAGTCGCACAACACACAGATTTAACGTGGTTCACCTCTAGGAAGGAAGCTACATCCATAGGAACTGGTTTTTATATTATATCTTGAGAGGATAAACACAATTTCGCTGCAACCTAGTATGCAGCTTGAGATCTTCTTGGAAACTCCGCGCACACCGCCGGGAGCCCTTCTCTCTTAGATATCTTCTCTTCCTATATTGCCTTCTTACAATATACTCTTCCTCTCTCTCTCTCAATCCCTGCGGATTGTTACATTCATACTCAAGGAGCCAGCTACCGGTTACAGTAAGATAACTACAGTCTGAATAACAAAACCAGAGCTCGACCCTTTATAATACAAAATGACTATGAGCTAACAGACTAACAGTGACTCTCTGACTAGGTAATTGTCTGAATAGCTAACCTTTCACAATACAAAATACATGATTTTATAGGCAGCCTGAGGGTCTCTCCATAATACAACACTGTGGGCCTATCTCAACAGTAACCCAAAAACCCTAACTGTGATAGTCGGCGTATCTGTACTTTGAACTGCCGCTTTCCGTCACACCACAACTTTTTGTAGTCTTCCACGCTTCTCGGCGCTGATCGTGGGTATGGGCGTCGCTTCCTCAGTTGCTTCCCTTATGTCCTTTGTCTTCAATACCTTGTCATGTTGCTTCTTTTCTCTTTATGAGGGTGTTGAGGCCTGGAAACTCGCAGGCGGCAACAGTAAGGGATTCTCCCCAATCAGCGTTCCCAACTAGCCCGCTGACTGTTTGGTATAGGGAATCTGTCCGGTTTGCGGTCCGGCTACCGTAGGTCAAAGTAACAAACAAAGGCTTTACCGGTTGTGGCCCGGCCCACCGAGTTTTTGTATTTTGACTTAAAGGAATGATATGCATGTGCCTAATTAAATGCAGGCTGGTTTAAATGCAGGGGGCGGTCACAAAGTGATGCGCAGGTTCTTACCTCTCGTCTTATGCTCACAAGCAAACAAACCAGATACGAACAGAAATAACTAACTATCTAAACTATCCCTAGGGAGCGAGGCTATCATCTTAACTGAGCAATACAAAATCACACGGTAAGAAAAATCACAGATAGCTGATACTTTTCCCACAGCACATGAAAACTACAAATATTCAAATAACCAGTTAGCCGATCATTCTATAAAAACAATTATTGCTCATAGTGCAAATGCATCCCAGAAAAGACTGCAAAATAATTAACAAGAACTTAGGTTCGAAACATCAAATATCCTTACGGCGCATGAAATATAGCTGAACACGAAATAGTTCTTCTTCAGCATTATTCATTGAATAGCATTGGTACATTTCACTTCTTTACTCTTTCCAGCAGACAAAATTGCAGTTCACTTCGCAAAACGAAATAGTTCCTCTTACAAGTCAACAATTACAAAATTTTCTAAGGGAAAAAGCCCTCCTTTCATCGAGCTTCCCATTATTTAAACTACAACTGATGTCCTCTGGGTTCCCTCAACACGTATTTTCAATGCCCTTGACGATTCAGTTTCTTTCCTAGTCATTTCACCTTCTCCATCATTTCCACAGGCGTTTATTTTCTGACAGTAACCGCTAAAAAGAAAAGGTCCCCTCGGCGCCTCTGTCATTCGTTCACGTTGTCCTTTCCGGCGCGATGCTCTGCTTCAGCGATTCATGAGATGATCTCTGCATACAAACTTGGTGCATTATCCATTGAATTCAGACATTAGGCATCCATAATTTTAAAATTATAATGATATATTCACAACGAGCTAGCCTAGTTCATCCGGGTGAGGAACTGCGGAGGCTCGGAACAGCAACGAAAAGGTAAATCGGCAGTTGGGCAGTTCTTAGATCGGATGATACAAGGTTCTTACACCGAATGGGAGAAGGCTCCAGGAGCCGCAATGGCGGAGGAGTGCCAGAATAGGGGGAGCGGAAACACGGGCGTCGTAGGTGATCGGGCGGTGGAGAGGAGTGGATCGGACGACAGACTACTCTGCCACTCGCAACGGCGGACGGAACGCAGGCTACAAAAAGGCGACAGAGGCTAAATAAGGCGGAGTTCGGGTGTCGAGTGAAACTCACGTCAGGGCCCGACTTTATCTCCCCAGCCGCAACGTTGGGTGAACCGGAACTCTGGGGCAAGCGATTCACAACCCGAATCGGGCGTCGGAGAGAAGTGGATCGACCGAGACTTTGGTCTAAGGGCCGCAACAACGAGTGATATAAGACTCCACTTCTTCCAAAAGAGGCCCGATCCAAAGGGAAGAATTAATAGCGCTAAGGCTCAAATGAGGCCAAAAACCAAAATTTCGCTAAGGTAAACCTTCACACTCTTAAAAGTGTTAAAACCGATCTCGCGACTCACATTGAACTGGACGCAACCACCCAACAAGACGGACTCTCAACTTTAAAGCAAAGATACTCAAAGACGCCAAAATTTCAACCTTAGATTCAAGTCAATCAAGATAAGGAGGGGTCCCAGAATTTAAGTGAAAAACTGAAGTCGGGGAAAAGGTTGCGGCAGCAACAACTGGCGATTTCCTGGTG